>CM077085.1:68823618-69301825 GCA_039513925.1 Platanthera zijinensis
AACAAGGAAATACAAAAGACAACCCAATAAGGAAATACAAAATAATTAAGTTAATTGATTGTTAATTAATATCAATTAATTAATTCATAAAAATTAATTTTAAGAAGGTCAATCATGGCGGCTTCCATATGGGCGCTCCATAAATTATGATGAGGGGGTCCACTTGAGTGAATGCATCCGCGACCACGATGACTTTCATATACGCGCTCCATAAATTATGACGAAGGGGGTTCACTTGAGTGAATGTGCCAGCGACACGTGGACTCGTAACACCATCTATCTCATATCATTGCAAGTTCATTCATAGTTATAATTTCTTGTGTTGGAAATTGTGTAAATTCACTGTTTTGGGTAATATAAATTTAGTTTTTCCTCCCAAATATCTTGTACCCTGTCGAGATGTATTCGCTTGCGCATTTGCTATTTTAACATGGTTCCACTTTCTATGTTTGAGAATAACAAATCATGATAAGTCTTTAATATCTATTTGCAAGTTTTAATAGTGTGCGGGTATAGATATATGTGTTGATACAACCAATGGTTGATAAGGAATTCATTGGGGTAAACAAATACAAGGTGGTCAAAGAATGAAGACAACTGCCCGAAGTACCTTATAGCGTCGAGTGGTAGCTCGATTGGCGGGCTCCGATCAGCGATCGGCAATCGGTGAATCTGATCGGCGATCGCTAGTTTTTGGTCGGCAATTGGCGATCGCTGGCATCCGGTCACCGAACTATAGTCATAGATGGGTGATTGCTTGCTCAGATCAGCGATCGCTTACTCCATTCGACGAGTGATTCGTGATCATTACTCAGGTCAACGGTCAGCATTCACTAGGTCCAGTTGGCGATCTGTGATTTCTCCCACGATAGGCGACCACTCCCCGGTCGACGATTGACGAACCATTTGCGTGCTCTTTGAAGGATCAAGCGCATACCCAACTGCACCAAAAGCTCGGACTGTTAGAGAGGGCACTACTTAATTTCTTAAATAAGTAGCAAAGTGCCACGGGTCAAGTGAAGGAACGTCGGACCCAACAATCCCCCCCGGCATCCAGCACAACCCGTCGGCTCAGAGGTGGAGTTACAACATGGCCCACCTGGCTCAGAGGTGGGGTTACCACATGTCCACGGTTGCCTGACCCGCCGAACCCACACAGGTAGAAGGGAAAAATCGGGATTTAATAGCGCCCCTCCGGTCTTGAACCCGTAACCTCCTCTGATACCAATTGAAGGATAAAGCGCATACCCAACTGCACCAAAAGCCCGGACTGTTGGAGAGGGCGCTACTTAATTTCTTAAATAAGTAGCAAAGCGTCACGGGTCAAGTGAAGGAACGTCGGACCCAACACTCTTCATGTTCTACTCTACCACCAGTGGTAGCACTAGCGCCCAGCGGTGGTAGATCAAAAGAATGACCTCGAGCACTTCCTAAAGGTTTCTGAACATCCTGGACAAAAATTACTTTTTGTCCGCTACGGTTCCACCAACACCCCGTGATAAATATTCTAGAGTTTTTGCATACCAGAAGTTGTGCACTAAAACTAGGTGATAGTGGCCAACGTCGGGCGCTAGCTCTTGCTCCATATTGAAGGCCCCATGATAGAAAGGGGCAGAAGGGACGAGAATTTGAAATTAATATGTTACCATCTGGCGGTAGCTCCTACTCCCAGAACATGACAAATTCTAAAAATACCGCATGGGATCTCTTTCCAATTTGATGATTTTTGAAGAGAGTTCGCTTTAGTTGTTCAAAGGAAGTAAAGGGGTTATTTAAAATCAGTGTTGTGGATATTTTTCGACATGTCGGCTGACATAAAAATTTCATGGACATAACGACACGTCTCCAATATTTTTTTGCAAAATATCCTTTTGAAACATATCCTCCGATATATCTGTTATTGACCGATATATTCGCCGATATATCGGCCGATATATCCAGACATTTTATCGACTGTTTTTTTTTAATTTATTTTAATTAATGTCTATGGTCTAATAAAGGCTTGAGTGTTGTTGTTGTTGTTTTAGTGTCTATGATCTAATAGACATTAGACCAAAATTGTTGCATTGTTCAGCTTGTTTTTATCCCTTTCTTTGACTTTCTTACTTGCTCAAGTCTCTTATCGACTTCAATTATGCATGATCTTTGAATTATGGACTAAAAGTTTTTTATCTTCCATTATCATCGACAACTTCACGACATTCTCCTTTCTCTTGTTTTATTTCACTCGTTATATTATTATTACATGTGCAACACAAATGTTTATATTAGTTTGATAAATTTAGGAGTTCAATAAACATCAAATTATTAATATATTAATATATATAAATTAAAAATGATTTAATTTATATATAAGTACACATATAAATAATTAAATATTAAAACTCAATATATGAAATATCCCTGATATATCCTCCGGCATATTAAAACCAACATGAAAAATCTAAACCGACGTGTTCCGGATATCCGACATCTACAATCTTGTTTCAAATCATTCAAGAGATATTTTTTCAAGGGAGATCAAGTTCAATCAAGCAAGGAGAATGAAGACAATTAAAAGATGATTAAGAAGCATCCTCCACACATTCTCTTGAAGATCTCTCACAACGGCCCGGTTGCTCTCGTTGCATCAAACGATTTTTAAACAAAAAAGTTCGAGGATCATATTCGCAAGGAAGAGGAATTCCCATGCAATAAAATTTAACCTTTACATCAAAATTAAGGGTTCTTCTAGAAGGGGCTTTTTGTTCTATTATTTCAGACTTTGTTTGTCCATTGCAATATCTTTTGTAAAACTCTTGTTCATAGTTATTTCATCGTTGTGATGATGACTAGATCAGGTTAGATCTTGGATATAAAAATCATTGTGGTTGTAGTAACTAAATCAAAGTAAATGTAGGGCAGAAATTCGTCCTGATTGGTGACTAAGTTTAACGTTTGTTTGGGAGAGCGACAGAGTTAGGGAAAGGAGTGGTGATAAATTGAGGGTTGTAAATGGAGTTGTAAGAATCTATTTATTGCAAATAGAGATATGTTTGGATGATCTCTATTTGGAGAGTTGTTCAAAAGAAATATTTTTTTTCTTGTGAACTACTTGGCAAAATAGTGGTCTGGTGTTTATTTTAATAAAACTTGCTTAAAAACTATTATTCGCAGAAATATGGTAAACAATAATGAAATGATAAGGCAACTCAAAGTATAAATGACAAGATATTTTTTCTTTTCTCATTGCTTCGATGCTTGAAAAGCATATATATATCGGCTCGAATAATTTGAAAGTATGCATTTTGCTCTGTATAGTTGTTCGGCAATGAAGTCATGCATCGCGGTGATTTCATTAACACTCACTCGCACGCCTCTATCATGATCTGCATTTGATCATACATTAGTAGTGGTTTAAATTTATCCTGCTCTTATTTGATGTACCTCAAGATAAATAAAACTCTCTTCATCATCACAATCACTGAAATTAGCGTCTGAGCGAGATGAATGTCTACGAATATAATTATTCAAAGTCAGTGTTGTTATCACAATGTCACGTTTTGTTAAACTATATTGTGGCATATCCCTAAATATAGCTCACTTCTTTTTCTAAACACCAAATGCTCGTTCTATGACGCTACGCGGTGGAAAATTGAATATTTCACGCTTCCCTGGAGACTTCCCCTCGCAAAATCTGGTAAATGATATTGTGTATTAGAATATGGATTTACAAAATCACGCTGCAGTGGATATCAATCATCTACTATGGTAACCCAGTGCACAAAAGCATCCACGCGAAGTGAGGGTGCGCAGAAGGGTCCCACCACAAGGGTGAAATTTAGGCAAACCTTACCCTGCATTTTTGCAAGAAGCTGTTTCCAGGACTCAAACTCATAACCTCAAGATCTCACGGCAACACCTTAACCAGTGCGCCAAGGAAACACTAAAAACATATAAATTTCAATTTCAAAGAAGCAACACTTTGTAAGATATTGGTATTTTTGAATAAATGTTCTGCTTGCAACTAGAACGTTAAATTTTGATAATTAAATTTCTTAAATTTTAAAAATACATTATTCTTGATCTGTCACATAATCATCAACAGTCGGGAATGTAGACGGAAGATGATCCTCATCCGACGAACTTGACGACACAAGGTCTACCCCATCACTCTCAGACACGTTCTCTTTCCTTCCCTTTTTTAGTGATGGTCCTCGTATATAAATTGGTGTCGACAATATTTCTAAGTTGCGCCCATGTCAACCCCACTCAAGAAAATATTTCATCATTCTTTTTATCCAACCAACATTTTATTTATCCAACGACATTCTATTACATTATTAGAAAAATTAAAGAGACATTAGAAAAAGAACCCCAAAAATTTATTAGATTGTTAGATCTTTAATCATTTTTCCAAATTTTCTATCTACAATTTATTTATCCAATGGCATTTTTCATGATCACTACTTTAATATTATCCAAGACTCAAATATGAAAGACGGACAACATTCTATTTTCCAATGCTCAAATATGAAAGGAAGCCAACATTATATTTATTCAAGGCTCAAATATAAAAAGAACTATCATTCTATTTATCCAACCAACGTTCTATGTATCAACAGGAAAAATATATACTGAGGACAACTCAATATTATCATTCACCATGGCTAAACATTATATGTTGCAAAATGAAATTGGATAACTAAATTACATGTGGGGTATCTTAAATTCATATGTTGTTGGACAAAAAAATAAAATAATATATTGAGGAAAAATCAATTTCATGTTGTTTTCCATGACATCTTCAATTTTAAATATGGCGTCATAGATTATCAATTGATGCTATACGAAAGAGCAACAACAACAAAAGGTACAGAAAACAACATTAAAAAAATAAAGCTTCAGTATCCAGCATACCAAATAATAACAAATAGAAAAGATTATAAAATTATAGTTAGTTTAAACAGCAAATAGAAAAACTAGGCTTCTGAAATCAAAAACACCAGCCACCACAGGAGCAAAGAGGATAGGAGAGGAGAGCAGCAAAAAGAGGAACCAGAGTAAGAACTGCACAGCGAGAAGAGAGCATTAGAGAGAGAGGGGAAAGAAAGTGCAGCAGCCACCAGAGGAGCAAAGAGCTAAGAGAGAAGAGCATCAGAGAGAGGAACTAAAGAGACGAGTGCTTAGAAAGGAGAGCGCACCAAAGTGATTTGCCGACATAAAGATTTCATGGAGAAATCGACAAGTTTTTAATATTTTTTTGCAAAATATCCTTTTAGAATATTTTGACCGATATATCAGATATCAACCGATATGTGCCAATATATTGGTTGATATGTCCTAACAGTATATCAGTTGACTTTTTAAATTTTATTTTATTTAGCGTACATGATTTAATAAACAACAAAATAAAATAATGTCATTATCTAGGTTATTTTGTGTCATTGCTCTTGACTCCCTTTCTGCTTCCTCTGACTTTCTTCCCTACACATGTTCGTCGTCGACGTCGATTTTGCTTGACCTTTGATTTTGGATTGAGGGTTCCTTATCTTCAATCATCGTCAATCGCTTCCAGGGTCCTACTTCAAGTCTTTCTTCCTAGTGCTATACCATTATTACTTCAGTAAGTTCAGTAATATAAAATGTTTATACTAATTTGGTAGATTTAGATTTTTAATAAATACCAAATTGTTAATATATTAATATATAAGAGCAAAAAAGGTTAACCTGGTGCACGAAGCATCCCCGCGTAGCGAGGGTCCAAGGAAGGGTCCCACCACATGGGTGAAATGTAGGCAAAAACCTTACCCTGCATTTTTGCAAGAGGTTGCTTCCAGGGCTCAAACTTGAGACCTCAAGGTCACATGGCAACATCTCAATCGGTGCGCAAAGTCTCCTGGCATCTTAAAATCTGATATGTATATTAACAATATTAATATATATAAATTACAAAAATGATTACATGCACATAAATATTTGATGTGGGACGGACGTCACACCCGCCTGCCACCCTGGAGTCCCATCAGGGGTCCTACCATGGCGTCGCACCATGGCGGCTTTATCAAGGTTGCGGCCCGTACACCCCAACCTATCCCCGGCCCCACAACAGGGTCAATAGGTTGTTAAGGTCGGGGCACGATCCCCCAACCTCCTTGATAAAGAACTCACATAAGAGTTCTCATCACCAACTGATCCGCGGATCGAGCCCCGGACTCGACAACCTATCGGGGGATCGAGAACTCGCATGAGAGTTCTTTATCAAGGAGGTCAGGGAATCGAGCCCCGGCCTCAATTACCTATCGGCCCTGTTGTGGGGCCGCGGATGGGTTGGGGTGGACGGGCCGCAGCCCTGATAAAGCCGTCATGGTGTGACGCCATGGTGGGCCCCCTAGTGGGACTCCCGGGTGACAGGCGGGTGTGACATCCGTCCTGCATCATAAAAGTGTACTTTTATGATGCAGGACCAGGAGTCCACCTTTCTGCCACCCAGGAGTCCACCAGGGGCCCACCTTGGAGTCCACTAGGGGCCCACCTTTGAGTCCACCAAGGGGGTTTATAAGGGTCGTGGCTCGTACACCCCAACCAGCTCTCTGTCATGCAGCAGGTTATTGAGGTTGTGGCTCGATCCCCATACCTCCTTGATAATGGGCATTCACCAGCGCTCTCATCACCAACTGATTCGCATGGAATCCATGGCGGAGAACTGGTTGAGGTGTATGAGGCGCAGACCTGATAACCCCTTTGGTTGACTCCAAGATGGGCCCCTTGTGGACTCCAGGGTGGCAGGCAGGTAAACTCCTGGTCCTGCATCAATATTTAAATATTGAAACCTAATATATAAAATATCTCTGATATATCTCGAAATATTAAAACCGACCTAAAAACCCCAAATGGACGTGCCCCCAACATTCGACATTGGCAATCTTGCTTATAGTGTAGATAATAAAATCGAAGAGGTAGGCAGAAGAACCAAAAAGAGCCACAGAAAAAAGAGTCGTAATCGGAGAAACCAAAGAAAATGAAACCACAAAATCCAGTCACAATCGCATAAATGAATCCACAGATTTATTGATTTAGTGGATTTGTAACATCCCCTTTATAATTCGGCTAACACTTACCGTATAACGATTACCCTGTCAGATAACATCAACACATAACCATCAATTTATATAGCGGAAGAGTATATATATATAATCACAAGTCCTAAAATAATAGGCATGCCCTAGATAACAGGCTCCCCTGGTTGCCAAGGAGTTCACCTAAACATATAGTGTTGATTTCTTTAAAACCTCTCTGGTTTCCCGTATCAGTACTAATTGGATACTCTTCGTCGTTATCAACCAGACCTGGCAAATGTCTTAACTTGATATAAAAAATGTTTTCTTATATGGCTACTTGTTATATGGAGCAACCTCATTGTTATATTGCTCGAGTGAGTCACAGGTGTGCAAGCTTCAAAAGGCCATTTATAGCCTTAAACAAAACTTTCTCGGAATCATATGTCTATGAGAGCTTGCAGGCTATGGGGTGGGGTGATATGGGCCTTCCCCTTACATCGGGTAACCGAAGGAGGAGCAATGGCGGTGGATGCTTGTAACTTGAAGATCGGTGGCGACGGGCTGTGCGGAATCGTGGTAGCCAGACGGAGGTCTTAAATCGGGGCGTGGAAACTTACCTGCGCTGCTTTGTCATGGATGAGCCAAGGACATGGACCACCTGGTTACATTGGGCGGAATACTGCTTCAACACTTCGTATCACTCCGCTAGCAAACTCACTCCCTTTGAGGTCGTCTATGGCCGGCCACCTCCCTCCTTGAGCAGTTATGAGCCAGGTAGTACCGCAGTGGCAGCAGTTGATCGGGCACTCCGTGATCGGGATCGGACCCTGGCCACCTTGCGCGAGAATTTTCGGGCGGCGCAGGATCGTATGAAGGCACAGGCGGATCGACATCAGACGGAGAAAGAGTTCCAGGTGGGGGATGAGGTTTTCCTTAAACTTCGCCCTTACCGGCAGTTGTCTATGGCGCAAAGGACAAATCAAAAGCTGGCACCCCGCTACTATGGACCCTTTCGGATCACGCGGCGGGTCGGGCCAGTTGCGTACACCTTGGCGTTGCCCGCGGGCTCACGGATTCATCCTACCTTTCATGTCTCCTTGTTGAAGCGGAAGCTGGGTGATGCGGTTCCGGTCTTTCCCGCTCTACCAGAGGCTACTAGTGGAGGCGAGCTTCGCCCAATTCCGGAAGATGTACTGTTGATCAAGTGGAAACGTCGTGGCACGGCGTACTGTCCAGAGCTGTTAGTCAAGTGGAAGGATCTCCCCGCGGAGCACAATACTTGGGTGGACTTGCTGGAGTTTCGGGAGCTTTACCCTGATTACCACCTTGAGGACAAGCTGGCTTTTGATGGGGAAGGGAATGTTAAGCCTCCGGACGAGGCTAGGCTATTTGGGCAATATTACAAGCGGCGGCAACGGCGTGTGCAAGGCGACAACGGGGCTGAACCAATGGGTTCAGCCCCCTCTTCTTAAAGACTTCGGCTCCGGGGGGCTGAACCACATTTGGTTTAGCCCCATGGGGGCCGGCCGGCCCCCTTGGTTGGCCGGCCCTGGGTCCGGGGTTATATATACCCGGACCCCTCTCTTTTGGGAGGATGCAAGAATTATTCTAAAGGTATTTTCCCTCTCATTCTTCCAAACCCTAATCTCTAGCTTCCTCTTTCTCTAGTTCTTCTTCTTCCCTAGTGCGTGCTTAACACTTGCATCCACAAGGTCTCAACAACCAGATTTCAGATATAAACATGAAATGTAAACCATAAAATATTTTTAAGAATTTTTGAAAACCAAAATGGCAATCGCAAAATATGGCATAGAACCATACACTACTTTAAGAAAGAAAACATGGATTATCTGCAAAAAAAATTACATTAGACAAATGTGAGAAACCATTGTTATACCTCCACCTATGTCTACATAATTGTTGATTACTTTAGTAATTCCAGTAACTGTCACAACATCACCAGGTATGCAAGAATCAACAAGATCTTCGGTCAATTCACACTCCACTGTACGAGGAACCCGGCCCACTTCATGAGTTCCATATTTAAGTATTTCCTGGATCCTGGATAAAGGAGAAGATTAGACCTAAAAGTTGAGAGTTATTTACAAGTCGAGTATTTTTCGTATTATTATTATTACAAACAAGTCTATTATAAAAATCGGGTGTTTATGTTTACAAGTCTATTATAATTAGCCCTCTATGAATGAATAATAACAAGCAAGTATTATTTTCCTCTTATTTCAACTCTAAATTTATTAAAAATAGATATCTATAAAACAGGTCGAATCATACCTTATTTTTTGAAAGTCTATGGTTTTTGCACTTGATCTGATTGGAGTAAAAGTCCTGCTTCTACATCCATGAATACTACAACTTACTGTTGGAGAAAATTTTCCGTCTGGAAATACTCTTGTAGTAATATCCCCACACTTTGCACATGTAAAATCCATTTGTGTGACCAGAGGCCTTACAGTACTCACTTTGACAACAGTTCCACGCACAGAAACAAGTTTCCCTGCACTAAACAATTTTTTAATCAATAAAATCTATCCTACATCAAAAAGAAAAATGTAGGATGTCCCACAAGACCAGTTATTCATTTAATTTAATGTATAGTTTAATTTATGTTCGAGTTAGCGCATGTCGCGTCTTTTAATTATCGGATCATGAAATCACGCATATGTTATTTTGTATTAAGTCCAAATGTTCGGAATTATTATGATTTTCTCATCTTGTAACTCTATATATGTAAATCCCTTGGGTCATGGATGGACATCAAAGAAAATTATGAAAGTCTATTTCTCCTATCTAATTCTTTCCTCTTCATCCTTATACTAGGGTTAGGATTGAGCAAGGCTCTCCCTTCCTCCTCCCAGCATTCTAGAGCTTGGCTCCCTTGTACCTCTGTCTCCACCATCACAGACGGGCATTCAAGGCTTACGGATTGGCCTCAACTTGGTATCAGAGTCATTCCAACATATCCCCCAAAGCCCTGCACGCCTGCAAGTGAAAAAAAATGCGTGAGCTTCTAGTTTCTGACTCATGTCATCCTCTCCTTCCAATGAGTGGCCAAACCCCAGCAACCTTTCTTATGACAACTTCCATTCCCCATTTTCTCAACTGTGCAGACAGTCAAATCCCTTTGTCGAAGCCATCGTTGGTTTCTCTCATGCGTTCATGTCGAAACGAATGCTCCAGGCTCAAAAGAGCCCCAGTAATTGTCGCCCTTTTTTTGGATCGACGCGGGCTTGTTGCTTCCTGCACAGCAGTTTTTGTCCTCATCACGCCTTTTGATTTAATCCCTTACAGATGTGTCTTCTCGACAAAGCTCCGCATGTAACACCATTGCTTGCCTGCAACACCCTAGCTTGCCCTCAAAGGAGCTAGTTCTTCATGAACTTGTAAATCCAGTTACTCGTGCCACGAGTTCTTCATCTACTACGACACCCTAGCTTTCTTGCTCTAGTCGCCTTCATATCCCCTTCTCGAGGAGAAAATTGTAGGTGGGTTACTCCCATGTATTTCTAGGTGGGAGATGTGTATTTACCGTAGCATCGAGCATTCAACGGCCGAGATACGGTCGTATCTGTTGGAGATACAACGGTATGTACCACGCATCGATACAGCCGTATCTCGGCCGTTAATCATTATTTAACTGCAGATCTCGGCCGTATCTCCCACCTAGAGATACATGAGAGTAACCCGCCTACAATTTTTTCTTTCTCGAGGCCTTCTTTGCACCAATGCATATTGTCGCACGTGAATAAGTAGAATGAATTGCTAATTAATTGAATAATTCCACATTTGATTATAATTGATTATAATTAATTATTTGGGCAATCTCTTTCTCTCGAGCCATTGCCCCACATTCCCGAGCCCATCACCACAACAAAACAAGTTGCACAACCTTTTTAATTATTAATTCATTCTTATAGGATTAATTAATTGATTAATAATTTTGACATGAAGATGAGCTCTAACGAGTAAATTTTCCTTCGTTCAATGTTCCAACAATTATTGGAGATGTCAGCAACGTATTAAGTAGCAATTTCATAACTTATCGCTAGCATTGACAGATTTGCAACATCTGGACACTACGGGTAGCCGATCTCATTGGAGCAGTCATCGATCTTATCAGAGCCTAAAGAATCCCAATCTTCATGTTACGGACCTATGTTGAGGTATCAAGTATAAGTGTCGTACCTCGGCACGCACCTCTTAGACATGTGTTGTTTTATATTCCTGCATAGAATCTTTTATGTTTTTGCAGCTTTTACGTGTATTTGGAACTTTGGGTTTTGGTTTGGGCTTCAACTATTTATAGGGTTGGGGTGTGCTTGGTTTAATTTTATGCAAAGTATTAATCAAATCTCTCACACTAATTCTCCTCTCTCTCTAACTCACGAACGCCTGACGCCCTAGCCTCCTGCTTACGCTCGTTCCACCGACGCCTGCACGCCCTACTTCCTCCGATCGGTCTCTCCACTCAATCCTCCTACTTCATCGAATTTATCCCGGCAAGATAAGTTCGAGAGGATCTCACATGGCTAACGTCAATCCTCTACGGGACTTTCTCTCGATCCCCTGCGAATGAGATCCCAAATGAAGGCCCGTGTCAATTTGGTTTCATAGCTCACCTCCTCTGATGCTCTCCTTCGCTGCCCTCAACACGGCTGCTTTACCCTTCTTTGCCGACAACAGACATCAAAAGCCACGCCCTGCCATTCCAGCTCCCTTTCCCACGTGCCCTCTGCTCCGTGTGACCTCACCAGTGCTCTTAGGGGCCTCTTCCACCGGTCTTCCCCTGTCATCAGCCAGCACGAGCATTCTGCCCACACACACCCCTAGCTCTTCTCACTCCATTTGGGACACACCCATGGAAGACGGCAACCTTGGCGGACTCACTTTGTCTCAATTTTTAGAGTCTTTTTAACACATGATAGTGGCCATCAGTAAAGCCCTCATCGAAGCCCTTCAGCCGAAAGGCTCGCCACCAGCACCACGCGCGACTACAAATTCCTCTCAAATGGGAAACGAGTCTCCAGCACCGCACTCTGAAGGAGGCGGCCTATCCCGTTTTGTGAAGATGGACTTTCCGATTTTTCACGATCGGGAGGACCCTCCCACTTGGCTCACACGTTGTGAATAGTTCTTTTAGAACCAACATACCCCGGAAGTGGATTGGATTAGCAATGCTTCGTTCCATCTCATGTGTTCCTCACAGTTATGGTTCTCGCAGCTCTAATGGGAGTGCCCACAACTGATGTGAGAGGATTTTAAGACACGGTACAACCTCTGCTTCAGACCTCCCCTTCATGGGAATCCTATTGGTGATCTCGTCTCTCACCAACAGATTGGGTTCATTGATGACTATCTTCAGTTCCAAGTGTTTCTTTCTTGCACCCTATCATTCCCACGGTACACCATGTGCTTTTCTTCACTGCAGACCTCCGCGAGCGACTTCGTCTAGATGTCAAGTTGCAGTCACCCCAGGATCTCATGACAGCCATGAGTTTAGCCGCATTATTGAGAAACACTTGTCTATGGACCGTTTGTATTTGGGACGTAGATCTGGCGACGAGCCCTCCAAGGGTTTTTGCCCTTTCCCGGTTAGCATTGGGGTTAGCAAGGGAAAAGAAGGGGACCGACTATCCACCATTCGGCGGTATTCCACTCAGGAGATGGCAGACCGTCGGGCCAAGGGCCTATGTTTTAATTGTGATGAGTATTTCAGCAATGGACATTGGTGCAAGCGCCTTTTTTGCCTTGGGGTGGAGCACCCCCCTGATGAGAACATAAGGAAAGAGAACATGGGAGAGCCAGAGATTTCTATTCATGCTATGGCGGGACCCCTATCAGGGGATACGATTTATGATACAGATCTCGGTGGCGGGTCAACAGTTTGTCGCTCTCATGGACTCTGGCAGTACACAGTTTCATTGGCAACCCCACCCCACAGCATCTTCACCTTCCTGTTACATCCTGCCCGAGCCTCCGGGTATCAGTTGCCAATGGCATGGTCATGTCGTACAAACGAGTTTGTCACACGGTGCCTATTATGGTGAAGAGCTACCATTCCCTCGTGGACTTCTTTGCGATTGCCATCGAGATTTTGAGTCCATGTTGGGAGTTTGTTGGCTCCGCATCTTGTGACCACTTTTGTGGGATTTTGATGTACTGACGATGAAAGTGGGTTGTGATCCCCACCAGACTGTGAGGCAATGTCGCTCGACAACCGCAGACTGACAGATATTTCTCACCCGTGTCTACCACCGCCCCGACGAGACTTCCTCCCTTGCAGCACTAGGACCACTGCATTTGCCCCTTGCCTGAGACGGCTCTCGTAGTTGTTCTCCCTTACCTCTATCCTTTCTGGTAAAAGGAAGAGATTAAGCAGTGTTGTGTCGCTATGCTGCGACATGGCATCATCCGGCATGGTGTGTCTTCCTTCTCTTCTTCAATCATGTTGGTCAATAAGAAGGATGACACTTGAAGATTTTGCGTCGATTGCCGCGAGCTGAATGTGTGAATGGTGAAGGACAAGTTCCCTATTCTGGTCGTTGAGGAACTACTAGACAAGTTGTATGTTGCACGCTTCTTCTCCAAATTAGATCTTTGTTTCAGGTACAATCAAGTGCGCATGACCCCAGAGGATATGTAGAAAACAGCTTTCTGCACCCACCATGGACAATTTGAGTTCCTCGTGATGCCCTTCGGGCTCACCAATGCCCCCTCCACCTTCCAAGCCCTCATGAACGAAGTATTCCCCAACTTGTTACGTCGTTGCGCACTTGTTTTCATTGATGATATTTTTGTATACAACACTATATGGGAGTCCCATCTGGCCCACCTCCAAGCGATTTTTCAATTAATTCGCACTCACATGTTTTTCTTGAAGCGTGTCAAGTGTTCTTTAGGGACTGACTGAGTCTCCCTACTTGTGCCATGTTTTTGACAATACAGGGGTGTTCGCTAACCCCCTCAAGATCCAGGGCGTGACCGATTGGCCCCTTCCCCAGCCACAGCGGGAGCTTCAGGGTTTTCTTGTCCTGTTCGGCTATTATCAATGTTTTATCCAGGGGTACAGCGTCACTGTAGCACCGTTGTTTACCTTATTGAAGAGGCAGTTCTTCGCGTAGGGGGACTCGGGGACGACTGTTTTTTGCATTCTTCAGCGGGCCCTAGTGTCGGCCCCAGTTTTGCACCTACCAAACATTAACCAAGAGTTCCAGGTGGAGTGTGACAGTAGAACAGGGGTGAGGTGTCGTTCTCCAACAAGGGATCCATCTGATCACATATTTTAGTCTTCAGACCGCACTTCAACATCAGAAGCTCCAAGCTTACAAGCAGGAGCTGTCCAAGGCTATCCAACATTCCAACATCTGAGACCATTCTTATGGGGGGCTCCTTTACTGATTCGAATCAATCATTTTAGCCTCAAGTACTTATTGGAGCAACACTTCACCTCAGCTCTGCAGCGTTGGATCAGTAAACTTCGGGGCTTGGATTTTCGAGTGGAGTACAAGAAGGGTGCCTTGAACCGGGTCGTCGATGCCCTCTCCCGCCACGACCACCAAGAGGGTTCCCTGTTGGCAAACTCTCACCTAACCTCGTCCATACTCCATATCCTACAGATGGAAATTCAGGACACACAAGCTCCTTCACCGCATTGAAGGAAGGTTGCCCTTGCATTGGATGGTCTAGGACGGCCTCATCCAATACAAGGATTGATTGTATCTTTCAGCCACTTCTCCTTTGATTCTGGATATTTTGGCGGGGTTCCACGGCGCCACTCATAAAGGGGTTCATAAGACCCTTCAGCGGATCCGGACAAAGTTCTTTGGGAAGGAACTCAAACAGGGGGGGTCCAAGACTTCATCGCACTCTGCCCTGTCTGCCAATGCAGCAAGGACGACCATCTCCCACCATTCAGGTTTCTCCAGCCTCTTCCCATCCCCAAACAAATATAGGACGCTATATGTATGGATTTCATTGAGGGGTTATCTACTTTGATGGGTCAGTCCATCATTTTGGTGGTGATAGATTGATTTTCCAAAGGGGCGCATTTCATGACTATGAGCCACCCAATTGCAAGGGATATAGTGGCCTGCATCTTCTTCGACCAGGTATTCCATTTGCACGATATTCTGAAGAGCATTGTCTTCGACAAGGACAAGATTTAATCTTAATATTCTAGCAGGAGTAATTCGCTTTATGTGGCACCAAGCTAGCACATTCTTCGGCATGCCACTCTCAGTCAGACGGGCAAACGGAGGTGGTCAAACAAACACTAGAGATGTACCTATGTTGTATTACTGGGGCCCTCCCAAAGGATTGTGGAAGGTGGCTCCCAAGGGTGGAGTATTACTACAACACGTCCTATCATCGCGCCTTTTTGCCTAGTCTATGGTCGGGATCCGCCTCGCCTCGTTACATACGCCAACGCCACCGCACATTCAACCACCATTGATACTGAGTTGTCCACTCGCGACCAAATCCTCGGTTTAGCCCGAGAGCGACTTCTTCAGGCTCAGGCCCACATGGAGACCGCCTACAACCGAGGACACCGTGAGCTATTCTTCACCCCAGGTGGACTGGGTGGGGCTTAAACGCTGCCCTTACTGTCAGTCGACCGTAGCTCAGAGTTCATACAACAAGTTGGATCCCAAGTTCTACGATCAGTTTGTGATTTCAGAGCGCATCGAAAAGGTGGCTTATCGTCTCCAACTCCCAGTCGATGCCCGTATCCACAATGTGTTCCACATCTCGTTGTTCAAGCCATTCGTGGGACACTGTGGGTGCCACCACCCTAACCCTTGGTACACTTTCACCCCACAACATCAGGATAAGCTTGATGTCGATGCGGGCGGAGATGTTACAAATCCACGTTGGGGGATCACGTACAAGCGTCGTATCTCGGCGCACACCTCTTTTATATGTGTTATTTTATGTATCTTTTATGTTTCTGCAGCTTTTAAGTGCATTTGGAACTTTGGGTTTTGGTCTGGGCTCCAACCGGTTATAGGTATAGGATGTGCTCGGTTTAATGTTATGCAAAGTACTAATCAAATCTTTCTCTCTAATTCTCTTATCTCTCTCTCTTTAACTCACGGAACCCGTGCCCAACGCCCTAGCCACCCACTTCCGCGCATTCCACCAACACCTGCACGCCCTACTTCCGCTGATCGATCTCTCCACTCAATCCTCCTTCGTCGCTTCTCTCACGGCGAGATAGGTTCGAGAGGAACTCGCAAGGCTAACGCTGATCCTCTACGGGACTTCTCCCTCAATCCCTCGCAAACAAGATCCCAAACGAAGCCTCGTATCACTTTGCAATTTTCATCACCCCACCATCACCTTTGGTTGTTCACTCACCGCAGTGAACATTGTATGCACCTCCGCTGCCAAGACCAACGATGGTGCCACAAAAATCTATCATTGTCGATACCTACAATTCTCATCCATCCAACACACACAATTACCCCACCCTGCCAGACAGTCAAGCACTTCTCCAACCAGCCACACAACAGCACTTTTCAGATAGCCTCGTACAAGAGACTTCGCCAAAACTCCAACCACCTCAAGATCTTGAGCGGTCACTTCCTCGATCACATTGTCCCACAAGCTATGCTCCTCCGACCACATCAAAATCATTCATGGAATCTCTTAGTACAATGAGAGATTGCCACCCGATGCAGCCTCTGTTACTGCAACGCACAAGTTTTTATCGCGGGAAATTAAAGAGTCGGATTGTCAACTCGCATAAGCCTCGTTCGAGCTTGAGAAGAAACTCAATTTGAAGGACAAGTGGCATATTATGGTCTTACACAATCCGTTATCCATTAATTTTATGTATGTTTTAATTTGTATTTGTATCAACGCAAGTCACATTTTTTTAATATCAGGTCATGGGGTTCCGCATGTGTTATTTTGTAAAAGCTCAAATGCTCGAACATATTACGATTTTATCATCTTATAACTCTATATATCATATATGTAGACTCTTGGGCCATGAATGGACATCAAAGAACATTATTAAAGTTTATTTCTCCTCTCTATTTCTTTCCTCCTCATCCTCATTCAAGGGTTATGATTGAACATGACTCCACCTACTTCCTCCTCATCGCATTCTCCGTAGGTTGAGCTCGGCTCCATTGTATCTCTGACTCCACGGCTCAACTAAAACCCCTGACAAGATATTGAAGCCTTATGGGTTGGCATGTAACAGATGGTCAACAACAACACTCAAGTCTTTATCCCACCATAGTGAGGTAGACTATATGGATCTTTTGTCGCCATTGAGCCCTATCTTTAGTCATAATCTCACTAATGTTTAAGTACATCATGTTTTTTCTTATAGTTTCATTCCAAGTCTTTATTGGTCTACCCCACCCCCGTTTAACATGTCTAGTGACTAAAGTCTCACAATGCCTAACAGGTGTCTCTAATGGTATCCTTTGTACGTGTACAAACCATCTTAGTCGAGCTTCTCGCATCTTCTCTGCAATTGGTGTCACTCTTGTCTTATCCCTAATACATTCATTCCTAACATATGGTCATGATCATAAAATAGGATCATCAAATGAACCTGAGTCGTTCAATTTTAATCTTCCTTAAGTAACAAAATGAGTAGTATGTTTAATATATATACATATTAAAAAGAAAAATTTGGGATGGTAGGGTCCTTAAATAGAACCAACAAATGAATCTGAGTCTATCGACTTTCATTTACCTATCTAACTAAACATATGATTTTTTTAATACAAGCACACGCACACATAAAGATCGTTGTTTTAAATGTCCTTTAACATGTCATTTTTTAGAGCAAACATCTGGAAAATAGATTACATACTTTTGTAAAATATAAGTTGACATATCCGATTTTTTTTCAATCTATGGTTCTGAGTGTTGGGCATCAAATTATGTACATGAGAAAAATGAGAGTTGCGGAAATGAGAATGCTTAGGTGGACGTGTGGACATACAAGATTGGATAAATTAGGAATGAATGTATCAGGGATAAGACAGGAGTAGCACCAATTACAGAGAAGATGCAAGAAGCTTGACTAAGATGGTTTGGACATGTACAAAGGAGACCTTTAGAGGCACTTGTTAGGTGTTGTGAGAGTCTAGTCACTAGGCATGTTAAACGAGGGAGGGGTAGACCAATAAAGGCTTGGAATGAAACTATAAGGAAAGACATGATGTACTTAGGCATTAGTGAGATTATGACAAAAGATAGGGCACAATGGCAACAAAGGATACATATAGCTTGAGTGTTGTATTATGTTAAGAGTATATGTTTCACTTATATGTATTATAGTATATATGCTTAAATCAATAGGACTTGTTGTTTAGTACTCTTTAATATGTGTTGTTCTTATAATCAGTTTTTTAAATATTTCTCAATATAACTTATTTCTTATCACAAAAATATTAAAACTTATAACGCATTTATTATTATTTTTATATTTTTAACATAAATCTGATAAGTATGAAAACACTTATAACCAATCAAAAATATTTAGCTTTTAAAAAAAATTATTTGCTAAAAAACTTGGTGTTTTCTAAAAAAAATATTATATAATATTAAACATATTTTACAATATATTTATTTTGAACTAGTTAATAGTAGTCGTAGTATATCACAAATATTTTATTTTGGATACTCGATAAATATATTTTGGGATATACATGACTCGGTGTTCATAAACTTGTTATTTTAATTTCAAATTTTAGAACAAATAAGTATACTTAATATACATAAACATTTTTTATGAGATATAAAACCGATAGTTCAAGATATCATCGGCATGTCTCCGGCTTTCTGTTGGGTACATTGGGAATTGTGTACCTGATTTGGAGAAGCTCTTTCAACTCAATGATATACACAAATTTGTATTTGATGTATGTTGAGTTTACTTGTGCAGGAAAAATAAACTAAGTACAAAAGTGTCGAGACACTAGACAAGTGTCGACACCTTTTGTAGAAGCAGTGCTGAGACAAGGAATCAATTTGTAACGACACTCAGGACTAGTGTCGACACCCTTATTCAAGTTGTGTCGCGACAGGAAGCAAGTTGTGTCGACACCAAGGACTTGGGTCGACAGAGTCAGTCAAGGAAGCAAGCTGTGTCGACACTCAGGACTAGTGTTGACACATTCTACACAAGTTATGTGAGACTGGAAGAAAGCTGTGTCGACACTCGGGACTACTGTCGACACATTTTTATAGAAGTTATGTCGAGACTGGAAACCAGATGTGTCGACATTCAGGACTAGTGTCGACACATTTGATACAAGTTGTGTTGAGACAAGAAGCTAGCAGTGTCGACACACTCTATTGGTGTCGACATCCCTATAAGAGAAGTGTCGACACCCAGGACTGGTGTAGACACAATCTAAGTACAGAAGTATCAGCACTCAGAACTGATGTCAACACCTTCATGCAAAAGTTCTCATACAGAAATTCTTCTAAGTCCAGAATTCAAACCCTGATGTTCTGACAACTGTCAGAACTGTCAGATGTCAGTGGATTAACCGAGGCAGCCGATCACTATTGCCAAAGACTATATAAGGAGACCATCACAACAGAAAGAGATATAGATAATAATCATTCTTCTCATCTAAGTCAGTTAGAAAATTTCAATAGAATTCTGAAGGTGGAGAGGAGGCAGATTGTGGATCAACTACTATCTTCTTCAGCCATGTTCAACCCTACATTCTCCTTCAAGAAGCTTTGAAAAAGCTAAGAAGGGTTGAAACTTTTACTTCACAGCCAAGATCAAGGGAGAAGGTTTCACATCAAGATCTGATTAAGAAGAAGTCACAAATCTCTTTCTTCCTGGGTGACATTTCAAAACAAAAATTTCTTCTGTTATATTAATTTTGTAAGATTTATTAATAGATTTGAGGTGTAGGAGATAGATATCTCTGAGTTGTAAGCCTAAATTATAAAGGCTGACGTAGGGCTGTGAGCCTGAGGTAGGAGAAGGGGTATTTCTCTGAGCTGTAGGAACTGAAAGGTTCTGAGGTTGTAGGGCAAGGGTTTGCCTGAGGAGTAGGAGTGGAGAATCATTCTGAGGTAGGGTTCTTGAAGAGGAACCTGAGTTGTAAGATCTTGAGGATCTGAGGTAGGACATTGTTTTGTCTGAGTTGTAGGAGTCAGCTGGGCTCTGAAGTGTAAGATCTGAGAATCTGAGAAAAAGAAAGAAGAAGTTTGGCTGAATCTGGCTTATTGCTAGATAGGCGAAGGGGAAAGTGGATGTACCCATAAATTGGGAAACCACTATAAATTTGTTGTGTTGTGCTGTGATTATTAAACTTAGATTTGTGTTGTATTTTATGGATCAACAGTTTTCTTGATTACTGTGATTGGATTATTAAACACACATAGGAATATCTGTGATTTAAAGTAACCAAGATTTAAATGGACATATTCGCCCCCCCCCCCCCCTCTAGGTCACTCTATCCTAAACAAACATGTTACACTTTCAATATCCGGTATTTAAAAACTCAATATGCACATCGCCAACATCCAATATTTATAACCTTCACAAAGATATATAGAGACACACACATATATATGCATACACACATACATACACACACATATATATACACACACACACACACATACAAACACACATATATATATATCTATATATAGGGTCGTGATCTAGTGGGAATACACCCCCCCCCCCTCGTACGAATATGTGAAAGCCCATTGCAGCGGTTAATCATAGTGATTTGATACAGTGCTTATATGTTGACCAACGAACCCAGCAACGGCAACCGATGGTTGTGGGCTCTCCTTCTGCGCCAGGGAAAAAACTCACAGCAACAGATTCACAGCGCGGCGGCCGGTGGTTGCGGGCTCGCCGGCCACCGGTCGCCCAGGGTTCATCGGCGTTCATGGGAAAAAATTCACAACAGCGGATTCACAGTGCGGTGACTGGCAGCAGCGGGCTCGTCGGCCACCAACCGCCCTGGGTTCGACGGCATGGCCGTCGACGAACCCAGGGCGGCCGGTGAGCCCGCAGCCACCGGCCGGCGCTCTTGGAAACCAATGGGATGGAGGATCACGCATTTGCACTGTAGCAGATCACACAAACAGGATCGAACGGCCCAGATCCCATGTAAAACCGCCATGGGCACATCTCTCCAATATATCCCGCTCCTCTCCAATATATCCCGCTCCTCTCCAATATATCCCGCTCCTCACTCTTGTGCTCCTCCTCTAAATCCCGATACTCCATTTCCAGCTCTAAACAGCTCCCGCGACAGCTGCTCCTGCAGTTTGTCATTTCTCCACAGTCCTCCCCGTGTAAAACCTCCATGGGCACATCTCCGGCGACGACGTGGCTGATCTCGCAAGTAGACGTGATCTCATATTTGCCGCTTTACTCTAATCCATCGCACTCTAACCCTACGCGCGCCCTCACGAAGTTTGCCATCGCATTTCCATCTCGTGCCGGATCCGGAGCAGAAAAACCCACACCGGCGTCCTTACTCTTGCACATCCATCTGGACCCCGACGATGACCGAGGCTTCTCACGCAAACCAGTTTAAGGATTCGTTGCTTGCTCCACCCTCTTCCAAGGTACCAACCGACGACAACTTCTCACGCAAACCTCTATGACTTCTCCACCCTATTTAAGGTACCCGTTTTATATTGCGTTTTTCGTTTCGGTTTAGATTAAGCTTCTCGCGCAAACCTCGGTTGATAGGTGTTGGGGCCTTGAAAAATGTTGATAGGCGTTGGGGCCTTGAAATTTTTCTTATGAGATGTTTGATATTCTTTCCATTAATTAGGATCAGACGAAGAAAAAAATGATTGAATTCCCAACAGTATCAAGTGTCATTGGCCATTTGATCTCCCTGTCATCCATTTTTATACAATGCTTCCTTTTCCTAATCAAAACTAATATTGTAGTGGTTACTTTTTATAACAATCATCAACCAAATTTTTTCCTGCACGTATATCAAAACAAATATTACAGTGGTTGAATTTTTATATCAAAACTTGAAATCAGTAACTTGAAAATTTTCTTATGAGCTATTTGATTTTCTTTCCAATAATTAGGATCAGACGAAGAGAAAAAAATGATTGAATTCCTAACAGTATCAAGTGTCATTGGCCATTTGATCTCCCTGTCATCCATTTTAATAAAGTGTTTCCTTTTCCTAATCAAAACTAATATTGCACTGGTTGTTTTTTATACTATCATCAACCAAACTTGCATCAACCAAACTTTGTATTGCAGTGGTTCCTTTTCCTAATCAAAACTAATATTGCAGTGGTTGCTTTTCACTGCACGTATATCTTGGATCATCGTGTTATTGCTTACAACAATCTTCATTATCAACAAGAGGCGTATCCTCCTTAGCAGCTTGGTCCCTTTCTCCGGTAAGCCCAAGAGCTGGAACATTATTCTTCTCTTTCTCTTCTTTCCTAACAGTCCCATGTTCATACTTGAAAAATATGTAGGACATTCAAGATAAAAATGTCTCATTTTTACAAATCGGGAATCTTGCACAAAGAAGATGCTCTAATATTTGCGTCTTCCTCCTTTGTTACTGTAGTTATCTTCTTCCATTAGCATGTTGCAGGTATATTACTATCCCTGCTTAGCTTTCTTTTTCTGACTTTCATAGTTGCTAATATTCATGGTTTGATAAGGCAGTTATCTTCTTTCATTAGCTTTGTTTTTCTGTCTTCCTCCTTTGTTTTTCTGTCTTTCATGCAAATAACCATGGTTTGATTTTTGCTTGCAAATCTTACTCTAATATCCATGGCTAATAGAAAGCCCGAGTTTATATTCACATTTGTTCTTCAAGTTTGAAATCTTACTCCAATATCCATTAAGGGGAACAAAACTAAATTTGATGACCCGCCCATCCGCTTTCTTCTCTGTTGATCTACAAAAACTTGAAATCATATTTGAGAATTTATGTCATTAATTTCATTAGAACGAAGACTAATTCCATTAGATCAAGAAGGATGAATTAAAGGATCTGGATTCATTTGATTAGCCCAAGCAATTTATTCACCAATGTCGCATGGAGCACTCCCAACGAATGTCGCCGCCCCCGAATAATGTCGCCGCCTCCGAACATTGTCACCGCCTCCAAACAATGTCGCTTAGTTGCGGGCGAAACTCGCTTGGTTGTCAAGCGGGCAAAGCCCGCAGCGACGCATCGAGAACGGGCGAAGCCCGTCCGAAGATACTCGTATATATATATAAAGACACACACATGCACACATATATAGGGCTAACATAAAATAATATATAGATAGATAATAGACACTGTATACATGGTCCCATGTGCATGTTGTGCGGTAGTGTTGGGCCTTTGTTGAAGTGACGGTCGAATTCTATCACACAAGCACAAAAGCACAAAAGCACAAAAGCACAAAACTAACCAATGGAAGCAGATTTCAAATTCTTGAGTGTGATTGCTGAATCAGGATGATTATAAAGCCTGGTATTAATCTTCTCAACATCATCAATGTGGCAATATTTGCCCTTCAATAACAGAGCCTAGATGCAATTTTACAGACACAAATTTGTTAGAAATTCCCAAAATCCAAAAGAGGACGAAAGAAAAAAAAAACAACATAAAGTACCATATGAGCTGCGGCTCCCATGCATAGAAGTGCCTCTTTGGGCGCTTCCTTCAGAGCTACATAAAACTCATCTACCCAACAAACTGTTTGAAGCTGCTTGAAGTCAATCGGTATAAATACACAAGTATCATAATGAACCTGTTTGTGATCATATGTTAATCAGAGTCGCCATTCAAAGTTGAAGAGCAAGGAATCAACTTAACAGTTGCATTAAAAAGTAAATTGAGATAATTCAAGGCCTTCAGAATCAGACATCTGATGCGAACCAAATGAAGTTTTGTTCAGAAAAGAGCAATCTGAAACCTTCATGTGGCACCTAAAAGTAAAACCCTAGCCTCTAAGAAAAATTGAATCGTTACGTTAGAGAGGATGGTAGCCGATTGAGGGGATGATAAGAAGTCTGTGAGTTTGGACACGAGCTTGAACTTCTTATCTTCAATGGCGAACTCCGCCTCGGGGAAATAAAAAGGCCAGAGACTGGCTGCAGTGTTCGCGTCTTCGTTGCGCTCCAGTGTGCACAACTCCGCTCTGACGTACATCACGATATTCAATATGTCCGCGGTGTCGAGAAGCTCGACTGGGCGGTGCTGAGAAAGAAAAGGACGAGAGCGCCAGGGCATTGAAAAATGGCGGGGTGACGGGGAGCAGCAAGTGGACGTGGAACCGTCCATTTTGATTCACGTTTATTCGAAGGTACATAATTTTTTTTTAAGAAAAAATACAAAAAGATTATTAATGAACCCATTTGATCAGCCTTGAATTATTTTGGACTGTGAAATTAATATTATTTATTTAGACTCAAATGATCAGAATCATGGTACGCTCGTGGTAATGCAAATAAATAGTATTTTTTGTCAGGCCCGTAGTTTTTTCAGAGCAGAATATCACGGGCACAAAGCTGGACCTGTACTTAAACTTGATCTTTGCCGCTAGCTCCTTTTTGCGACTTCGTGTATCCTAGCTAAGGTAGTCTTTGTCTCTTCTGTAGTTGAGAAATTTTATGCACACACAAGTATAACGTGGAAAGAAGAGCACCAAATTTTTTTCACTACTTTGAAGCTGTATAACTCTTAACTCTTTGATGGCTTACATATATTGATTTGATTGATTTCAATAATGCTTTTAAGATTGTTTTGCTCAAAATGAACACAATCCTTTTTTATAGCCGCAAGCGATTTTTCCTTCAACCAAGTGAAGACTCAAAACAGTGGAGTTACTCTCACAGTAACAACTCCTCTCATGACATGTACAAGTCTACACTCTATTTCACACTCTTCTAATCTACTCTACACTCCTCTCATGACATGTACAAGTCTTCATACTATTCTATAATATTAAAGAGTACTATAAACTATTCTAAATTACTCTTAACAATTCTATAAAAGTATATAGCATTCTAGATAACTTTACTTGCATATAGAGCTATCTAGAAGGTTTCACATTTTTTTAGAATATTATAGATTATTCTACAGTTTCTAGGGTTTTCTAAAAATATATACACAATTTCATAACATTTTATATCCTTATGCACGACTCTAGAATCTTCTAGAAGATTCCTAATCTTTCTAGAAATCTTTCATCATCTTCTTGCTTTCTTAGAGTTTCGTATCCCTTTGCTCCGTACAATATCATGACTATATTTAAGTCATATTTTGAGCATACTCCCCTTGTACATGATCATCTTGAGTATATAGTTATATTTATGTCAAGGGCTCCTACGCTCAAGTCTTCGAACTTTTTAAAGTCTTATCACGTCAACATACGATTTATTGTGTTATCGGCACATATATTCATGATTACGGTTGCGCCTCAAACTAGAAACCTATGACATTCTCACACGCCCATTCTTGAGACACCATCGTCGCAACCATTCATCAGGTAGCACTGTAGCAGCATTATTCGTACATTTACCCCTCTATCATTGAGAAGATATTACCTCCAATAATCCATCGTTGTTTGGTAGTCTTCAACTCCATCAAATAGTGTTATTGACTCAGCATCGAATAGTGACTCTTCTACAAATCTCCTTAGACGTAATCCTTTAATGATCACAACTTTGCATGGTAACAAGTTTACATTCTATGTTGGCTTACCATCAAGGCAATCCTCAAATAGAGCTTCAATCCCCTGGCATATGGACCTTATGTAATGGCCTCCCCAACCCACAGCTCTAAAGTACAGCCGCCGACACCTCTAGAATCCAGCTCGAAAGGGTTCAGCCTCGACTGGTTTGCAGATCATGCACCTAAACCCCTCTCCAACAATGGGTAAGTGGTTGGTGGCCACCGCCTCACTTTGATGAGAGAAACTCAAGTTAAGCGGGTAGCACAGGGGACTTTTCAGGTGATCAACCATCCTTGACAAATCCAGCCCGAGCACGCTTAACTATGAAATATTTTCACTTCTCATCAACAATTGAGTTGTTGCTTGAAAGGTGCATTTTTATAATGACCTCCCTAGCACACAGCTCGAAAGGACAGTCGTCTGCATCCTCACTGTTTTTCACTTCTCATCCACAATAACCCAGATTTGCATGAAGTCGCCCTTGGACTAAGATGAATTAAGTTGTATTTGATATCCTTGTTCTAGTTGAATGTTTGCAGATTCTCAGTGCTAAGTATAGACCAATGTCAGTCTACAGTGGGTCAGGAACACAAGACCATTCAGTGTAATCCCTCACTGAGTGATCCAAAGTGTTGACTCATGTGTAGCCTCTCAATTGGGATACACTTAATGTTCAAACATTGGGAGCAAAGGATGGAGATAGGGCCAGAAGGAAATTTTCTCTAAAGTTCTTGAAAAACTTTCTAAGTCTAGTTCTCGAGAAGTCATGTCAGAGTTCTCGAGAAGTATGGTATAGTTCTCGAGAAGCTCAGACTCTACTTCTCGAGAAGTCAGGACAGTTCAAGAATTTCTCTAAGTTAAGTTCTCGAGAAGTCAGTAAAGTTCTCGAGAAGTATTCTATAAGTTCTCGAGAAATCAATTTAGTTATCGAGAAGTATTCCTTTGATTCTCAAGTTCAGAAATTCAATCAGAAGTTGATTCTAAGTAAAGTTCTCGAGAAGTCTTCTATAAGTTCTCGAGAAGTCTTCTATAAGTTCTCGAGAAGTGTTCCCTTGGTTCTCGAGAAGTTCAGAAACAAATTTTCTCTAAGCTCAAGTTCTCGAGAAGTCCTCTATTATTTCTCGAGAATTAAATTAGTTCTCGAAAACTATACTCTGGTGTTCTCGAGAAGTCCAACCCTTTTTAAAGAGATTAGTTTTCGAGAAGTCTCTACAATTCTCGAAAACTCAGTTCATAGTTCTCGAGAACTATAATCACTTCTCGAGAACTAAGTCGGATTTTTTCCAGAAAAATTTCTTCTAAGTCCAGAACGGCCGGAATTTCAAATAACCCAACAGGACTGGTCCACGTGTCATCATTAATGATATTTCCAACCGTTAAGAGATATCCTATATAAGGTTTTGTCACTAAGACATAACCCTAGAAGGATTAAGAAAAATTATTGAGCGGATCTCGTACTTTCCAAAAAAAAAATCTCTGGTTCGGCCGATCTTTTCTAAAGCTCGACGTTTTGAAGCCGCCGTCACCGCTCACGTCAAGATCGATCCTCATCCTTTCGATCTAGAAGATCTAATGATTCAGGAAACGTTCTTTCTTCCTTGATCGAGTAGATTCAAGAATTTCTCAGGTCAGATCTACTAGTCTTCTTCAACAATTCTAAAAGGGCTGCAACTTCAAGAAGAAGACCTAAAGATTTATTTCTTGCAGATCTGAGAAAGTTTATGCTTGTATTTTCATATCTATTTGTAAATCATGTAGGAGATTATTCTCCGAGTGTAGGAGCGTTGTACTCCAAGTGGTAGGAAGTTTTTGTATCTTCCGAGTGTAGATCTGTTTGGATCGAGTTTTGTAGGAATGTGGTTCCGAGGTGTAGGATTGGTTTGCAATCCAAGATAGTGGAGTAGCCGAACCTTGTGATTTGCTAGATCGGTGAGAAAAGTGGACGTACCCAAGATCGGGGAACCACTATAAATCTCTTGTCGTCTGTGTGATTGCTTGCTTACTTATTTGTGCTAGTTGCTAAAATTTTTATTCTGCATTAGACGCACATCTAACCTATTCACCCCCCTCTAGGTGATTTAGGTAGACAACTTACAACTTTCAATTGGTATCAGAGGGAGGTTGATCGTTAAAAGGTTAACACCTTGATCTAATCCTTCCCAAGTTGTCTTTAGAGAAGTATCAAGCATGAGTAAGACCAAGGATTTTGCCAAGCTCCCTATATGCACCAAGAACAATTTTCCTATGTGGAAGGAAAGAGTTAAACTCTTCAGGGAAGCAGTGGACCCTCGGATCTTCATGATTGTTAAAGAAGGTCTGTATGTTCCTATGATTGCATCCACCATAGATCCAACCAGACAAGTCCCAAAGAAGTTGAAGGACTTGGATAAGGACGAGATTGCACTTGTCTCCCTAGACAATAAAGCTAAAAATATTATAGCAAGTGCAGTTGATGACTCGATGCTTCAAAATCTGATTCATTGCTAGTCTGCCAAGGAGATGTGGCAATCCCTGGTGACTCTAATAGAAGGCACTGAAGAAGTTAGGGATGATCGGAGATCCCTTCTAAATCAGAAGTATGAAGCCTTCAAGCAAGGTCACAAGGAAGTCATAGCTGATACCTTTGAGAACTTCTTTAAGATAGTTAATGGCCTAAGAGTTTATGGCCGAGTCTTCACAAATGAGGAACTGAATGACAAATTCTTAAGATCCCTGACCAGGGAATGAGATAATAAGGTATGCGCCATTCGGGAGTTCGGAAGGTTAGCCGCGACGGACTCGCAGAATCTATTCGGAAAGCTTATGTCTTACGAGCTCCAAATCAACTCAAGAAAAGCTGAAGAAGAGATGAGCAGGTCTGCATCCAAGGAGAAGTTTGTCGCTCTAAAGGCAGATAGCTCAAGGAAGACAAATGCTAGCTCTCCTATCCCAGCTCCTAAAGCTGATGAAGAAGAATTATCTGAGCCAAGCTCCTCTGGCTCAGAGCTATCTGATGGAGAGTTCTCTCTACTCTCAAGGCAGTTCAAGAAATTCTTGAACAAGAAAAAGCAATGGAGAGGCAAGGATGCCTCCTATAGAAGATCACGCAATGATGGTGATCGCCATAGAAAAGGCTCAAGAAGCCACGACAGGTATGGTTCTAAACAGAATAAACATTATTCGACTGACATTGTTTGCTATTGCTGTAATAAGCCAGGTCACGTCATTGCGGATTGCCCCCACAAGAAGAAAGAGGGTGGCAAAAGAGAAGAAGTCCTACAGTAAAAAGAGGACAAAAAAGAGCATGTTGGCCAAAAAGGGCAAAACCCTCAGTGACTCCGACTCATCTGAGTCGAGTGTAGAAGAGGAAGAAGCCTACTTTGGGCTAATGGCTCTAACTGACGATGAACAAGTCCCCCAGTTCACTGGGGAGGTAAAATCTCACACCCCTCTTTCAGAATCTGATTATGATAGCGAGCAGGAGGGCTATCCCTCTGAGGATGAATCTGAACTCATGGGACAATATAAGGAGTTACTCGAGGCTTACGACAAATGTCGTCGAGTCATGAAAACTCAAGCTAAAGAGATAAAGTCCCTAAAGGCCACAGAGAGCGCCTTAAGAGAAGAAGTCTCAAAGACTGACTCTCTCAAAGAAGACTTCAATAAATCTATTGAAGAATATAATAAGGCTCTTGAGCACCTTGACCTTAACGAGAAAATTATTAAGGAGTTAGAAGAACAACTCTCGGCTGAAAAGAAACTTGTAGAAGGTTTCTCTAAGCCAAAGATTGTACTTCCTCTGATTGATGAATTCTCAGCTAAGGGCAAGGGTTTTGGTCTAGGCCACAAAGGTGCTCCTAGTAAATCATCTAAGAGAAGGAAGGCCAAGAGAAAGAATAAGGATGCCAAGAAGGTCTTGGCCGAGGAAAAAGGGAAAGCTCCTTTGGATCCAGTCTCGTTTAAGAAAGTTATCTTTCCTGAAAACAAATTTGACTTTGAGCCCACCTATGGACACTTCACTAGGCTGATCCCGGAGAAGCCTAAGTCAAGGTACCAAGGTTGGACTCGCCCTCGTAACTTTGGCGAGAGTGTCTTCAAGGCACCTTATAAAGAGATTCAACTTCAGAGTTATGGACCTTATGTTCATTGCAATAACATCAAGAAGGCACCAAAAGTAAAACATGTTGTGGAAAAGCCTATGAAGGAAAAGACTTCATGTAGTTGCCATCATCATGAAACATCTTCCTCCAAGAATTCTACCCCTGCTGGACCTCCTCTCAAGAAGGTCAAGCAGGAGATCATAAGGCAGAGATACAATAGATTCGACTGTTGGTGTTGTGGTAGAGTTGGTCACTTTGCCATAGATTGTTGGTTCAATCCTAAAAATACTACAACTCCTCAAGTTAGCAACGTGAGAATGACCACTCATGAGGCTAATACTCATAGGGGGAGTACTCTAACTCGAGACCAAGGGCCCAAACGTGTTTGGGTTCCTAAGGCTAAGTGATTATAATTGCAGGTACGTCTAAAGGCCATTAAAACGCCAATCTGATATTTGGACAGTGGATGTTCTCGGCATATGACCGGGACAAGGAGCCTACTCCAGAACTTTTCACCGGTGTTGAACGGACCAAAGGTCATCTTTGGAGGTTCAGACCGAGGAATTACCAAAGGCTACAGTATGATTACTAATGGTAACGTATCCTTTTCGGATGTAGCCTCTGTTGAAGGATTGGAACACAATCTCATCAGCATAAGCCAACTATGCGACAAAGGATACGTGGTTGAATTCCATGCTGACAAGTGTTTGATAAAATCGGTTGACAACATGTAAACTATTTTATCAGGCACTCGAAGCAGAAACATTTTCTGTTTAAACTTCATCTGTATTGACTCCTCTACGCCAGTATGTCTTTTAGCAAAAAGTAGTGCATCTCTTGCTGACCAATGGCACAAGAGACTAGCACATATTAATTTCAAAACTATAAATAAACTATTCTCTCAAAACTTAGTACGTGATGCCCCTAATGTCAAGTGCGTTAAGGACAGCCCTTGTCATGCCTGTATAAAAGGAAAGCAAACAAGGAGTTTATTTAAAAGAATTATAGGCAAGGATTCTGATAGAAGCCTACAGCTTCTTCATATGGACTTGTTCGGTCCACTGCAAGTTAGAAGTTTGGGAGGTAATGAATATACGTTGGTTATTGTGGATGATTACTCGCGCTTTGCATGTGTGTTCTTTCTGAAACACAAGTCAGATACCTTCAATATTTTCACTAATTTTGTTAGGCAAGTCCAGAATGAATACAACTGCTCCGTAGTCAAAATCAGAAGTGACAATGGAACGGAATTCTAGTCTGGGGCCATGACAGAATACTGTGAAAGTCAAGGTATCTTTCATGAGTTTTCCTCTCCTCACACTCCACAGCAAAATGGAGTAGCTGAGAGAAGGAACAGAACACTCATAGAGGCTTGCCGGACTATGTTGAGTGATGCCTCACTTCCAGAGTACTTCTGGGCTGAAGCCGTCAACACCGCTTGTCACGTGCAAAATCGAGCACTCATCAATAATAACCATGATAAGACTCCTTACGAACTTCTAAAAGGCGGGAAACCGACCATTTCATATTTTAGAATCTTTGGCTGTAAGTGCTTTGTACTTAACAACGACAAGTATCACACTACCAATTTTAGCGAGAAAAGCTTTGAAGGTATTTTTGTAGGTTATAGTAGCCATAGTAAGGCCTATAGAGTATTTAATAGAAAAACTATGTTAGTAGAAGAATTGATACACATTGTATTTGATGAGACGAGCTTGCTACAAAGCAACTCCTCTAGTGTGCTCATTGAAGATGCAGGTACAAAGATAAAGGAACTCAGCTTGGATGAACCTACTGATGACAAAGATGAAAAGTTCATCAAGATCACCTCTACAACCCCGATTGGAGAGGTAGATGATCAAGATGAATAATTCATCCCAGCTGAAGATGCAACTCCAGTGGCTATGGAGATCCCAGATGCAAGGACTCTAGAGCTCAGACACCTGAAGGATCATCCCTTGGACCAGATCATAAGAGATCCCCGGGATGGTGTCAGAACTCATCGTGGTACAACTAACGAGAATTTATTCTTAAGCTTTCTATCACAGGTTGAACCTAAGAAGTTCGAGGAAGCAAACTCAGATGCATCCTAGATTTTAGCCATGGAAGAAGAGTTAAATCAGTTCAAACATTGCAAAGTTTGGACACTTGTTCCTAGACCCAAGAGTAAGAACGTCATCGGGACAAAATGGGTCTACCGGAACAAGATGGACGAAGAAGGAACTATTATAAAGAACAAAGCCAGACTCGTTGCCAAGGGCTATCGTCAAGAAGAAGGAAACGACTTCGATCAAATGTATGCTCCAGTGGCAAGAATATAGGCGATCAGGTTATTCCTTGCTTATGATGCACTTAAGGGTTTTACCGTCTATCAGATGGATGTAAAATCCGCCTTCCTGAATGGTGACATAAAGGAATAAGTGTATGTAGAGCAACCACCAGGTTTTGTTGACTCAACTTTTCCTAATCATGTTTATTTACTACAAAAAGCTTTATATGGTCTTAAACAAGCTCCTCGAGCTTGGTATGAGACGCTGTCTAGCTTTCTTCTTGAGAATAAGTTCACAAGAGGAAAGATAGACAAGACATTATTTCTAAGGGAAATAAATGGCAAGATTTTGCTAGTGCAAATCTATGTCGATGACATTATTTTTGGCTCTACGGATAACAACCTCTGCAAGAAGTTTTCTAAACTTATGCAAGGGACGTTTGAAATGAGCAGCATGGGAGAGCTGAAGTATTTCTTAGGGCTTCAGGTGAAACAATTTGAGGATGGAATCTTCATCTCACAGACCAAGTTCACCAGAGAGCTACTTAAGAAATTCGGAATGGAGAATGCAACCTCTATGAGGACTCCAATGGCCTCAGCTATGTCTCTGGACAAGGATGAGAAAGGGAAACCTTTTGATGAAACCAAGTACAGAAGCATAATTGAGTCATTGCTCTACCTTACCGTAAGTATACCAGATATAATGTTCTCAACATGTGTATGCGCCAGATTCGAGGTGAACTCTAAGGAATATCACTATATTGCTGCAAAGCGAATTTTGAGATACCTTAAAGGTACACCAAGGCTTATGGTACCTAAGAAGTAATGATAGTGAAGTAATTGGATTTTCAGATGCAGATTTTGCAGGAAGCAAAGACGACAGGAAAAGCACTTCTGGGACTTGCCAATTCCTAGGAAGAAGGCTTATCTCTTGGAGCAGCAAAAAACAAAACTATATCGCAATCTAAACGGCCGAGTCAGAATACATTTCTGCCGGTAGTTGTTGTGCACAATTGCTTTGGCTAAAGAACAAGCTAGAGGATTACAATATGCAGGTCAAGGACTTTCCTTTGTTCTGTGACTCCTCCAGCGCCATCGCAATCGCAAACAACCCAGTATCACACAGCTGGACAAAACACATCGAGTTGAGATACCACTTCATCCGGGAGCATGTGGAGCAAGGGGATGTGGATCTACAGTACGTGCCAACAGATCGGCAGGTTGCAGATATATTCACAAAGCCGCTGGACGATACCAAGTTCAATTTCTTCAAAACTGAACTTGGGTTACTGAACAAGGAGGATTAGACCAAAGTGATCAGTTCAAAGGCTCAAGAATCGAGGATACTCCTAAAAGGTTAGAATTTACCAAGTGGAAGGAAGCTCTCAAAAACTTACTTCACTTCTCGAAAAGTAAAAGTCATTTCTCGAAAAACCCAAGTACACTTCTCGAGAGGCAGAAATTAGCTCTCAAAAAGTATCTTAAGTTCTCGAGAAATACTTAAACTTATCAAAAAGTCCATCGTAAGTTCTCGAGAACTAGTTCTCGAGAAGTCAGCCTATCTCTCGAGAACTCTGAAATCCAGTTCTCGAGAACTTTCTTACTTCTCGAAAACTGTTGGCCACTTCTCGAAAAGTATAACCTACCTTTCGATAGCTGGCCCGTCCTTCTGCCGGTACTTCTTAACTCTATTATTTCACAAAATTCTTGATTTCTGCCCTAACCTAAGACTTTTTAGGTATATAATTAACGTTACTAGGAAAATATATATATCTATAATATTTTAGAGTCCTAAATTAACCGCCATTTCAAACATTCCTCACGCAACTCTTCATCTTCCGCTGTACAAAAGCTCCATCTCCGCCGCTGTTCCCCGCTCCATTCGTTGCCACCGTCGGCGTCAATGGATCACAGTTCCAAGGTTGGCATCGGATCCGAACTCGTCGTCGAAGGACTGGCCGACATTTCTGACGATTTCTAGAACTTGCTGATTCTTCTGGAAAGGGCCGGATTGATGTTCGTTCTCTCTGAGCCCGTCAAGATAGTGTTTCCAGATGTCGAGGAATTTTTTAGGAATACTAAGGTAAGGAGAAATGGAACAGTTTTGAAGACAAAAGTTAAAGGGATCAAAATCAAGCTTGACAAGCACAGGATTTCCAAGCTTCTGAAAATGCCTTTTGTTGATTAGGAAGACGACTTAACTCCAGAAGATTATGCCAGAACCTATTCTTTCTGTGGAATTCCTAAGGAATACATCTCCCTAAGGAGAAACCTTCTAAATGATGCAGGGAAACTTCTTGCAGATATTATTGGAAAAATACTATGGTGCATAACAGGGTCAGACAGTTTTATTTCTCATGACTTGTTTGGAGTAATGACAGTCGTAGTCTGTAGAAAGAGATTTCAGTTTGGAATGATGGTGTTTGAGATGATCAGAGACAGTATCCAAGAACCCAAATTTGTCAGGATAATCTCCTTACTGCTGAGTGAGATTGATCCAATCACCTTCAAACTCTCCAAGGGTACCCCAGTTCATCACCTGAAAAAGATCTCCTTCACCTACATCCAGAGGTGGGAGCTAAAACTGAAGAACCCAAGACAGTTAGCTAAGGAAGCTGTAGCTTCTGTCTCAGAGGTCAGGACCCCATCTCCTCCTCCACATCATGCTACTGAACCATCTGGTGCAGTAGCTGAGGAGGAGCCTGCACCTTCTACCTCAGTTATCAGAATTCCTTCTCCTCCTTCTCCAGTCAGAAGCCCCATAACAAACTCTCCAGTTCCAACCCAGTCAAATGTTCCAGCACAAGAATCTCTCCAAGACACTAATGAGGCTATAGATAAGATGATAGATGAACTCTCTTCAAAAGAACCTCTTTCCCCCCTCCCAAAAGATCTCCTAGAAGACTAATATAAAGAACCATCACCCCAAGGTACTCCAGCTCCTTCTCCCTCTCCTAGAAAAGATTCAACTCCACTAGACACCATCCTTTTATCAGAAGAGGATGTGAAAGCTCCTGAGGAGGTGGAAGCCCCTCTTAAGAATCTTGACTTCTCTCTTCCCAAATTTGTTGATGAAGAGGAAGATGTATCATTCAAAATTGTAAGAGCCAAGAGCTCTGTTGTCATAGAAGAACTTCCTCCATGGCAAGCTACCACTGTATATGCCACCCCTGCTACTACTGCTTTATCAGGTGCCCCTCCAGTTCCTACTGTTTCTATCACTCCTACTGCTGCTATAGTAAACTCAGATATTCTGTCAAGGATTGAAGAAATGCTAGCTGCACAGAGGAAACATTTTGATGATTCACTTCAGACTGTTCAGAAACAGGTAACTGCCCTGGAAAAAGAAATGAGCAGAGGTTTTGCTGAGATCCAAGCCAATACTGATTAGCTGAAAGAGTTATTCAGAATTGGAGGCAAAGCAATAGATCACACAATTACCAGTATTGGTCAAGTAATGGAACAATCTGTCACTCTAGCAAACAATCAGATCCAATTAGACAAGAGAGCTGAAGAAAATGTGATGAAGGTATGCACTGAAGTTGGTACATTCAAGGAAGATGCGATAGCAATCCTATCTGTAGAAATCAGAAAGGGGGAGAGCATAGTAAAAGAACAAGTTGGAAAGCTTACTACTGATGCCAAAACTCTTTGGACTGAAAAAGTAACTGAGATCAATAAAAGTGTTTTAGAACAAATTCAATCAGTCAAATTCCATACTTATGATACAGCTGTATGGATGCATAATCAAATCATTCCAGATTTTCAGGCAGACCCTAATGTGATTCCTCATCATTTAAATCCTCTTGATGAAGGTGAGTATAGTAAATTGCCTCAACCTCAATTTCCTACATTCTCTCCCAGGCCAGAAGATCAGGAACCTCCTCCAGCTTCCTATTCCCATGTTTGGGATGATGTGATTCCTCAAGATCTACCAAAGGTTCACATTCCCAAGAAAAGGAAGTATGGGGAAGGTCCTTCTGCCAGCAGATCAGTTCCCCAGCCAGAGGCAGAGAAGAGAAAGGCTCAAGAATTTGCTGAAGTTTTGAGCCCAACTTCCAAAGCTCTAATTCTTGAAACCCTTAAACTTGTCATGGACTTTAATGAGAATAGACATCTGCACTACAGTTAAGTTGAGTGGGAGTTATAGGAAAAATCCATGACCAAAAGGAGAATTTATGACAAAGAATATGGTAAGAATAATCCTAAAGCTCCTCCCAAGCCTCCAAGGTACTATCCAAAGCCTTTCAGTTATCAGAGGTGGCAGCAGGAAAAGCAAGACAGGCAACAACATAGCAAAGGATGATTCATGATGTTGTGGTGTTGAGAAATGTTGAGGAAATGGATGTTGACTAATTTTTAAAACATTATTGATATATATAATATTTCCTAGTTTTGCTTAATTGTGCTTTCTAATAATCTGTCTGTGCATTTATTATTACTTTTCTTCCTTCATGTCCTTTATTTATTATAATAATTCACCTTAGTGTAGAGGGTTCTGACTTCTACAAATAGGGGGGGATTTTTGGGTATTGCATCCACAATAACCCAGATTTGCATGAAGTCACCCTTGTACTAAGATGAATTAAGTTGTATTTGATATCCTTGTTCTAGTTGAATGTTTGCAGATTCTCAGTGCTAAGTGTAGACCAATGTCAGTCTACAGTGGGTCAGGAACACAGGACCATTCAGTGTAATCCCTCACTGGGTGAGCCAAAGTGTTGACTCATGTGTAGCCTCTCAATTGGGATACACTTTATGTTCAAACATTGGGAGCAAAGGATGGAGATAGGGCCAGAAGGAAATTTTCTCTAAAGTTCTTGAAAAACATTCTAAGTCTAGTTCTCGAGAAGTCATCTCAGAGTTCTCGAGAAGTATGGTATAGTTCTCGAGAAGCTCAGACTCTACTTCTCGAGAAGTCAGGACAGTTCAAGAATTTCTCTAAGTTAAGTTCTCGAGAAGTCAGTAAAGTTCTCGAGAAGTATTCTATAAGTTCTCGAGAAATCAATTTAGTTCTCGAGAAGTATTCCTTTGATTCTGACGTTCAAGAATTCAATCAGAAATTAATTCTAAGTAAAGTTCTCGAGAAGTCTTCTATAAGTTCTCGAGAAGTCTTCTATAAGTTCTCGAGAAGTATTCCCTTGGTTCTCGAGAAGTTCAGAAACAAATTTTCTCTAAGCTCAAGTTCTCGAGAAGTCCTCTATTATTTATCGAGAAGTAAATTAGTTCTCGAGAACTATACTCTGGTGTTCTCGAGAAGTCTAACCCTTTCTAAAGAGATTTGTTTTAAAAAAGTCTCTACAGTTCTCGAAAACTCAGTTCATAGTTCTCGAGAACTATAATCACTTCTCGAGAACTAAGTCGGATTTTTTCCAGAAAAATTTCTTCTAAGTCCAGAACGGCTGGAATTTCAAATAACCCAACAGGACTGGTCCACGTGTCATCATTAATGATATTTCCAACCATTAAGAGATATCCTATATAAGGTTTTGTCACTAAGACATAACCCTAGAAGGATTAAGAAAAATTATTGAGCGGATCTCGTACTTTCCAAAAAAAAAATCTCTGGTTCGGCCGATCTTTTCTAAAGCTCGACGTTTTGAAGCCGCCGCCACCGCTCACGTCAAGATCGATCCTCATCCTTTCGATCTAGAAGATCTACTGATTCAGGAAACGTTCTTTCTTCCTTGATCGAGTAGATTCAAGAATTTCTCTGGTCAGATCTACTAGTCTTCTTCAACAATTCTGAAAGTGCCGCAACTTCAAGAAGAAGACCTAAAGATTTATTTCTTGCAGATCTGAGAAAGTTTATACTTGTATTTTAATATCTATTTGTAAATCTTGTAGGAGATTATTCTCCGATTGTAGGAGCGTTGTGCTCCGAGTGGTAGGAAGTTTTTGTATCTTCCGAGTGTAGATCCGTTTGGATCGAGTTTTATAGGAACGTGGTTCCGAGGTGTAGGATTGGTTTGCAATCCGAGATAGTGGAGTAGCCGAGTCTAGTGATTTGCTAGATTGGTGAGGAAAGTGGACGTGCCCAAGATCAGGGAACCACTATAAATCTCTTGTCGTCTGTGTGATTGCTTGCTTACTTATTTGTGCTAGTTGCTAAAATTTTTATTCCGCATTAGACGCACATCTCACCTATTCACCCCCCTCTAGGTGATTTAGGTAGACAACTTACAACTTTCACTCACCATCTAGCTCAAAAGGGTTCAGCCTCAACCGCTCTATTGACAATGCACCACAACCTCTCTCCATCCAAGGGCAGGTTGTCGATGGCCACTGTCTCCCTTTGATAAGAGAAAGTCAAGTTAAGCGGACAACACAGTAACTTTTATGAGGTCACCCATCTCGTGACTACTTCATCCCGAGCATGCTTAACTATGAAGTACTTTCACTTTTCATCACAAAATGAGATTATGCTCAATTGGTGATGAGAAGTGAAAATACTACATAGTTAAGTGTTATTGGGATGGAGTAGTCACGAGATTGATAACTTCTTAAGAAGTCCTCTTACTACTCGCTTAACTTGAGTTCCCTTATAAAAAGGAGGTGGTGGCTACCAACAACCCGCCTGAAAGTTTTAGGGTAGTATAATCATCAAGAATAGGTGAATATGTGTTTTAATTTCTTATTGGTTTTTATTATTTTGAAAATAATCTACCACAAGAGCATAACCACACCATAAGAAGCATACAAAAAATTATAGTAGTTCCCCAATATGGGTGCAAAAGATCTTACACCTCAGAGTCCAAAACTCCTATAACTCAGGAACAATAGAAGGTTCTCTACCTCAAATCCACACTCAGGATCCTACCTTAGAATATAAAAACTCCTATAATTCAAGAACAAAAATAATTTTCGTACCTCAGATTTATCTCAAACCCTACCTCGGGGTCTCCCTTGAATGCTACCTCAAATCCAATCACTAGATCCCGTAACTCAGGCTTAGACAAGCCCTACCTCATATCTCAGGGAGATTATAGTAATAACGAGGCTTAATAGAAGTTATAGTGAAAATAGACTCAGCAAATGCTAGTTCTTGAAAGCTTAGACTCTTCTTGGCTTGACTGAGAAAATCCCTTCTATACATCAACAGTTCTTCAATGAATCTCCCTTCATAGTTTGAATTGTGTTGAAACTTAAGACAAGAAGGCTTCTTAGCTTCTAAATGATTTAAATCTGAAGACCTTGAGCACTCTTTTATGTGTTTCTTCTACTTGAATTATCCTTCTTCTCAAGGAACATTTTGGCATAACCATTGATGTTCTATTGATCTCCATTGGTATGATTAGGGTTTACATCACAACTCTTCTCCTTATATAGGTCTGACACCTTTAACAGTCATGAATGTTCTCAAAACGTGTCTAATATCTTTCCTGAAAAGACTGATTTGATGTTACTTTTTGGCACACTGTACACTTTGAATTTCGCAATTCTGAAGTGACATGACGCTACTTGAACTTTTTAGTCTTAAGGAACTTATTCTGTTAGACTAATGACTCAACACAATGCTTTTCAACTTAGATCTTTTTCTTCTGTTGCGTTGTGTACTGAGTTTTAACACAACAGTTCTATACTTTGAAACTCTTCTTTTTCTGAGGCGTCGTGTGATGAGCTTTAATATGACACTTTTACTCTTAGGACTTCTTCTTCTAAGGCATCGTGTGTTGAGATTTAACACGACAATTTTGAACTTGGGACTTCTTCTACTTCTAAGGGATCGTGTGTTGAGCTTTAACACATTGCTTTGTACTTAAGACTTCTTTTTTCTTAGGCATCGTGTGTTGAGCTTTAACACGACGCTTTTGAACTTTTGTTTTCTTTTACTTCTAAGGTATTGTGTGTTGAGCTTTATACAACACTTTTGTACTTAAACTAATCTTGACAATTAGTTAAATATTCTTTTGGTCTTTACTATTCCCCTGCCTCATTTAAATTGATTTATATGAATATGTTATGTCTACACATGTCAAGTCAGATAAACATTAAATATAAAATGTTTTTATCTATATTGACGGGACTTCTTCAAATTCGGAATATTATGGATACCGTTTCCAACAATCTCTCCATATTTGAAGAAGTCAGAACCCCCAAATAAAGATGACTCACGCATCAACCTAACAAATGAAATGTATATATCAATAAGAGAACTGAACATAGTGAAGCATAATTCTTGTATTTATATTTATATACAAATATATCTATAATTAGAATAAAATGTGTTCATTCATTTGATTAGACTACTCTTCTCATTTCCACTGAGACCCCCTTTTTCCATGCCACCCCATGTCTTTTTACGTCTTTTCTTATCTGTTCTTGCTTCATCTTCTTATAGTTTGGTCATCATGTTCTCTCCCACTTTCGAGCTTCTTCAAATACCTACTTCACCATTTCTTTCATCTGTGTTGTAAACTTTTCACGTAATAATTGTATTATTTTATCTACATATAACTGATAGAATTAATTTCAAGATAACCCAAACACCTAGAGGGGGGGGGGTGAATAGGTTCTTTTCCTTTTTTTACTTAAGGCAGAATATTTTTTAGATCTTAAAATAGATTCTAAGTATTCTACAACAATCACAACACAGAAATCACAATCATACACACATCACAGATTGCACACAGGTTTATAGTGGTTCCCCAAGGTTTGGGTACATCCACTTTCCCCCTTCACCTATCTAGCAGTATGCTAGATTCAACCTAACTTATTCCTTTTTATCAGATCCACAGATCTTACAGCTCAGAACCTTGAAAGGTTCCTACAACTCAGAACCCTATAAGATTCCTACAACTCAGGCTAACAGCCCTACCTCAGCCTTGCCATAAGGCCTACACCTCAAAGAACTAATTCTCCCACACTCAGGCTCAAACAGCCTTACCACTCAGAGATCTAAATCTCCTACACTCAGCCTTTATAACACAGGCTTACAACTCAGATCTTTGAAAAGATCCTACAGAATTTGATAAGTATTTTGAATGGACTCTTACCCTTGTTGAGAGAGAAAGGATAAGAGGATTCTTGATCAGCTTCTTGATGAGACTGATGGCTGAAATCAACATGTTCTTAGCGTTCTTCAAAGCTTCTTGAATCTGAACTCAGTAGGGTTGATCTCCTTCGAAGTCGACTGACTTCCATCTTCCTTCTTAGAAACAGAAATAAATCTGAATCCTTCTTAGCAGATTGGTTCAAGATCTGCTTCTTAGGAGACTTATAGATGTCTCCTCCTTTACTTTAACAGCTGAAGATCTCTCTCTCTCTTCAGAACTTATGAAGTTTCTTTAGAATTCTTGCTTGAATTCTCCTTAGATCTTCTCACGAAAATCTTCTTCAGTGTGACGTGCACTTTCTTGATCAATGATCAATACTTCAGTAGTTATTCCTGTTGTTGTTGTTCATCATCATTGATTTGACAGAATCCATCCATATATATAGACTTCATCCATGGTAACCGGCTGATCCGGTTTCTAACCAACTTCTGACAAGTCTGACAGCTTCAATAAACTTGTTGGAATGCACAGCTGTCAAGTCTCCAGTCAGTTCTTGAACCTTTATCTTTGTCAGCAAAGCGTCGATACTGACTGTCATTATGTGTCGAGACAAACTGTCAATATGTGTCGATACAAGTGACTTAAGTGTCGACACAGACTTTGGTGATGTCGACATAGCTGCTTTGGCACTGCATCTGTAGAATGTGTCGACACTTCCTCTTTGTGTCGACATAGACACTTCTTCACTCCACAACAATCAACTATGTTGAAACTCTGCTGTGTGTCGACACAAGTCCTGTGTGTCGACACAGTTGATGTTGACTAAGAATTCTGTGTGCCAACACTACCTCCATGTGTCGACATAATTGATGTTGACTCTGCTTCTGTGTGTCGACACTGCCTCCTGGTGTCGACACAGTTGATGTCGACTAATACTTTTGTGTTTTGACACTGCGTCCCGGCGTCGACACATTTGATGTTGACTAAAATCTTCTGTGTGTTGACACAGTTTCTTCTGGTATCGACACTGCTTCTCCAAGTGTCGACACAGACTTCCTTAAGTGTCGACACATGGACTTAGAAACTTTTTCTGCATTTTAGCCAATACTTAACCTGCACATATAAACTCAAAATAACATCACATACACCTTGATGTATATCATTGAGCTAAGTGAGGCTTCTCTAAATCAGGTACACATTTTCCAATGTACCCAACAATCTCCGCCTATTTGGAGAAGTCATAACCCTTTAGTCAATGATATACACCACTTATAATAAACAAACATTATGATGTAAATAAGCATTATATGACAGGGCAACTTATAAGCAAAACATATATCAAAATCACATCACAGAATGAGGATGCAAATTAAATGAACATGGAACATTATTTTGTTTATCATATCAAAAAGTTTCTTAACACCTGATTACATAGATTTCTTTAAAAGCCAAAAATTACATAGTTCTTGAAAAATTTAGTAAAACTAAACTAAGACTGGACAGGCTCCTTGATGACTATTCCTTTCCCTGATCTAATCTGAGCCTGTACAGAAGGTTCTGTATCTTCAATGAGCTTCTTGCCTTTCAACTCAGCCTTCTTTTGTGCTTCAGCCTTAATCCTTTGCCTTTCAAAATAATGAAAAGGCTTAGGGAAATACTTGCTAGGCTCCTGAGCATCAGGAGGTAGCTTCCCACTCTTAGCCTTTCTTCTTTATTGAACTATGGCTTCCTGCCTTGCCTCATACTTCTGCCATTTCTGTTCATTATACCATTTGCCCCTTTCATGAACTGGTCTTTTACAGCTTTCCAGGAAGTTAATATGATATTTCTAGAAGTGGGGCTCCATTGCTCAAAATCAGGTTTTAACTCTGCCTGCTCTCTGAATCTCTTCTTTGATAATTGAGCATCTTGCTGAGCTTTCAAGACAGCTTCTGGCATTTCAACTTTCTCTATAATGACATTTTCAACATCCTGTGGAGGACTGTACATTGTCTGAACCTGTTGTTGAATCATATCAAAATCTGCTGGAGGGTAGATGATCTGAGCAACTTCAGGTTGATCACCTCGAGCATAAGCAGGTTGTACATCAGATTCTGCAACATTGTCATCATCACAAAGGGGTGGATATCCTTGAGTGGCTCTGATACTATTAGATATCCATTTTGCATGATCTGAGCCAGCATTGACTAACACTCTCTCCCCCTTTATGGCTTCTCTTACAATGTCATCTCTTAAGTCATCTTTTTGAAATCTGATTTGGCCATCAAGAAAATTGACACAATCTTTATAAAATGATTTTAACTTTAGAAGCTAATCAGAAATTTTTTTCTGAGAAGTAGTAATTGCTGTCTTAAAGGAATCCAAGGCTTCCTGTAGCTTCTGATCAAATTCCTCTTTCTCCTTAGCCCTTGCTTCAGTCATTGCAATAACTGTGTTCTTTACTTCAGTGACTATCTCATTGTGAGATTCAGTCAGATTGTCATTCATTCTAATCTTATTTTCAAGAACATAGCCTTATTTGACAGTAATATCATCCACTTGTTTCTTTACTTCTGCTTGTTGCTTTGCTAGAAATACTACAACATTGCCCCCCCTTGTGGAAGCAATCTGTCATCTCTTTCTTATTCTGATTTACCTCAAATCTGATTGATTTTATATCTTGTGCTAGATCAAATTGGAGGGCCTTATGACCCTCATCCACATATTTTTCCAAAAACAATTTCTGCTCATCTAATTTCACTTGTAAATCTACCAAAAATTTGTTGTAATCAGTCTCAGGAGCTGGTTGTGAAGTAGTAGCTTGCAAAGATTTCTTATAGCTCTGGCTTCTGCTCTTGAAAACCATCAGTTTTCTTTTCTTGACATTTGCAATCTCCTCATCCTCTAAAGCAGAAGTACTGGCTATCTCAACCCTTTCTGGTGGAGTAGAGGGTGTATCTTTTTAATTTCCATTCAGCTCCCCCTCAAGATTAGCCTGCTCCCCCTCAAACCTCTTCTGTTCCTCCTCAACCCTGATATGCTCCTCCTTATCTACTGCTCCCTCAATCTCAGGAAACAACTCTTCTAGAGTGAATTCCTGGTGAGTGTGACCAGGTGATAGTTCTTCTGCTAAGTTGATTCTGTCTTTCTCCTGCGCCTGTGCAGAATGTGGCTCCCCTTGCAAATGTGCAGTATCTGTCTCCTCATGGACTTGGGCATTTTCAGTCAGGTCCTGGACCTGTTCCCTAACTTACTCCCCCTGCACTTATGCACTTATTGTGTCCTCCTGCATATGGTCATGCTCAGTAATGTCATGTACTGGTGATTTTGCTACAGTCTCTTGGTTATCCAAATCAGGTATGTCCTTTGAGAGGACCCTATCCCATCTGGATATTATTCTGATGTCCATCCTTCTCATATGATTTATTTTAGATCCTGGAAGTTGATGCATTACCTCTGGAATTGCTCCAGCCAGGTATAAACTCATCAATCTAGCCAAATTAGGCTTTTTGATTCCTTCCTTTATCTTCTCAAACAGAACTGCAGACCAATCTGTATTAATCTTATAGGTTATCCTTGTCATCAGACTGAACATAAAGGCAGAGAGCCTATCATGTCCTCCTGGTTTTCACAAAATCACCTTCCCTACCACATCAGATAGAAATTTTCCTTGTTGATTCATCTCTTTTCTGTTAATGGCTGCTCCAATCTTCATGGTTGGATCCAATCCACACCACTGTAGTGCCTCCCTTGTCTTTGAGGCTGAGACCTCTTCTTCATCCTGAATTCTAGGAAGGTGAAGAATCTTTCTTAAACTTTTCATAGTAAGTTTGACTCTGTTTCGATGAACTGACGATTTAATCTTGAATCCAGTGGAGTCCATTGTTGCAGCAGCATAGAACTCAAACACTTCCTTCTTCCAGATCTTGGTAGGTTCAGATACAAGAAACTCTAATCCATTATCAGTAACAAGGGTAATGAACCCTTTAATCTCCGTCGCCGCATCATCAAAAGCATTGCGCACCAGCTCGTAGCCTTCGTTAATGTTGTCTTCAACCTTTGGCGCCATTGAAATGGAGAGAAAACTTGAATTGAGAGAAGAGAGTTTGTCGACACAAGGGTTTAGTCTCGAAAATTTGTAGAGCGTGTCGACAGAATATGTTCTCGACTTATTTATACCCTTCTAAACAAAGAAGGTCAAAAGGCGGGCAAAAATTATCTAAATGTATTGACACTGTTGAAAAGTGTCGACACATACTTCTATTGTCTCGACCACGGCGATGACTACTATGTGTCGACACCAATTGATGATATGTCGACACTAGACATACTTAGTAGTTCATCAGAAATTCTGTGTCAACTCTTTTTGCAAGTGTCGGCACAATTTCTGGAAGTGTCGACACAATTTCTCTGGTTGTGTCGACACCACTAACTAAAGTGTCGACACCACTTCTCTGGTTGTGTCGACACAGATTTACTGAAGTGTCGACATCACTTCTCTGAATGTGTCGACACAGATTTACTTAGCCAAATTTGTTAGACTAATCTATGTTCAACATTCCTAATTCAATTTTAAATGTATTGAATTTAGTTTCATCTAAAGGCTTAGTAAAAACATCTGCAATTTGATAATCTATCTTAACAAATTCTAGTGAGATGTCCTCTTTCTCTACATGTTCTCTAAGAAAATGATATCTTATTTCTATATGCTTAGTCCTACTATGTGAAACATGATTATTAACAATAGAAATAGCACTAGTAGAATCACAAAACAAAGGTCTTCTACTTACTTGAATACCATAGTCTTTTAGCTTGTGTTGAATCCATAACATCTGTCCACCGCAACTTCCTGCTGCCACATATTCATACTCAGCTGTGAAAATTGCCACACTAGTCTGCTTCTTACTGCTCCAAGACACCAATCTTCCTCCTAGAAATTGACAGGTGCCTGTAGTACTTTTCTATCTTCTTTGCAACCTGCAAAGTCTGCATCTGAATAGCCTGTTAGTAGAAAATCTCCATTCCTAGGATGCCAAAGGCCTAGATTAGGTGTGCCCTTTAGATATCTCAAAATTCTCTTTACTGTAGTGTAATGAGATTCTTTTGGGCATGATTGGTATCTAGCACAGACACATATTGTATACATAATGTCTGGTCTACTAGCAGTGAGATATAGTAGAGAGCCAATTATTCCTCTATACAAAGACTCATCTACAGGTTTACCTACATCATCTTTGCATATAGCCATACTTGTTCCCATAGGAGTTCTCATGGTGGAGGATGATTCCATTCCATATTTCTTAATTAACTCCTTGGTGAACTTAGACTGGGATATGGACAAGCCATCATCAGTCTGTCTTACTTGAAGGCCCAAGAAGAACTTAAGTTCCCCCATGCTGCTCATCTCAAACTTCCCTTGCATAAGTTTAGCAAACTTCTTGCAAAGGTTGTTTTCTGTAGACCCAAATATTATGTCATCTACATAAATCTGGACTAAGATTATCTTACCTTTGGATTCCCTTAGGAATAGAGTTTTGTCTATTTTCCCTCTTGAGAAATTGTTCTCAATAAGGAAAATAGACAGGGATTTAAACCAATCCCTTGGGGCTTGCTTTAACCCATACAAAGTTTTCCTAAGTCTATAAACATAATCAGGTTTTAGAGAATCGACAAAACCTGAAGGCTGCTCTACATAGACTTCTTCTTTTAGATTTCCATTCAGGAATGCTGATTTTACATCCATTTGGAATACCTTGAATCCTTGATATGCTGCATAGGCAAGGAACATTCTAATGGCTTCCAGTTTTGCTACTAGGGAAAATGTTTGATCAAAGTCTATTCCCTCTTCCTGCCTGTACCCTTTTGCAACAAGTCTTGCTTTGTTCTTCACAATAATTCCACTCTCATCCAATTTGTTCCTAAAGATCCACTTTGTTCCAATGATATTGTGGTCTTTTGGTTTAGGAAATAACTCCCAGACCTTGCACCTTCTGAACTGATTTAGCTCCTCTTGCATGGCATTAATCCAATGTTGGTCTAGGATAGCTTCTTCAAATTTCTTTGGCTCTAATTGAGATAGAAAGCTTGAGTACAGGACTGTGTTCAAATTCCTGCTTCTGGTTTGCACTCCATCTCTTTGATCACCAATTATCTGATTTGCTTGATGATCTTTTAAGTGTCTAACAGCTGGAGGTAGTCTTTCTTCAGGCTGAATACCTCCTGTTTCTTCAATGTGTTGCACCTCTTGGTTTTCTTCAGCTTCTAGAGAGTCTTGTACTCCCCCTGGACAGTAGCCACCAATTTCCATTTCTTGATCTGCAGTTTAATCTTCTGCAATGGAAAGCTTTTCCATTCTCTCATTTATTCCTGTTAGACTGCATGAACTGCAAGGCAACTCACTATTGATCAATCTAGTTTCATCAAAAACAACATATACAGATTCTTCTACAACCTGTGTAATCAAGTTGTAGACCCTATAAGGCTTACTATTATTGATGTACCCAACAAATATCCCATCTTGGGATTTAGCAGCAAACTTAGTTAGATAAGACTTGTCATTGTTAATGATATAACACTTGCAACCAAAGATCCTAAAATAGGATAAATTTGGTTTTCTACCTTTTATGATCTCATAGGGAGTCTTTTTGTGGCACTTGGTGATAGAAGCCCTATTGATCACATGACATTCAGTGTTTACTGCCTCAGCTCAGAAATATTCTGGGAGAGAAGTGTCACTCAATAGAGTTCTACCAGCCTCAATCAATGTTCTATTCTTCCTTTCAACAATACCATTTTGCTGTGGTGTTCTAGGTGAGGAGAACTCTTGAAAAATCACAAATTCTTTACAAAGTCTTGTCATACTTTCAGATTGAAATTCAGTGCCATGGTCACTTCTGATTTTGACAACTATACTGTCCAGTTCATTCTGAATTTGTTTGACAAAACTATGTAAAACACTTAGGGTTTCTGATTTTTGTCTCAGAAAGAACACCTAGGAATATCTAGAATAGTCATCTACCACCACAAAAGTATAGACCTTCCTACCTAGACTATGAACTGGCATAGGACCAAAAAGATCCATATGTAATAGGTATAGACACCTCACTGAATCCTTGTTCTCAAGGCTATGAAAGGAGGATTTTGTCTGCTTGCCCTTTTGACAGGCTGAACATATCCCTTCCTTTATACACTTAACTTGAGGACCATTCCTCACTAACTCTTTGCTAAAGAGTTGGCCAATAGTTTTGTAGTTAAGATGGGCCATCCTCTTGTGCCATTTGACACAATGAGAGGCTCTCTCATCAGCTACAAGACAAATAGGAGAACCTTTGTTCTCACACTCAAAATTAAGACAGTACACATTCCTTTTTTTGTATCCTGTCAAAATGACCTTTTGATCATTTGACCTTTTGATATGACATCCATTCTTAACAAATGAAATGTCATATCCTAAATCACTCAGCTAACTTATGCTTATAAGGTTGTGTTTCAAACCCTTCACATAGGCTACTTGAGTGATAGTAATCTGGTTACTAGAAATGTTACCAAACCCTTTGATGATTTCTTTTTTAGAGCAACCAAAGATTACTTTAGGCCCATTTATGATAGGCAAGTACTCCTTCAGCAATCCCTTTTTTACAGTCATGTGCCTGGAACATCCACTGTCCAAGTACCATATAGGGGTATGGTGACTTGGACTCACCTGCAATAAAGAATTACCTCTCCTTAGAACCCCAGTAAGTCTTGGGTCCTTAGTTCAAGTTAGCTTAATACTTACCAAATCTACCTGCTGCTCTTCTAACAGGTAGACTATTGTTCTTCCTGACACTAGTGTTGTGCCAGCAATCTATGGCATAATGACCTGTCTTACCGCAGCACCATCATTCATACTTATTGTATCTATTTTTAGATACATTCTTGACAGTCTGGTTGACAGCAAATCTTTTGTATTGTGCTGGTACTGCTGCAGCTACACCCACTGGTTTCTCATAAACATGGGGTTTATGAACATGGGCAACCTTATTGACATAAGCACCCTTGTCATTCAGAACTTCAGTCTTACTATGACCATGAGTATTCTCAAGGTCATACTTGTTAGAAGGAACTTGTACCTTTCTAAAAACTATAAGGACTTTAAAATTCAGTGGATGGACTGAGGCATTGCCCTTTCTCTTGAATTGGACAGCCTTGGTGTTACCCTTAAAGCCTATTCCAGCCTTACCCTTTTGAGCCACAAACTCATCTATTAAGGGTAAAACTGATTTTGGCTTGGAATAAAAAGCCACCAAATCTTTTTTCCTTTTGAAGTCTAGCTTCCAGGCTTTTAATTAGATCATTTTTGTATGTGATTGTGCCCATCTGAATAATAGATATAGTTTCTAGTTTGGCAATCTCATTCAATTTTTGATCCAACTCTTTCTCTAAGTCAGATGTAGCCATCTTAAGATCTGCAATTTCCTTAGCCTGAGTTTTGGCCAGGTTCTTGCTTTTCTTTAGTGCCTGCAACAAGTCCCCATATTCATCTATCAGCTGATGAATATCACCTTCAGATTCAGACCCATCCACATCACTTGATGCAGATATAGCTGACTCTGTACCAGTACTACAATCTGAATTTCTAGAAATACATTGTACCTTACTAAGACCAGGCTGATCCTGGCACTTGTCTTCTTCAGGTACAGCCATCAGTCCCATACACTGATGGTATTTTTGTTCATAGATAGAGTTCAGCAATTGCATAAACTCATCTTCTTCATCAGCTGCATAAAGACCAATATATGCCTCAGCTTCAGATTCAGACTCTGAAGTTGATTGGTCTGTCAAGCTTTTCTCCTTCTTAGCAACAAAAGATTTCTCCTTCTTGCTCTTTTGTTGAGTCTTTCTTTTATCAGCAGACTCCTTTCTTTTATTTGGACACTCAGCCACAACATGTCTAGGCCTATTACAGCAATAACAAACTATCTTTGATGTTGTAGATTTGCTAGGCTTAGACCTGCTCCTGTCCTTCCCAGATGACTTTCTCTTTTGATAATAGTCATCAACTTGCTGTGATGTGGAGGGCCTAGATTTCCACTGCTTCTTCTTCAAGAATCTCTGAAACTGCCTTGTAAAGGCAGCAAAATCTTTATCTGAATCACTGCTGTCTGAATTTTGGTTGTCTGAATTATCTGAGGTAATTTCAGCAACTTTCCTAGGAGGAGATGGAGACATCCTCCTATTCTTTCTAGTGGATTCAACCTTGAAGGCCACAGACTTTTCTCTATGATCCCCTTTTTCATTTCTTTCTTCCTCTTTTCTAGTCATTAGTTGCATTTCATAAGACAGCAACTTTCCAAATAAAGTTGGAGGAGAAATATCTGCAAGTTTGGCCACTTCCCTAATGGCACAAATCTTGGTGTCCCAATCCTTTATCAAGGATCTTAGGAATTTATCATTCAGTTCATATGTACTGAAGACCCTTCCATAAGACATCAACTCATTTACTATTTTATAGAACTTCTTATAGCACTCAGATATGCTATCTGACTTCCCTTGTCTGAAACTTTTATATTCCTGATTTAGTATAGACTTTCTATCTTGTCTAACTTCTTCAGAACCCTCCATATAGACTATCAAAGTGTCCCACATTTCCTTGGAGGTTTTGCAGTGAATCAAATTCTGAAAGGTTGAATCATCTATGACACTTACTATGATATTCTAGGCTCTTTTATCCATAGTTGCTAGGATGATTTCTTCCTTAGTCATCTCTGAAAAGTCCTTGGGAGTTTTCTGGTTTGCATCTAGAACAGACACCTTCATTGGAATATAAGGACCTTCTTTTACTGTAATATAGATCCTTGGGTCAAAAGCCTCCATAAACAACCTGACCCTTTCTTTCCATATTCCAAATATCTCCTTCCTGCAGATGGGTAATTTCATAGAACCTAGTTCCTTGTGATTTTCTCCAGAACCCATTTTCTTGATTCTACCTTAGGGATCTAACTCAGACTGTTAAGTTCTTCTTTGAGCAACCTCCCTCTGATACCACTTGATAGAATTAGTTTCAAGATAACCCAAACACCTAGAGGGGGGGGGGGTGAATAGGTTCTTTTACTTTTTTACTTAAGGCAGAATATTTTTCAGATCTTAAAATAGATTCTAAATATTCTACAGTAATCACAACACAGAAATCACAATCATACACACATCACAGATTGCACAAAGGTTTATAGTGGTTCCCCAAGGTCTGGGTACATCCACTTTCCCCCTTCACCTATCTAGCAGTGTGCTAGATTCAGCCTAACTTCTTCCTTTTTCTCAGATCCATAGATCTTACAGCTCAGAACCCTGAAAGGTTCCTACAACTCAGAACCCTATATGGTTCCTACAACTCAGGCTAACAGCCCTACCTCAGCCTTGCCACAAGGCCTACACCTCAGAGAACTAATTCTCCTACACTCAGGCTCAAACAGCCTTACCACTCAGAGATCTAAATATCCTACACTCAGCCTTTATAATACAGGCTTACAACTCAGATCTTTGAAAAGATCCTACAGAATTTGATAAGTATTTTGAATGGACTCTTACCCTTGTTGAGAGAGAAAGGATAAGAGGATTCTTGATCAGCTTCTTGATGAGATTGATGGCTGAAATAAACCTGTTCTTAGCTTTCTTCAAAGCTTCTTGAATCTGAACTCAGTAGGGTTGATCTCCTTTGAAGTCGACTGACTGCCAGCTTCCTTCTTAGAATCAGAAATAAATCTGAATCCTTCTTAGCAGATTGGTTCAAGATCTGCTTCTTAGGAGACTTGTAGATGTCTCCTCCTTTACTTCAACAGCTAAAGATCTCTCTCTCTCTCTCTCTCTCTCTCTTCAGAACTTATGAAGTTTCTTCAGAATTCTTGCTTGAATTCTCCTTAGATCTTCTTACAAAAATCTTCTTCAGTGTGACGTGCACTTTCTTGATCAATGATCAATACTTCAGTAGTTGTGCCTGTTATTGTTGTTCATCATCATTGATTTGACAGAATCCATCCATATATATAGACTTCATCCATGGTAACCGGCTGATCTGGTTTCTAACCAACTTCTGACAAGTCTGACAGCTTCAGTAATCTTGTTGGAATGCACAACTGTCAAGTTTCCAGTCAGTTCTTGAACCTTTGTCTTTGTCAGCAAAGCGTCGAGACTGACTGTCATTATGTGTCGAGACAAATTGTCAATATGTGTCGACACAAGTGACTTAAGTGTCAACACAGACTTTGGTGATGTCAACATAGCTGCTTTGGCATTGCATCTGTAGAATATGTCGACACTGCCTCTTTGTGTCGACATAGACACTTCTTCACTCCACAGCAATCAACTATGTTGAAACTCTGCTGTGTGTCGACACAAGTCCTGTATGTCGACACAGTTGATGTAGACTAAGAATTCTGTGTGTCAACACTGCCTCCAGGTGTCGACACAGTTGATGTCGACTCTGCTTCTGTATGTCGACACTTCCTCCTGGTGTCGACACAGTTGATTTCGACTAATACTTTTGTGTGTCGACACTGCCTCCCGATGTCGACACATTTGATGTCGACTAAAATCTTCTGTGTGTCGACATAGTTTCTTCTGGTGTCGACACTGCTTCTCCAAGTGTCGACATAGACTTCCTTAAGTGTCGACACATGGACTTAGAAACTTTTTCTGCATTTTAGCCAATACTTAACCTGCATATATAAACTCAAAATAACATCAAATACACCTTGATGTATATCATTGAGCTAAGTGAGGCTTCTCCAAATCAGGTACACATTTTCCAATGTACCCAACAATAACTTTACCTCTGGAATATTTAAGAGTTAAATGGGATTTGTGTCACAGTATCCCTTAAAGGCTTGTTGACTCAGTATCAGCTGTCTATAATTGTTTCCTGCAATGTGTCATTGATCTTTAGACTTGGAAGTATTGATGGAGCTTCCCCTTCAACAAAATTCATTAATGTATTAACTTCATTTCTAGAAAACTAGCCCTCAATGCTTGCAGGGGTTTGTATGATAACTTTTGCAACTTACAGAGCTATCAGGGCGGCTGCCGCTTCCTCTAAATCCTTATCATTTAGGTTAGGTCACTTCTCTTTCTCTTCTCTCCCGCCTTAGGGAAACCTATCCCCCAGTTTTCCACTACTGAAAAATCAATTCTTTTTAACCGGTGCATTGGGGTCCCTGCTAACTGTTTCAGTTTAGAGTCTTCATGAGAGGTGGTGAAGTATAGTGATAAGATCCTCCCAAAGTTGGGATTTTGGAGAGATTTTTTGATCTTATCAAACAGGATGTTCCCATAATTGGTCCTTTTATACAGAATGATTCTGGTCATTAGTCCAAACATTCCTCTAGAGATTTCGTTATGCGACCCTGGTTTGCATATCAGAACATTTCTGATAATGTCTGCTGCCAACTTTCTAGTGTTATTCAGCTTGTTTCTCTATAGTAAACCTTATGATGCTTTTGTATAGTTGCACCAGTTGGGTGCATGCTCTATATCGTCTGAACTCTCCCCTTTCTTGTGTTCCTTTGAGATATGTGTTTGCTTTAGTGAGGTGGCGAGAGATTTGGCTAAATTTTTTATGCTTAGTCCTATAATTTTGGGCCTTATAGCTATGCCGGAAGATAACATTTTGGCATTGTGGAAAAATTCAGTAACCTCCTTTTTGAAAATTCTAATTTGGCTCTGATAGTACGAACTCTAGGCCAGCTTCTTCAAACAACTTTATCACTGCCTGTAACTCTACATCTCCTTGTATGAATATGTCGTGAGCGAGCACGCTTCCCACATTGAACTCCTCCAATGTTCTTATAGGATCCAATATTGTTAGCTTGTCTGAGTGACTAGAGATTTGTCTCGGAGGGCAGGAGACAGGATGGTATTAGTGGAAGGGTGCATGAGAAGAGTTTGGAAATCATGTGTTGCATTTATAATTGTATATATACATTTCTTTGGAAAGCAAAACATCGTGTACCTATTTGCTCATCTTGAGCAGTTTATTGTTGTTGAAAATATGATTGAGGGTCGGGATTTGTCCATACCAATAATAACTGCGTCCAGCAAATATAAAGTTGCTTGTCATAGTCATTTAAGCTGCTTGTCAGGATTTACCACTTTGTTTCTATACATTGTGCCACTTATTAGAGTCCAAAACATCATAAACTTCATTTGTTTTAATGAAAACGACGTCTCAGACTGAATTTCTGAGTATTTTCCCTACAACCTTCTCAATTTATTCATACATATATTGTTAGTATCCTAAAAACTACTATCTGGGAAATATACATATATTAGAAACAATTTCATGAGTTTTCCCAGTAGGTTCATTTTAGGTTTAACATTCTCAATTCATACTTAAAGAAGTTAAACTTGGATTCATTTTGGTAAATATATCTGCCACTTGTCTGTCAGTAGACATATACTTGAGGCTGATATCCACCTTCTTAACATGCTCTCTAATGAAGTGATCCTGATTATGATGCAAGCCCATGATTTCGACGGATTAAACTATGCGCTCTTGGTTTCGACAATTAAAACAAATACGTCGCGTGCGGTTTCTCTAATTAACACTATCGACTACTCAAGCAATTAACAACATATATTTCCACATCAAACAACACAAAGGGTCTCTACCCCTTATAGAGATTGAACAAGGGCTATATGCCAATGTTCGCTCAAGAGAATAGGACCTACCCGATCCGGACAATTAGCAATTCAAATTAAAATTATACGCAAACAATCACAATTCCAATAAGAGAAAATCCGGACTAAATAAGTGATTTAAAATTAAGTCTAAATCAATCCCAAAATTTATTAATATGAGGGTATACCAAATCACTTTAACACAAGGGAAAATCAAGGGTGACAAATCTGATTTCTTCTAGTATTCACGAGATCTACCTGATCCAATCATACGAGAATATTCGAAAGAAAACACTCTTAAATTTAGATTTTAATTAGCACGATTTCAATATAAATCAGGACTATTAACTAGCCTTCTAATTCCACCAAAACCTCACAAATAATATAGAAGAAAATCACACAAAAGTGGTGTAGGAATCGTTACCCAATCCCAAGAATAATCCATCCACAAGATGAGTGGAGGAAACACTCACGACTATGGTTGAGTCAACTTCCACGTGTGTCCACAGATCCGCACCGAACGATGTAGACGCAAGCCGTTTTTCCTTTGCAATAACCCTTAGAGTGAGAGAAAACTTGATGGATAATATATATGGAAAGAGGAGAGAGAAAAGGTGGTGGCTATGGGTTTGGTCGAAACCTAAGGGAAATATGAGGGGGTCGGTTTTGGCTTGGATGGAGGAGGTGGTCAAGGATTTTTTTGGAGGGAGAGAGCGAGGAGGCCGAGAGAGAGAAAAGGAGGGAGAGAGGGTGGCAGCTTGGGCTAGGCCGAGAGATAGAAAGGGAGGGGAAAGGTGGCGGCTAGAGGGTGGTTGGCTAGGGATTTGTGAGAGGTTGAAGGCTTATTTTGGGGAGGAGAAAAGAGAGGGGTTGTTTAGTGGAAAACTAGAGGAGGAAGATGAGGATAGGAGGCCAAAAAAATAGAGAGGGGGGGGGGAGAGATTGCTGGCGGCCAAAGAGAGGGAAGGAGGAAAGTTGGCCGAAATTGCTAAGAGAGGGAGAGAAAGAATAGGGGGAAACCAAATTTAGGTTTTCAATTTTTCATCAACTTCTTCATTACAATACTCATCATAACATGGTTATATATAGCCTACACCACTCAATCCCCATCCTTGAAAATAAAATAAACTTATTATGCTTATATGCACCCATCATAAGAGAAATAAAATAGTACTTGCATAAAATAAAATACTAGATGGTTATAAGCACCCATCATACATAAATTAAACTACATTAATTAAATGCATGAAATAAAACTGTTTAAAATATAAATTGCTAAAAATAATAATTATAATTATTTAATTTATAATTATATTTTTTATTTAATGGCGGCGGCGGACGTCGAGCAAAACAAATAGCGGCGTTGGCGTTGGCAAAAAAATGTCGTAGTAGAGTTTCATCTTCGAGTTTGTGGCATCGATCGTCCCAATCTATGAACTCTCTATGACGGGGATCAATGGTCACATCAGCATCATCGTCATCATATTACAATATGCTTAGTCCTACAATGTGGCACAAAATTCTTAGTAATTGAAATTGCATTAGATGAATCACAGTATATTGGTGTTTTACTTATTTGGATGTTATAATCATGCAGGTGGTGTTGAATTCATAACAACTGAGCACAACACCACCTGCATGATTATAACAACTGAGCACAAAATTCTTAGTAATTGAAATTGCATTAGATGAATCACAATTTGCTTCTTGCTGCTCCAAGAGATTAGCCTTTCCTCCAGAAATTAACAAGGGCTTGATGTGCTTTTCTTGTCTTCCTTGCAACTTACAAAGTTTGTATCTGAATAGTATGCGTTAGCGGAGGTGAATGGAATTCCTTAGGGACTACACCTTCAAGATACATTACATTCCAGAATCTGGTACATTGCAAAACCTCCAAGGAGATATGAGATACTTTGATTGTCTACATGGAGGGAACTGAAGAAGTAAGAGAGGATAGAAAGTCCATGCTAAATCAAAAATATGAGAGCTTTAGACAAGCCAAGACAGATAGCATAGATGAATGTTACACAAAATTCTTTAGAATTGTAAATGAGGTAATGACCTATAAAAGAGTCTTTAGCACATATGAACTGAATGACAAGTTTCTCAAGTCGTTAACTAAGGACTGGGATACAAAAATATGTGCCATCAGAGAGGTAGCCAGGCTTGCTGATACACCTCCACCAATCTTGTTTGGAAAACTGTTATCTTATGAGATGCAGCACACTGCCAGAAAGGAGGAGGAGAAAAGCAATAGTTCTGAATACAAAGAAAAGTCAATAGCCTTCAAGGCTAAAGCCACAAGAAAGGGTAGGAGAAAGTCTCCTTCTCCACCCGGGAGAATTGCTGAGGTTGAATCAGAAAATCCTGACATCAACACTTCAGACAGCCACAACTCTGATGAAGACTTTGCTGCCTGTACAAGGCAGTTTCAAAGGTTCATGAAGAAGAAGAAATGGAGAACAAAGCCATCTTCATCTTTCTCTAAGGATGACTATTACAAGAAGAAGAAAACTTCTAAGGATGACAGGTATGACACTAATCTTAGTAAACAAATTTCTTCTAAAATTGTTAGCTATTGTTGCAACAGGACAGGACATGTCATGGCTAATTGTCCTGATAAAAGAAAGGAATCTAAGGGCAAGAAAAAGCATCAAAATAAGGACAAGAATGAGAGATCCCTTATTGCCCAGAAGCAGAAAAGTTGGACTGAATCTTCATCATCAGAATCTGGAGAAGAGGATGAAGCAGAAGACTATATTGGATTGTTCACTACAGAAGAGGATTATGTAGAAACTGAATTCTTGTAAATGCTGGATTCTATAAATGGAAGTGAGGATAATTATTGTAGAGGGATGATGGCTCTGTCTGAGGAAGATCAGTGTCAGAATCAGCCTAGTACCAGTAGAGTATACAATCCATCTTAAGTTTCTAATTATTATACTGGATTAGAATCAAAAGCATCTACATCAAGAGATGTGGATGGTTCTGAATCTGAAGGGGATGTTCATCAATTAATTGATGAGTATGGTGGTCTGTTGCAAGCTCTTAAGAGAAGCAGATTCCTTGTCAAGAAGCAGGCTGAGGAAATTGAATCTCTCAAACTGGCTGCATCAGATTCAACAAAAAAATTGGATTTGAAATTGAAAGAGGTTGCCAAACTGAAAAACAAAACTGTTATCAGATGGGTACAATCACTTTCAAAATTGATCACACCAAGAGCCTGGAAGTAAGATTTCAGAAAGAAAAGGATCTTGTGGCTAATTTCTCAAAGCCAAAGTCTGTCTTATCTATAATTGATAACTTCATTTCTCAGAAAGGTAAGACAGGACTAAGCTTCAAGGGAAGAACAAGGGCAGCTAATTCTCATAGAAAAGGCAAAGCTCCAGTTCAGCCACTTACTATGAAACCCCTTATTTCTTTCAGAAAAGTGATGCAACCTACTAACAGGTTGATCATGACATCACTTATGTTCACTGTAAGTATGGTGATCAGAATGGCAAGGGTGCAAATGCTAATAGGGCAGCCCATGAGCAAACACACCAGGTTATTACAAAATCATTAGTGTTTGCTGATCCAGCACCTGCACTTAAAAGGACTGTTGACAACAATATTGTTAAGCCTGGACTTAGGAGAAGGTACAAAGGATTTGAGTGCTAGTGTTGTGGCAGGGTGGGCCACTATGCAATTAATTATTGGTACAATGCTAGTATTCAGAATAAGATCAACTTACCTGTCAGAAAGGCTGCAGGTAAGCATGTCAAATATCAAGCTAACCTGAACCTAGGACCCAATAATAATTGGGGTTCTAAGGATAAGTAATTTTATTTGATGCAGGTGAGTCCAAGTGGCCATACCCCTATATGGTACTTAGACATTGGATGTTCCAGGCACATGACTGGAACAAGAAGGATGCTAAAGGATTACTCTCCCATTGAAAATGGACCCAAAGTGATCTTTGGTGGATCTGAAAAGGGAGTCATCAAAGGGTTTGGTAACATTTCCAATAACTCTATCACTATCACTCAAGTGGCTTATGTGAAAAGTCTAAAACATAACCTAATAAGCATAAGCCAACTAAGTGATCTTGGTTATGACACTTACTTCCACAAGGGTGTGTGCCAAACAAGAAGGTTAAGTGATCAAGAGATCATTCTGACAGGCACTAGGAAAGGAAATGTCTACTGTCTTAACTTTAAGTGTGAGAATAAGATCTCTCCTATTTGTCTAGTTACAGATGAGAAAGCATCTCATTATGTCCAATGGAACAAGAGGCTAGCTCACCTAAACTACAAGTCAATAGGCCAACTCTTTGGTATGGAGTTAGTGAGGAATGGTCCTCAGGTCAAGTGCATTAAAGAGGGTGTATGTTCAGCTTGCCAAAAGGGAAAACAGACCAAGACCTCTTTCCATGAACATGATACCAAAGATTCTGAGAGATGTCTATACCTCTTGCATATGGATCTATTTGTTCCTATGCCAGTTCATAGTCTAGGTAGGAAATCTTACACATTTGTGGTTGTGGATGACTATTCTAGATTTACATGGGTTTTCTTCTTGAGCCAGAAATCTGAAACTCCTACTGTCTTCCAGAATTTTGTTAGGCAAATTCAGAATGAACTTAACAATTCAGTGGTCAAAATCAGAAGTGGCCATAGGATTGAATTCCAGTTTGAATGCATGACAAGGTTATGTGAAGAACTTGGGATTCATCAAGAGTTCTCCTCAACTAGAACTCCCCAGCAAAATGGGATTGCTGAAAGAAAGAATAGGACTCTTATTGAGGCTAGTAGAACACTACTATATGACACTTCTCTAATGGAATATTTCTGGGCTGAGGCAGTAAATACTGCATGTCAGTTCTCAATAGAGCTTCCATCAACAAAAGACACAAGAAGACACCCTATGAGATTATGAAAGGCAGAAAACCAAACATATCCTACTTTAGAATCTTTGGTAGCAAGTGTTATGTTCTTAATAATGACAAGCACTATCTAACTAAGTTTGCTGCCAAATCCCAAGAAGGGATATTTGTTGGGTACAACAATAATAGTAAGGCATACATGGTCTACAACTTGACTACTCAAGTTGTAGAAGAATCTGTCCATGTAGTCTTTGATGAATCTAAGTTAATTAACTGTGAGCTATCAAGCATTTCTTCTAGCACTACAGGGTTGATAGACAAGTTGGACAAGCTAATCATCAGTAAGTATCAACCTATCAGACAAGATGAGGAAATTGATGGATGCAGTCCAGGGGGAGTATAAGACCCACAAGATGAAGATGAAGGCAATGAAGTATAGCTTGATGAGGAAAATGAAGAGAACCAAGAGGTGAATAGATTTCCTCCAGCAATAAGACATCTGAGGGATCATCCAGTACACCAAATCATTGGTGATGCAAGACATGGAGTTCTGACCAGAAGCAAGAGCATGAACATAGTTCTATGTTCAAGCTTCTTGTCCCAAATAGAACCTAAGAAGTTTGAAGAGGCTATATAATACCCAATTCGGATTGATGCCATGCAGGAAGAGCTAAATCAATTCAGAAGATGTAAAGTCTGGGAGTTGGTTCCTAAATAAAAAAATCACAATGTCATAGGAACTAAGTGGATCTACAGGAACAAGTTAGATGAAAATGGCATTATAGTTACGAACAAAGCCAGACTTGTACCAAAAGGCTACAGGCAGGAAGAAGGAATAGACTTTGATCAGACATTTGCCCCAGTGGCAAGGTTGGAAGCAATAAGACTGTTCCTGGATTATGCAGCTTATAAAGGGTTCAAAGTATTCCAAATGGATGTTAAGTCAGTATTTCTGAATGGTGACTTAAAAGAGGAAGTTTATATTGAACAACCTTCAGGTTTTGTAGATTCTCTTCATCCCAACTATGTATATAGGCTTAAGAAAGCTCTATATAGATTGAAACAAGCCCCTAGGGCTTGGTATGATACTCTATCTTCCTTCCTTATTAAGAATAGATTCTCAAGAGGGAAAATTGACAAAACTCTAATCTTTAGGGAATCAAAAGGCAAGATCATCTTAGTCCAGATATATATTGATGACATTATCTTTGGATCAACTGAAAATAACCTTTGTAGTAAGTTTGTCAAACTTATGCAAGGGAAGTTTGAGATGAGCAGCATGAGTGAGCTGAAATTTTTCTTGGGACTCCAAGTTAGAAAGACTGATGCTGGTCTGTCCATTTCTCAGTCTAAGTTCACCAAGGAGTTAATTAAGAAATATGGCATGGAGTCAGCCTCCACCATGGGAACTCCAATGAGGTCAAGTATGCCTATAGGAAAAGATGAGGAAGGAAAACCTGTTGATGAGTCTTTGTATAGAGGGATAATTGGCTCCCTTCTTTACTTGACTGCTAGTAGACCTGAAATCATGTATGCCACATGTGTTTGTGCTAGGTACCAAGCTTGCCCAAAGGAATCTCATTATTCTGCTGTCAAGAGAATATTAAGATATCTTAAGGGCACACCAAATCTTGGTCTTTGGTACCCTACGAATAGAGATTTTCTACTAACAGGTTTTTCAGATGCAGACTTTGTAGGATGCAAAGAAGATAGTAAAAGCACTACGAGCACATGTCAATTCTTAGGTGGAAGTTTGGTGTCGTGGAGCAGCAAAAAGCAGACAAGTGTAGTAATTTCCACTGCTGAATCAGAGTATATAGCTGCAGGCAGTTGCTATGCTCAGTTGTTGTGGATACAACATCAACTTGAAGACTATGACATCAAGGTAAGTAGAATTCCATTATATTGTGATTCTACTAGTGCTATATCTATTGCTAGAAATCTTGTTTCATATAGCAGAACTAAGCATATAGAAATCCGGTTTCACTTCATCAGAGAACATGTTGAAAAAGAAGACATAAGTCTAGAATTTGTCAACACTAACAATCAAATTGCTGATATATTTACAAAACCTCTTGATGAAAGTAAATTCAATTATTTTAAAATTGAATTAGGTATGTTGAACCTAGAATTAGATGTTAGGTCAGCACAAAATTTCTCAAGAAATTTGGCTAAGTTAGAAAGTTTGTGTCGACACATGCTAACTGTTTCGACACTATCAGCGGGTTGTGTCGATAAAAGAATAAACTGTGTCGACACAGAAATAAAATACGTGTCGACAGAAATGGTTTGTGTCGACACAACGCTGTCGAGACCGTGTACTGAAAGATTTTTGTGTCGATATACAAAAATCTTTGTCAACACATAAACATATCGACACCTACAAAGCTCTGTCGAGACCTAGGTAGTTTATGTTGACACATAAAATTTTGTCGACTGATAAAATTCCTATTTAGGCGCTTCTCTTGACCTACCTTTACTATAAATAGGAGAAAACAAAATCTAGTCGACTGTGCTTTCCAGAACTCTCAACTCTAGACCCTGTGTCGACAAGAACTTCATTCACAAGAACTTCTTTCGTCCACTCTCTTCTCTCTCTGTCATTCATGGCGCCACAACTAGAAAACAAAGTAAACGAGGGATATGAATTGGTTTGCAAAGCGTTTGAGTCTGCCTCCCAAGAAATACAAGCCGTGATTACCCTAATCACCGACAACGGATTGGAATACTTAGTTTCTGAACCTACCAGGATATGGAAAAAGGAGGTTCTTGAATTTTACTCATCCGCATCCATGGAATCTACGGGAATGAAGATTAAGTCATCTGTTCATGGTACTAAGGTAAAACTCACACAGAAGAGTTTAAGTAAGACACTTCAGCTTCCCAGGTTTAAGGAAGAAGATGACATATCATCTTTCTTGACTAAAGATGCTCTCCAATGGTGTGGACTGGATCCCACTACCAGGATTGGTTCTTCAATAAATAGGAAGGGAATGAATTCTCAGGGCAAATTCCTGTTAGAGATTATAGGCAAGGTTATTTTGTTCAAAATAGGATGACATGATAGGATTTCTGCCTATATGTTCAATCTTATGATCAGAGTTATATTCAAGATGAAAACAAACAGGTCTGGTGTTGTCTTTAAAAAGATCAAAGAAAGTGTCAAGAAGCCCAATCTGGGTAGGATACTAAGCTTGTATCTGGCTATTAACATTCCAGAAGTAATGAATCAGACAATAGGATCTAAGATTAATCATATGAGGAGAATGGATCTGAGAATACTATCCAGATGGGATAGAGTTTTGACAAAAGATGTTTCTACCCCACAGAAATAAGTGAAAAAGGATAAGAAAAAGAAAACTACCACCCAGGCAGCAGAATCTTCTAGTGATTCTGAAGAGTAGGTTGACTTCAGCTCAGATGAAGAACAACCAAGAAAATCACCTACACTAACACCAGATAAAGAGGCTCAAGCCCAAGGGGAGAGCATTCAATTACCGAAAAACCAGATGGTATCCACTCCAGGGGGAGACAACACTGAGATTACAATTTTTCTAAAACTGGAACAATCACAACTGCCAGCCCAAGGGGGAGGTATAGCTGATGTTGCACTGGATAGTGAGAGTGCAACTGATACTATTATGGACATAGTCTCCGAAATCAACAATGTTGCAACTGTCATAATCGAGAAAGAAGCACATGATGTGCATATGTCAGACCTAGATCAAGCTGAGCAACACAACTCCTCTAATTTAGAGAAAACCCTCTGCCAAGGACTGAGGGGGAGATGCCACTAAATGCCTATAAAACTAAGGAAACTGTGGCTATAGAAAGTTCATCACATTCTTCTGATGATGAAGAAGCTTCCAGGGCCAAGAAAAGGAAGCTGGTGGCACTCAGGAAGAGGAGCATATGCTATAAGAAAGCCTTGCAAACTGTCCCTCAAACATATACTCCAGGAATAGACTTCAGTTCACTTCTGGTGCAACTGCAAGTGAAAATGGATGAGCAAAGACTTGCTCTGGATAAATATATGGATGAGTCACACAAAGAAATGCAGTTCCAGCTGGCCCAAGATATCAAATCTATAAGATTTGAAGTAAATTTGCATAAGAAGGAGATGACAGATTGCTTCCATAAGGGAGGTAATGCTGTGGTATACTTGGCCGAGCAATAACAAGGGATAAAGACAACAGTTGATGACATTACAGTCAAGCAAGGGTATGTCCTTGAAAATCAAATTAGAATGAATGACAATCTCCAAGATTCACATGCTGCAATTTTAACAAAGATTGGGAATATTGTAACTGTAACGACCCCATCCGTTAAATGACGTATAGTAGAAGGTCCGGCCGGGGCCCCACACTATATGCCACAAACAGACAGTGAGGTCACAGGATATTACCAAATCAAATACGAATCCTAACTCAGAGCATTCTAGCGGAAGCTTTAAGTAGTACTTTGAACTCTCAACCGGAATGTCCAATATATATAAAACCACCTTTATATATAAATATCACGGAATGTACACAACCACAGGAGTTTGGCCTTAAGGCCTTACAGTTCCTCTGAACATACATCATGATTTACAAACCTCGGCGCGCAGGCCGACCATACATGAGGAAAAAGAGAAAACAAAACAACGCCATTCGCTGAGCCTTCCAGGGCTAGCCGCAGCAGCAGCAGCAACAGCAGTAGGGCTTCAGCCCATCACTTACCACTTGGCTCTCCAGCACCTGCACGGGAACAAACCACCCAACCGGTGGCAAACAATGCAACGGTCAGCATTCAGCTGACCCAATTATAACAATCCTACCCCTTTCTCGGGGCATGAGCATTCTTTCCCTGCAAGCATGGCATCATCAAATAGCAATTATGTGCGCGCAGGCACATTCAAGCCATCACAACCATCGGCCACCCGGCCCGACAGTCCGTGCACTCAGGGCACATTTTCGGTGTACCGGAATACCAGGGTCAACACCACCGTCTACACGGTAATTGAGCATTTCAGTCTTTCCGGCGCGCGGGCCTAAGACTCTCATTAGGCGCTCCAACAAAACCTAAACCAGGCTTCCAAGTCGGACGGACCTAACGCAGGTACGGATCAGCCACCCCCCGTTGCTCAAGTCGCCGAGCCACCTCGAATACGGAAGTATCCATGGCATTTTATAGGCGCGGGTCGGTTTCACCTTTCCTGTTCGGCAATCTGCCTTTTCATCGAGTTGCAGCCCAACGGCTCAACTACTCACAAAGTGGCAACGCACGGCCACAAGAGTTGCCGCCAACCCTCTTCATTTCCTGGACATCGTCCAGTACTTCCTGCCGCACCAAGCAACAGGTAGGAACAAGGCATCACAAGCCATAGGCATCACAAGCCATTATCACGGAGCCTTCTCCGATATGCAAACAAGCATCACCAATCCAGATTACATCCAGATGAGCTTCACACAGCATGCCTAGAGCCGTACTCCAATTCCGGCCTCTAACAAGGGGGACTTCACATATCTACCCCAAGGGACACCACAACCCACCGCACACTCGCGGGGAAGGGCTTTCCCTATGCAATGCAGAAAAGAAGGACTTCACATGTCCAAGGAGGGAGATCGTTACCCTTGTCGATCTCTTCGGTGCCATCGAAAACTAGCCGGTGAGAAAGAACCGCAGCAGCCTTGCCGTCACAACGCCGGCTTCGGATCACGAATCGAACCACGGGAGCTCCGCCGGTGGCTTGCTCTCCTCCTCCTTCTTCCTCTCTTCCTCTCTCTTTCTCTCTTCCTTAAGACAAATGAAGAATGACCTCTTCATTCCTCTCTCACGACTTAATCCAGCCAGGAAACCATCTGAACCTTTGGATCAAAAGAGAGGAAACTGAACGGCCAAGATTTTCCCAAAAATTCACTTTTTGGCCGACACGGCCTGTGACACGCCCGTGTCACAGGCCGTGTACCCCTTAAGCGGTACACACAGTTTGAACCGACTGCACAACACGGGTCATCGACACGCCCGTGTCGGACCTGACACGCCCGTGTCAAACCTGAGACACGCCCGTGTCTCCTGCTCCATCGAGCTGCAACCAGTACACGGGTCGGAACACGGCAGCTGACACGCCCGTGTCCAGCCTGACATGCCCGTGTTCAAGGCCGTGTTCCAGGCCGTGTCCGGCTCTGACTTGAATAGGCCAAATTCGCAAAATAATTCGAACACGCCCTGGGACACGCCCGTGTCCCAGGCCGTGTACACCCGACACGCCCGGGGACACGCCCGTGTCCCAGGCCGTGTAACCTGACCTGCTACTCAAACTTCAAGTTGAGTCTTTTGGGGTCTTTTTGGGGTGTTACAACCCTCCCCCCTTATCAAAATTTCGTCCCGAAATTTGCACGGTAAGGAAACAAAACCAGCCTAACTCGGGAAACTCAGCTCGCATGGTCTGCTCTCGCTCCCATGTTAGCTCTTCACGGCCACAATTGTCCCATCGGACCTTGACCATCCCGATCACTTTGTTCCGCAACTGTTTCTCGGCTCGATCCTCGATCCGAATGGGTCTAACCCTCGTCGTTAGCCCATACTCGACCGGTACCCGATCAGCCTCCACGACTTGAGCTGGATCCTTTACCGCCTTACGAAGGACTGAGATGTGAAACACATCATGTAATCCACCCAAGTCCGCTGAAAGTGCTAGTCGATAAGCAGCTTCCCCAACTCGCTCCACCACCTCAAATGGACCAAGATACCTCGGACTTAGCTTTTTCAAACGCCGAATCCTGGACACACCTTTGAAGGGTTTGATCTTCAAATATACCCAATCACCCACCGCGAACTCCACGTTCCGGTGCTTGGCATTGTAGTACTTTGCTTGACGATCTTGGGCTATCACTAGCCTCTCCCGAATAGAGCGTATGAGCGAAGTAGCTTCTTTGACTTCCTTTTTCCCACTCAGCTTAGATTCGCCTGCTTCTGCCCAAGCTAACGGTGTACGGCATTTCCGACCATACAACGCTTCGAATGGTGCCATACCAATACTCGCTTGGTAGCTATTATTATAGGCAAATTCGACGAGAAATATATAATCTTCCCATCTCTTACCAAAGTCTAGGGCGCACATGCGGAGCATGTCCTCCATCGTCCTGTTGGTTCGTTCAGTCTGGCCATCCGTTTGGGGATGAAAGGCCGTACTAAACGCTAATTTTGTACCCAACATTTGATGAACGAGCCGCCAATCATTCGATGTGAACCGCCCATCACGGTCACTAACGATGCTCCGAGGAACACCGTGCAGTCGAACAACTTGCTCCACATACAGCTTGGCCAAGGTTTCTACTGAATCGTCTCTTCTGTTTGGAAGGAAGTGCGCCACTTTCGTCAACCGGTCCACAATCACCCAGATTGAATCATGACCGCGTTGAGATCTCGGCAATCCGTGCACGAAATCCATCGAAATATCATCGAACTTCCACTCCGGAATAGGTAACGACTTCAGAAACCCGCCAGGCTTCTGGCATTCTGCTTTCACCAACGCACAGGTGTTGCATTTCGCCACATAACGAGCCACATCTTTCTTTAGTCCGGGCCACCAGAATAGCTTTTTCATATCCCTGTACATCTTTGTGCTCCCTGGGTGAACTGAGTACTTTGCAAAGTGAGCTTCGTACATCAACTCTTCCCTCAGTTTACCCACACTTGGGACGCACACTCGACCATTTCTCCGTAATAACCCGTTATCCCAAGAGAATTGATCATCCGGCCCATCTTTAGCATAGCGCTGGAGACTTTCATCAAGCTCCGTTGCTCGCCGAACTCTGTCCGTAAGGTCATATTGCACCTCCGTCCAGTTCAAGCACGCATCGGTTGACGCACCCTTGTCAACACACGATATCTCCATTGCTTCCAATTCTTGGATCAAACGCTGATCATGCCTCTGCAACCAGCTTGCCCGTACCGGAGTCTTCCGACTCAAAGCATCAGCGACCACATTTCCCTTCCCGGGAGTATAGTGAATCTCGAAGGTGTAGTCCCCGAGGAACTCCATCCATCTTCGTTGTCGCATATTCAGATCCTTCTGATCCAACAAATACTTTAGGCTCTTGTGATCCGTATAGATATCCACCTTAACGCCATATAGATAGTGCCGCCACAACTTGAGCGCAAAGATTACCGCCGCCAACTCCAAATCATGGACGGGATAATTCCGCTCATGCACTTTCAACTGACGCGAGCCATAAGCAATCACTTTCCCAAACTGCAGAAGAACGCAGCCTAAGCCGCTCCCAGATGCATCACTATAGATCTCATACCCATCGGTACCACATGGCAATGTCAACACCGGCGCCGTGGTCAAACGACTCTTCAAGTCTTCAAAAGCTCGCCCGCACTCCGGCGTCCAAATGAACTTTTGATCTTTTCTCGTCAGCGTGGTGAGAGGTAAAGCAATCCGTGAGAAGTTTTCCACAAACCGTCTATAGTAGCCCGCAAGTCCAAGGAAGCTCCTGACCTCGGCCACTGAAGACATCACTGGCCAATCTCGGATGGCACTTATCTTCAACGGATCCACCGCGATACCCTCTCCGCTTACCACATGGCCTAAAAAGGCTACTGAAGAGAGCCAGAACTCACACTTTGAGAACTTGGCAAAAAGCTTATTCCTCCGCAGGGTATGCAAGACCAATCGCAAATGGTTTGCGTGATCCTCTTCCGACTGAGAGTATACTAATATGTCATCGATAAACACAATAACAAACAAATCCAAATACTCTCGGAATGTTCGATGCATTAGGTCCATAAATACCGAAGGCGCATTACATAGGCCAAACGGCATCACCGTGAACTCATAATGACCGTAGCGTGTTCCAAAAGCTGTCTTGGGAATGTCACCTTCCCGAATCCTTAGCTGATAATATCCCGATTTCAGATCCAACTTGGAATAGACCGTTGATCCCGCCAGCTGATCAAAGAGGTCATCAATCCTCGGAATCGGATATTTGTTTTTCTCCGTCAGCTTATTCAACTCGCGGTAGTCAATACACAACCGTAAGCTACCGTCTTTCTTTTTCACAAAGAGAACAGGCGCGCTCCAAGGTGACATACTTGGGCGTATATAACCCTGCTCCAACAACTCTTGCAATTGGACTTTCAACTCAGCCATCTCTTTTGGCGCGACGCGATATGGAGAGCGGGCCACAGGTTTCGCACCTGGCACCAACTCAATAGAGAAGTCAATCTCCCACTGGGGTGGTAACCCAGGAAGATCTTTAGGAAACACATCGGCAAACTCTGACACAACTGGCACTTCACCGACACTGGCCTTTGGCTCAACAGCCTGAACTAGCGTGAAGAATAACTCCGCGCCCTTCCGAACAGCATTGACGACTTGGAGTGCAGACAACAAAGTCCCGCCAACTCCTCGCATACCAGCGAACTTCGTCACAAGCCCGGTATTCTGGCCCAGTGTAATCTCTTTGGAGTTGCAATCAATAAAGGCACGCTGCTCCGAGAGCCAGTCCATACCAAAGATCACATCAAACTCCGATAACGGTAACACAGCTGCACTCAAACCGAAATCCCGACTTCCTATTTGCACATCCACATCGCAAGCCCTATCCGCAAGCATCACACAGCCATTCGGCAATAGCACCCTTGTACTATCCACCGTCACATGACTCGGTACCCCAATGCGAGATACGAAATCCTCAGACAAAAAAGAATGCGAAGCACCCGTATCAAACAGGGCTCTCGCTAAATTATTCCGAATCAGGACAAAGCCTGCAGCACACACACATCATGCACAAGCTAAACAAAACCAAAACCAAAAGCACAGCAAGTAAACTAAATCAACTCGTACCTGTGACGACGTCACTTTGCTTAATCGCTTCCTGTTGGCCAAGTTGATAGATTCGGGGCTGCGCCTGGGAAGCAGAGGAATCCACCACCGCTTTGCCCTTCTCAACATATGACGCACCCGTCTTCTTTTCCCCTTTGGGCTACACAACCCGACAGCCACGAGCAATATGCCCCACCCGGCCACAGTTATAGCATGTACGAGCATCCGGCCTTGATGTCGCTCCCGACACAACGGTCGTAGTCACTTGCCCCGATGGCTTGGACCTCTTGCCCCCTTTCTTCTGGTAAAACGACTTGCCTGGGCGAGGTGCTTGAAACTCTGGCTTAGACACCACCAAGCCCTTATTCCCTTGCACTCGCCTCATGTCCTTCTCCAACGCGCACGCAGTATCAACCAACGCCTGAAACCCTTGGCTCACAGAACTCGAAAGCAGGAATCGTAACTCATCCCGCAATCCTTCATAGAACCGATTCGTTTTCCTTTGGTCATCCGCGAAGATTGTTCCCGCATATCGTCCCAACCTGGTAAACTCGTGCAAGTAGATATCCACACTATCGTCCCCTTGCTTTAACCGTTGGAACTCATTTTCCATAGCAATACGTTGCGCCGCTGGGACATGTTTCGCCAGAAATAATCGAGAGAACTCCTCAATCGATACTTGTGTTAATTGCCTGCCCGCCAAATGGTGTAGCTCAACCTCGTCCCACCACAACCGCGCCTCCCCTTCAAGCATGAAGGTGGCTAAGGTGACTTTGAGAGTTTCCCCCGCCCTGATCGCTGTCATTATCCTCTTGACACGCGATAACCAATCTTCCGCCTGCGCTGGGGATCCCATTCCCGCAAACGTAGGAGGACTGAAGCTCATGAATTACTTCAACTGTCGGTCAGCTGCTCGTGGATCTACAGCCTCAACCGGCTCGGGTCTTACTTCAACACGAACTGGCACTACCGCCGGCTGCGCTTGCCCGGTCGGCTGAATCATGGCAAATAGCGCCTCAGCCACTAAGCGAACAGTTTCCGCAGATGGAGGAGGTGTTGGCACCTCAGCTGGTGCCGCACTCTCATCAGAACGCTGGGGCTCAGACTGCCCAGCACCACTACGTGTCACCCTTAGGTGGACAAGACACACATTAGCGAACGTATGCAAGCAAAACAACACAAAAAGGAACGCGCAGATTCCTCAAACAAGTTTTGTACATTCCTTAATGGACATTCCAGAGTTCATTAGCGTTACAGCAGGTCGCACAAACACGTGCTCTCCACCCCACAAAAGAATTCGACCACGAATTCGAAAGAGGAAGACCGAGAAAGGCTGATACCAAAATGTAACGACCCCATCCGTTAAATGACGTATAGTAGAAGGTCCGGCCGGGGCCCCACACTATATGCCACAAACAGACGGTGAGGTCACAGGATATTACCAAACCAAATACGAATCCTAACTCAGAGCATTCTAGCGGAAGCTTTAAGTAGTACTTTGAACTCTCAACCGGAATGTCCAATATATATAAAACCACCTTTATATATAAATATCACGGAATGTACACAACCACAGGAGTTTGGCCTTAAGGCCTTACAGTTCCTCTGAACATACATCATGATTTACAAACCTCGGCGCGCAGGCCGGCCATACATGAGGAAAAAGAGAAAACAAAACAACGCCATTCGCTGAGCCTTCTAGGGCTAGCCGCAGCAGCAGCAGCAATAGCAGTAGGGCTTCAGCCCATCACTTACCACTTGGCTCTCCAGCACCTGCACGGGAACAAACCACCCAACCGGTGGCAAACAATGCAACGGTCAGCATTCAGCTGACCCAATTATAACAATCCTACCCCTTTCTCGGGGCATGAGCATTCTTTCCCTGCAAGCATGGCATCATCAAATAGCAATTATGTGCGCGCAGGCACATTCAAGCCATCACAACCATCGGCCACCCGGCCCGACAGTCCGTGCACTCAGGGCACATTTTCGGTGTACCGGAATACCAGGGTCAACACCACCGTCTACACGGTAATTGAGCATTTCAGTCTTTCCGGCGCGCGGGCCTAAGACTCTCATTAGGCGCTCCAACAAAACCTAAACCAGGCTTCCAAGTCGGACGGACCTAACGCAGGTACGGATCAGCCACCCCCCGTTGCTCAAGTCGCCGAGCCACCTCGAATACGGAAGTATCCATGGCATTTTATAGGCGCGGGTCGGTTTCACCTTTCCTGTTCGGCAATCTGCCTTTTCATCGAGTTGCAGCCCAACGGCTCAACTACTCACAAAGTGGCAACGCACGGCCACAAGAGTTGCCGCCAACCCTCTTCATTTCCTGGACATCGTCCAGTACTTCCTGCCGCACCAAGCAACAGGTAGGAACAAGGCATCACAAGCCATAGGCATCACAAGCCATTATCACGGAGCCTTCTCCGATATGCAAACAAGCATCACCAATCCAGATTACATCCAGATGGGCTTCACACAGCATGCCTAGAGCCGTACTCCAATTCCGGCCTCTAACAAGGGGGACTTCACATATCTACCCCAAGGGACACCACAACCCACCGCACACTCGCGGGGAAGGGCTTTCCCTATGCAATGCAGAAAAGAAGGACTTCACATGTCCAAGGAGGGAGATCGTTACCCTTGTCGATCTCTTCGGTGCCATCGAAAACTAGCCGGTGAGAAAGAACCGCAGCAGCCTTGCCGTCACAACGCCGGCTTCGGATCACGAATCGAACCACGGGAGCTCCGCCGGTGGCTTGCTCTCCTCCTCCTTCTTCCTCTCTTCCTCTCTCTTTCTCTCTTCCTTAAGCCAAATGAAGAATGACCTCTTCATTCCTCTCTCACGACTTAATCCAGCCAGGAAACCATCTGAACCTTTGGATCAAAAGAGAGGAAACTGAACGGCCAAGATTTTCCCAAAAATTCACTTTTTGGCCGACACGGCCTGTGACACGCCCGTGTCACAGGCCGTGTACCCCTTAAGCGGTACACACAGTTTGAACCGACTGCACAACACGGGTCATCGACACGCCCGTGTCGGACCTGACACGCCCGTGTCAAACCTGAGACACGCCCGTGTCTCCTGCTCCATCGAGCTGCAACCAGTACACGGGTCGGAACACGGCAGCTGACACGCCCGTGTCCAGCCTGACACGCCCGTGTTCAAGGCCGTGTTCCAGGCCGTGTCCGGCTCTGACTTGAATAGGCCAAATTCGCAAAATAATTCGAACATGCCCTGGGACACGCCCGTGTCCCAGGCCGTGTACACCCGACACGCCCGGGGACACGCCCGTGTCCCAGGCCGTGTAACCTGACCTGCTACTCAAACTTCAAGTTGAGTCTTTTGGGGTCTTTTTGGGGTGTTACAGTAACTAATGTCAAGGCTGAAGTGTCCAAGCAGATCACAGAAGATCTAGCTGCTGTCCAAACAGCAATTCAAGCATATCAAAAGGCTATTTCTGATAACCTGAAGAAATTCATGGCCTACTATAAAGAGGGTACAAAATATCTTGCTAGTCAGGTAAGGTTTTAGAAGGATGATCTGAGAGATCATGTGGCCAGAGAAGTCATAAAGGGGGAGAGAGTGTTAGTCAAAGCAAGCTTCGATCATGCTAAATGGGTATACAATTCAACCAGAGCAACTCTTGGATATCCACCCCTTTGTGATGATGATAACACTACTTAATGTGGCATTCAACCTGCTTACATTGAAGGGGTTCAACAGGAAGTTGCCCAAGTCATCTATCCTCCATCTGATTTTGAAGAAGTATAATAGACAGTACATCAAATGTATAGCCCTCCACAGGAGACACATAATGTTATTGTTTAAAAGGTTGAAATGTCTGAAGCAGCTTTATAAAGAGAGCAAGAAGCACAAAAGGCTAGGGATGCTCAGAAAGAAGATCAACTATCTGAGAAAAGATTCAAAGAGCAGGCTGAATTAAAGCCTGATTTTGAACAATGGAGTCCAACCTCCATAAATATCATTCTTACTGCTTGGAAAGCAGTGAAAGACAATATGCATGATAGAGGCAAATGGTATTCATAATAAGAGTGGAGTAAATATACAAAGCGGCAAGATGCCATATATCAGTTCAGAAAAGACCTCAAAGCTGGGAAAATACCTGTTAACTCTATGGAGCCTAGCAAGTATTTCCCAAAGCCTTATCATTACTTTGAAAGACAGAAGATTAAGGCAGAAGAGCTCAAAAAGAAAGATCTGAAAGGGAAGAAGCCAGCTGATGACACAGAATCCAATGTGCAAGCTAAGATTCAGTCTGGCAAAGGAATAGTTATCAAGGAGCCTGATCAATCTTATGGATAGATAGGCTATAATTAGAACTATGTAATGTTTGTTATAAACAATCGTGTAAATCAAAAAAACTAGTTCCTGATTAATGAATTTTATCATATTCATTGATGATAATAAATGTTCTTTCTGTTTAGGAGTTACCCTGCCTGTGAAATGATTTTATACATCATAATCTTTGTTTTATTATGAGTGGTGTATATCATTGACTAAGGGTTATGACTTCTCCAAATAGGGGGATATTGTTGGGTACATTGAAATATATGTACCAGATTTTGAGGAGTCTCACTTAACTCAATGATATACATCAATGTGTATTTGATGGAATGTTGAGTTTCAATGTGCAGGTTAAAGAAATGCAGGAAAATATTCTAAGTACAAATTTCAACACTGGTGAAAAAAATGTGTCGACACCAGAAGCCAGTTTGTGTCGACACACAAGACTTGTGTCGACACAGAAATTCTGTCAGTAGCAGTTGTGTCGACACACAAAAGTTCAGTCCATAGCAATTGTGTCGACACACAGAAGTTCAGTCTACAACAATTGTGTCGACACATTGGACTTGTGTCGACACACACTCAAGAATTCTGTCGACACAAGCTATGTCGAGACCAGAAGCAGTTGTGTCGACACACAGGACTTGTGTCGACACATCCAATAGGATATGTGTCGAGAAGATGGAGTATGGCTGTGTCGACATTGTGGGAGCTGTGTCAACACCACCAAGACTTGTGTCGACACATGGTCTATTTGTGTTGACACATTTTGAGTATTGTCTCGACGCTTTTCTGCTGAGATAGAGTACATTGAGACATCAAGTGTCAAGATTGAAGACATGATAACTATCATAACTAACAAAGCTGTCACATCTGTCAGAGCTATTAGAAGATGGTTATAAATCGGATCAACCGGTAATATCAAAGTGGTCTATATAAACACCTATGCTATCACAAGGAAGACAGTGTACATAACAAAAATTAGAAGAGGAACAAAAGGGAAAACGAGTGACAAACACAGAAGAAGTAAAGTAAGAAGAAGGCAGATCCTAAACAAGTCTGCAAGAGGAATTCAGATATAATTCTGAATATAAGAAGGAAGATGTACTGAAGATCATCTCCAACTTCATTAGAAGATCAACCTTACTTTGTTCAAATTCAAGAAGCTTTGAAGAAGCTAAGACAGGTTGGATCTTAAGATATCAGTTCAATCAAGAACTGATCAAGAAGCTTTCACCCCATTCTCTTTCTATCTGGGTGAAGATTTTATTGTTTTAAACAATCAATTTTCTTGTAAGATTTTTTGTAGATCTGAGTTGTAAGCCTAAATTTATAAAGGCTGAGGTAGGGCTAAGTGCCTGAGGTAGGATCTTGGTGATCTGAGTTGTAGGCCTAGTGATAAAGGTTGAGGTAGGATCTTGGTGATCTGATTTGTAGGCTTGGTGGTAGAGGCTGAGGTAGGGCTGTTTCCTGAGGTAGGATTCTTGGGAAGAATCTGAGGTGTAGGACTTAAATAAGTCTGAGTTGTAGGAACCAGTTGGGTTCTGAGTTGTAAGATCTGCGGATCTTAGATAGTAGAAGGAAGTTTGGCCAAATCCAGTACTCTACTGCATAGGTGAAGGGAAAGAGTGGACGTACCCACAAATTGGGGAACCACTATAAACCATTTTATCCTGTGTTGTGAATTTTCTGTGATTGTTATTCTTTGTGTTGTGTTTAACATTTTTAATTGCCTAAGTTATTAAAAAGGATTTGAACCTATTAACCCCCCCTCTAGGTGTTTAGGATCAATAATCCAAATCTTTCACTTGCTATAATGTGTGCACGTAGATAGGGGGAGCATGCAGAACATGTAGATAGGGGGAGCGCGTGTGTAGGGGTGCTATATAGAACCTGAAATCTAAAATTTCAAGATTATCTTTTATATATATTCACCCTATCATGCATTTCATTGTTATTTCTCATGAACGAGATTTGATATTATCAAATGGGGGAGTTTGTTGGAATTGATGTTTCACATTCCCTGTGTTTGAGAATATCAACTCCCAGGCTGTATTTGATCATGTCTTGTGTTGATAGAGTGTGCAACTTAACAGGTTCAAGCAAACAAAAAGAAGTCTTCTAAGGAACCTACCGCCGAGCTGTAGAAGCTAACGCCAGGCAGTAGTCTGTATTAAATGGACAAAGTGCTTGGGAACCTACCACACTGTTTTAGTCCTAACGCCCACGTAAGATCGATGAATTAATTTGTCAGGCTTTAGGGAATTTACCGTGCAGGCACTAGCTTTCTACCGCGCCGCGCTAGCCCACTTAACGCCCATTAACAGAGGCATTGATAGCGTCGAGATAGGCCTACCACCGGGCACTAGATTGGTACCGCGCCGCGGTAACAAGGCATTGAGTCCGAGCCGTCGAGAGCGTCGAGTCAGACCTACTGCGTGGTGCTATCTCCCTACCGCGCGATGCTAGCATTATAAAAAGGAAAATATTCATTTAGAATATTTTTCCAGATTTGAAGGACAGCTGGCAAGGTTACTACGGGGCACTATCTACTAATCGCGTCGCGCTATCAGTGAAAAAGGAATACAATATTCGTTTTGAATATTTGTCTTAATCTGGAGGACAGCTGTCACATCAAGCACGTGAACCTACCACTGGGTGCAAGCCTTACCGCCGACGGTAGCCTATTTTCATGAAGACTCATATAAAGCCGCCTCATTTTCTGTATTCAAGAACCATAGGACGAAAAGAGATCAAGTACTGACATTCTAGGGTTCGGTCGCCTCTGTGCGTTCCATTCCAATAGACTTTGTCGAAGGAAAAAAACTGCATCCCTCCCATTCGTGAACGAAGAACTCCGGCAATCCAAGGACTACATCGATTAGGAAGAGACGATCGGTTGCAAGCATACGAAGATCTCAATCACCGGCCGCAGATCGCTCTACGGAGAAATCGTCAAGAAGGAGACTTTAATATTTAGATTCTTTAAAACTTTTTTTTAATCTTCTTTTCTTTTCATTCTTGTGGTGTGGAAAATCGATCGGTGAAGGTCGTCGGAATCCGGGAAGGATTCTGTGGGAAATCGCCCCGAGGTTGGGACGTCTAGATCGGGTGATCTAGCAGGGCTCTAAGACCTTTCCTTGCATGAAGGTAAAGTGCCGACTCGAAGACCTTTATTGGAGGGAAAGGGAGAGAGCCAACCTATCCGTGGAGTGGGTCGGTACAGAAAACAAAAGTTTTTTTCTTTCTCACCGCCTTCGATCTCCGGCGTCACGGGGATCACAATTTTTTAATTGTCAAAAACATTTGTTATTCTAATTCATGCAATGAAATTCATTTTCTGCTTTATTACTTCTGTCATCTGCTGTGATTGTTAGTTGGTATTCTTCTGTGGGGTGTACAACCGAATCTACATAGAAAACGAGTTCATAGACATACTGTCGCGCGTTAGCTACCTAACACCCCGCAATAGCTTCCAGAACTCGATTTTCTGGGGCAAAATCACTTAAATTTTATTTAACGCGAAAAACCTTATTCACACCCCCCCTCAAAGGTTAGCCACGAGATCCAACAAAATTCACTTTGCTTGGATCTAGCAACTTCAATGCCTAGAAAGTACTTAGCTTTCCAAGATCCTTTACCTCAAATTCACTAGCCATTTTTGTCTTCAGAGTTTTGATTTCTTCCACATCCCTAGTTATGACAAGTTCATCCACATAAACAATCAACATCATCAATTTCCCTTGTCTGTGCTTTACAAATAGAGTATTATCAGCATTACTCTGAGTATACCTAAATTTCAACATTGCTCGTTGGAACCTCCTAAATCAAGCCCTCGGGGATTTTTTTAGGTCGTATAGAGCCCTCTTCCGTTTGTTATTCCCTCAAATCCCTTAGAGGTAGGACTAGGAGGTAAATACATAAATTTCCTCTTCCAAATCTCTATGGAGGAAGACATTCTTCACGTCCAACTGGCTGAGACTCCGCCTTTTGCAGGCAGCACACCAAAGCAGAATACAGATAGAATTTTTTTTTGCAACTGGAGAGAAGGTTTCTTGATAATCAATCCTGACCATTTAGGTGTATCATCTGGCCACCAACCTAGCCTTATAACGGTCCACAAGACCTTCGTAGTTTTGTTTCACCGAAAAAATCCACTTACATCTAACCATGGACTTGCCTTGAAGAAGATAAACAATGTTCCATGTGCAATTCTTCTCAAGGGCTTTCATCTCTTCCTGCATAAAATCTTTCAACTTTTCATGCCTCAGAGCTACCTACCACAAAAAAGTATGAATATGGAGGACAAAGAAGTGAGAAAGGCTCTATACTGGGAAGACAATGGGTCATAAGTCACATAGTGAGATAAGAGTTGTCAAGTGGAAGCACAGTTACGTTGAGGACCGATTGGTGTCTACTAATCTTGAGGAGAATAAGAACCAAACTAGCAATCCATCTAGGTAAGTATACCTATCGTATTTTAGCTAGGGGACACAAGTGACGTATTAAGATCCGGGAACTGTTGAGTAATTTTACTCACATGATGACTATTATCTTATCGAAGGTTTGTTTTTGGGTTTGTTAAGAGAAAACTAATTGCAATTAAGAAAAGAAATATTTTCTCTAAAAAGAGAACTACTTGAAGTTAAATAAAGAGCTACTAAAAGTGATTACAACGAGGGGTTGAAATGATGAAATAGAAAAGCACGCGATCGAAAATCACCTCGGCAAAAGTTGATTAAAAATGCGATAATAAACCATAACTTAATAAGGTAAAGGTCCATGACCACGGAGGTTCCTAAAGCTTGAACACGCTTCTCTCGAAATCGTGCCCAACTGAGTTGAGGAAGGTCTGACCGAACTCTCGTCCAAATCGGAGACCTAAAGCTCGCTTTACGTGGTGAACCCTACTATTGAATTTCACTCAAATCTGGGAGATTAAACATATGTCTCTCTAAAGGGGTGCATGACACTTTCTTTACTCTTGAGTGTTCACTTTAAATTACGAGCCTCGAAGCTATCTAAGAGTGAAAACAAAGATTGAAATTATATATCGATGATATAACTCCAAACATGAATTTTCAAGAGTAAATCGAAGGCCTAAACCCTAAAAAGAAAAAGTTAACTTAAAGCATCATAACTTAATCAACTCGAACCTCGGATCATCAAGATCGAGTACAAGTAGGATTAGTCAATCATGGAGAAGTGGAGGAAGAGAGATGGGTAGAAGAACAATATGAAAACCAAGTAAAAGGGCACTTTATATTAATGCTAAAAGAGAGCTACAACTTTGAAATAAAAGATTACAAGTGCATGGAAATGAAACCTAGGCTAGCATTGATATTAAGCTACTAAAGAAATTACAAGAGCTATTACAAATGGGTACACTAAGCTAGAATTAAGAAAAGCTTAAAATGAGAAAGAGAGAGAGAGAGAGGAAGAACACTAAAGGAAAGACATGAAAAACTCCAGGAAATAAAAGGGAAGCACCTCCCCTCTCACCCAACAACTACTGCTGGACACAAGGGAGAGCCTTGAATTTATAGATTTTTTTTGGGTCGGTCACGCCACCCTGTCATGCCCTGTGAGGGCGTGTCAAGTACGGGGTTGACCTTGGGTGCTGGATTTTGGCGGGAATGATGATTTCTTCTGTACAATGGTGGACACGCCCATGTAAGGGGGCGTGTAAGGAACGTCATGTCAAAATCATTGGCCAGAAATCCCTTTCATTGGACACACCCTTATCTAATGAATGCGCGACCCCTTGTAAAGAGCCAAAGTATAAGCAACAGGGCCTACGCGGCGGAGAATGCGAAATGGGTCATAGTAGTGAGGAGCTAATTTCTTGTTCGCCCGGCGTGCCACAGAGAGTTGTCGATAGGGAAGTAGCTTGAGGATGACTTCATCGCCGAATTCGAACTCCCTTTCCTTGCGATGCTTGTCTGCTTGGATCTCCATGTGTTCTTGTGTTGTACGAATATTCTCATGCAACATGGCCATAGTACGGTCCCGGTCGCGGAGTGCCCGATTCTCAGCGGGCAATGTCGTGATGCCCGACTCTTAGCTGCTCAAAGAGGGGGGGGGGATGGTCGTATACAACCTCGAATGGGGTCATCTTCCTGGCGGAATGGTAGGAGGTGTTATAACAGTATTTGGCCTAGTGTAGCCAACTGGTCCACGTTCGCGGCTCGTCCATCACAAAGCAATGGAAGTATGCTTCTACCCCTTTATTGAGAACCTCTGTCTGGCAATCCATCAGGGGATGATTCATCGAGCTGAAGTGTAGGCTAGTCCCTTATAATCGGAAGAGCTCCCACCATAAATTTCCCATGAAAGTCGGATCCTGATATGAAATGGTAACTCACCGAATGTTGTAGAGATGAACAATCTCTCAAAAAAAGAGATCGACGACTGACTCACCGGTGTAAGGGTGGCTCTATAACGACCCCATCCGTTAAATAATATATTATAGAAGGTCCGGCCGGGGCCCCACACTATATGCCACAAACAGGCAGCGAGGTCATAGGTTAATACCAAAATAGGTACGCATCCTAACACAGAGCATACTTGCGGAAGATTTTAACGTTAACACTGAACTCAATCCATGAATGTCCACTATATATAAACAACCACATTTATATATACTTGCGAAGGAATGTACAACAAACACTTAAGAGTTTGGCCTTAAGGCCTTACAGTTACGCTTTACAAGTGTGGATTACAAACATCGGCGCGTAGGCCGGCCACACATGAACATAACAAAAGTCTTTGCTTAGCCTTCGAGGGCCAACAACATCAGCAGCAGCAGGGGCTTCAACCCTCTATTTCCCGCTCGGCTCTCTAGCACCTGCACAGGGATAGCCCACCATAATGGTGGCAAACAAAGCAACGGTTAGCATTCAGCTTACCAATTTATAATGACCCTACCCCTTTCCGGGGCAGCGGTATTCCTTCCCTGCAGGCACCGCATTTCACAAGCAGATATATCATACAATGTGCACTCACGCACAATCAACATATCACAACCGTTAGCCATGCGGCCCGACAATCCGTGCACTCAGGGCACATTCTTGGTGTATCAACGAACCAGGGTCCCACCACCGTTCAAGGTCCGAAACCTAACGGTATTGAGCATTCAGTTTTAATGGCGTGCAGGCCTAAGACTCTCATTATATGCTCCAACGAGACCATTAACCAGGTATACAAGTTGGTCAGACTTAACGTGGTCCGGTTCAGCCAATCTCGTTGCTCAAATTGTCCAACATGACGCGGGTCAGCTTTCCCCTTATCCGTTTGGCATGAAGCCTTCAAGAGCTCACATCTCACAATAGCCACACTGTCCACCAAGGACTGGCTTCATAATCCAAAAAGGGAGTTAGTGTCAGCGTTCCTCGCGGTTGCTTGGCGGGTTCTGCAGAACTCTCTCTCTGCACCCAAACTCAACCCAAAACCCTGCAACATCGTGCAATGTCAGAATACTGGTCTTTCAAAGCATTCAACACAAAAATTACGAGGGAATTTTCCCGGAATTCCACTCCAGTGCCTCCTGTTACTACCCTTCACAGGCACAACCCATCAACTCCACAAAATACACGTTTATACGCAGAGTCTTATCCGGTGTGCAAAATGCAACATCACCAATCCAGACCAACATGTCCAAATGGGATTCACACAACATGTCTATTCTGTACTACACACTTTCGGATCTATATGCAAGACAGGGGATTTCAAGAATCAACCCAAGGAAATCTTTCAACAGCCACCTTTTGGTTGGGGAAATCCATAAACATGCCAAAACGAGGACTTCACATGCCCAGGAAGGAAGATCGTTACCCTTGACGATCGCTTTGGAGCCATGGAAATCTAGCCGTTTGGAAAACAACGTAGTGGCCTTGCCTCCACAATTCTTGAATCGGCTCGCAATTCCGAATTCTGAAGCTCCACTGGCGGCCGGATCTCTTCTCCTCTTCCTTCCTTGCTCTCACTTCTCTCTATCTCTTTTAGAAAGAGAATAGCCAAGATAAATGAGACTTATCTTCTCAATCCTTGGTATTAACTCAAAAGGGAGAAGCTTGGACCATTGGATTCCAGTTAAAGGAAATAAACAGCCACAAATCGCCCTGAAATAACTTTTCCTGGGCCGAATATGAATTGTGACACGCCCCTGTAACATGCCGTGCACCTTATGCGACACACAAATCGACTTATCCAGAATAGGACACAACCCTGTGACACGCCCGTGTCACAGGCAGTGTGCCCTAACACGGCTTTGGACACACCCGTGTCTAGCCCGTGCTCACCAGGACTCAATGCCCTGGACAAAACCAGAGAAGGACACGGCCCTGTGACACACCCATGTCACAGGCCGTGTAACTAGACACAACTTCAGACATGCCCGTGTCCAGCCAGTGTTCAATATGCTGCACAAACCTGGCCAAAACCCGAGGAGGACATGGCCTCTGACACGCTCGTGTCGCAGACCGTGTACCCTCTCGACAAACGTCGAGAGCATTTCATCGAGTACTCGAGACAACACAGAGAAGGACACGGCTTGGGACACGCCCGTGTCCCAAGACGTATGCCTCACTTGAGACACACTCGAGACCCAAACCACACTTGAGTAAACAGAGTAGGACATGGCTTGGGACACGCCCGTGTCCTAGGCTGTGCTGCCCAGCCTGAACTCAATTTTGGGATTTTGGGGGTGTTACAGGCTCAAAGTTAAGAAATGACCATACTTGGAGAGCTTGTCGACCACGACCAGTATAACTGTCTTGCCCTGATACTTGGGCAATCCGTCGATGAAATCCATGGACAATGTCTCCAAATTTGGTGCGAAATCTCCAAAGGTGTCAGTAAGCTAGCTAGAGAGGTCATCTCATATTTCTGACATTGGCATACCTCGCACTGCTACACAAACTACTGAATGTTGTGTCGTAATCCAATCCAGAAAACATTTTCCCATGCTCGCTGAAGGGTACGGAGAGTTCCCACATGTCCACTATATGGAAATGAATAGAACTCGTGCATCATGGCCGTCTTCCAAGACGAGTTAGGCGGAATGACCACATATCCCTGATAATATAGTCTGTTGTTCTGCAACTGATAGTACGGCGTAGTGATCTGCCTCTATCGATGAGCCTCCATAATGGCTCGTAGTGCGGGGTCCCGCATGATCTCCTCCTGAACTTCATCTAGCGAGTCAAGGAGGGCCCAAGAAATTTGTGCGGTGGTGCTCTCCAGTAGGCGTGATAAGGCATCGGCAACCACGTTCTCCTTGCCCTTCTTGTAAATGATCTCATAATCATATCCCAATAGCTTTGTCACCCACTTCTGCTAAAGCGGAGTGGAGACCCGTTGATCCATGAAGTGCTTCAAGCTTTGATGGTCAGTGCGGATTTTGAAATGTCACCCCGACAAGTACGGTCTCCATAAGGCCACCCCAAGGATGATCACCAACTTCTCCTTCTCATACGTGTAGAGCCCCAGAGTACGGGGGGAAAACGCTCTACTGTAGAATGTAAGGGGATGCCCCTCCTGCATCAACACAACGCCAATGACTACGCTGGACACATCATTCTCCAGGAAAAACTCCTTTATGAAATCAGGAAGAGAGAGCACCGGAGTGGTCGTCATGGCCCCCTTAAGATCTTGGAAGGCCTCCTCTTCCTCGGCCGGCCTGTGGAAGGCGTCCTTCTGTAATAACCGAGTCAATGACAGAGCAATCTTGCCATAGTATTTGACAAAGTGCTTATAACATCCTGTAAGCCCCAGGAAACCCCGTAGTGCTTGGACCATGTGTGGGTGGGGCCACGATATCATGTTCTCGATCACCTTAGGATCCGCTTTGACACCACTAACGGATACCAAATGTCCCAAGTACTCCACCTCCTTTGCTCGAACGAACACTTGGACTGCTTGGAATATGGATGGTGTATTGGTGAGCCCGAAGGACATGACCAAGAATTCATAGTGTCCATTATGAGTATGAATGGCTGTCTTGTGTATGTCCTCCTCTCTCATCTGAATATGATGATAGCTTTATCGGAGATCGAGTTTGGTTAAAAGGCGAGCACCGTACAGTTCGTCTAGAAGTTCCTCGATCATGGGAATGGGGATCTTGTCCTTGATAGTAGAGCATTTCAGACCATGGTAATCCATGCAAAATTGCCATGTCTTGTCCTTCTTCTTAACTAGAATGCTGGGGGATGATAGATAACTAGTACTGAGGAGAATAATTCCGGCAGTCAGCATTTCCCTATCGCTGCGCTGTTTCTTGGTCTTCTACACGTATTGGTAATGGTAAGGTTGGATATTGGTAGGCTTTGCACATGTTTTGAGAAGAATCTGATGACCTCTAAACAGCGATGGTGGCAGTGTGCGGGGTGCTTGAATGATATCTTCATACCGCACCATTAGCACCTGCATCTGAACTGGTACAATAGGAGACTCAGTGGGAGCCAGTATAACCTCCATAATCACTTCCATCGTGCTGTCCTAGTTCTCTAGTCACTCCAAGCTCCGAAGGAATATTTTATTTATAGGCAATGATTTTAGGCCCCCTAGTAAGTACTGTTTCCCATGTTGTAGGAACCCCATCGTCATTTGATCCTAGTCAAAAGTCACCTGCCTCAGCTGCTACAGCCACTGTACCCCAAGCACCATGTCAGAACCTTGGATGGGTAGAAGTTAGACGTCCGTACGCCCTACGTAACCCTGTATCCGTAGCTCCACCCCCTTCATTACCCCTTTCTCACTGCAGTTTGCTTCCATCTGCCATCATGACCTGAAAGGAAACCCCCTTATCAAACGCATGCCCCATGTTGAAACTGAAAATCGGCCTCTGTGGAGTCCGACCCTTGGGGAAGGGGTGATCGCACACTTACTTCTCTCTCTCAGGAAAAATGACCAAAGACTTAGCCCAAGGAACAGACCCAATGCTCTAGTATGGAGGTCCCACTACACACCCGAAAGATCTTAGAGCGTTTCCTCTCCTTAATCAAGTGCTGAGCTAAGGATACCTCAAAAAGCACAAGAAGACCATGACACAAGTAAGCATGCCTTCTGAGGTACCCCCCTTGGGTCTATTAATAGTTTTTTGAAGTTGGTCTGCCAACAACGCACCTCCGCTGTTTGGAACGGCTATATGCAGCCAAAAATGGTCTGCCAACAATGTAACTCCGATGTTCTAACCTACATAATCTGTGTTTACAAGCAAGTGTTATATTTCAATTAATCATCAGATTCATAATGACAATGTATAAGAAGTAATTACATCATTCTACACTGGCAATCCTGTAAGAGTAAGAGAAATCAACTACAACATATAAAACTACAACAAAAATATAACTTAACCTATAAAAATGCCCATAAAGATTTATAAGTTTAGGATCGGCTTAACAAAAAGTAACTCATCATATAAAAGTGATCATACAAATTTATATGATGAGGATCTTATGCGGTACAATGTAATGCAATGATGGTTTATGATGCTCCCATGCAACTCACTCACTTTGTTTTGCTATATCGACACAGTCCTTTAGTTCCCACTTTTTGAGTAAGTAGCTAACCTCTCAGGCGTCATCCGTCGTGGCCAAACAGTGCGGGTATCCACACTACTGGGCCTATGCCTCTGTACGCCTCAATGCTAAGAACACAATAGTGGAGCCTCTGCATACTATGGCTCAGAGGGGTCTCAAGTAGATGTGCACTAGGAACACAGCCTAACTGGCCAATCATTGTGTCATGGAAAGAACCTCTTGGAGCGCATCACCGAAGGACCAAACACTCAACGCTTAATGTGTTATGGAATTTTTCCAAGTCCAGAAAGTGATGACCATTGAACTGAGTTCAGAGTTTGTCGAGCTAAGCTCACCTTTCGTCGAGCTAAATTTAAAGTTTGAGAGTCTGAGTTCGTCAAGCTCAGTCAAGAATTCGTCAAACTAAGTTCAAAGTTCGTCGATCTGAGCTCACCATTCGTCGAGCTAAATTTAAAGTTTGAGATTCTGATTTCGTCGAGCTCAGTTCAAAATTCATCGAATTGAGTTCAGAGTTCGTCGATCTCAGCTCACCATTCATCGAGCTAAATTTAAGTTTGAGATTCTGATTTCATCGAGCTCAGTTAAGAATTCATCAAACTAAGTTCAGAGTTTGTCGATCACAGCTTACCATTCGTCGAGCCAAGTCAAAGTATTTCATGTCGTTGCGAGAAAGCTACAGTAGCGCCATAAGCTACTATTTGTCCTCTTTTGAGGTAGGTGGCGCTCACCGTCCTTGGCTAGGCCCACACTCAAATTGTGTCATTGATTAAAATCAACAGATATAAAAGCAGAGAGTAAAGGGTATTATGGTTAAAAAATTAAAAATAGGTGGCTGGACTTCATCTTATTCAACGAGCTTGAAAGCCAAGTCAGGCAGTGCAAGCCAGCAAGGTAGAGAAATATAGCTGAAGCTTTTCCAGTTCAGCAAGTTTGTTCTTTGCAGAACAAGGAGGTTGATTCATCTAATCAGTAAGGAGAGATAGCTGTGTGAAGGGCCATCAGCCTTCAACAACAATAGATGTTCTTCAGTGCAACATGGAAGCAGTTAGCTGTAGAAGAAGACTAATTCCTTCTACAGCAAGAGGGCTGGACTGATATTTGCTCTGTTTAGCAAGGTAGACTCAGAGATTTATCTCTGAGTTGGTGATTTAATTTATTTCAATTTCTTGATTAAATTCCTGTAGGATTTAGGTTGTCTGAATATAAGCTGTAGGGCCTTTTGTGCCTGAGTTGTATGTGATTAATTAGTCACTGAGGTAGGTGCCCTACTAGGGTACTGAGGTAGGATCCAAGTATGGATCTGAGAGTAGGGCTGTTCTCCTAGCCTGAGTAGTAGGTCCTAGTGCCTGAGGTAGGCGACTGTTGAGTCACTAAGCTATAGGTGACAAGTGTGTCACTGAGTTGTAAGTCTTTGAGGAGACTGAGTGTAGGGCCTTTTGGACTGAGGTAGGTGATAAGTTTTTCACTGAGCTGTAGGTGCCTGGAAGGGTACTGAGCTATAGGAGTGTTGCAGCACTCTGAGACTAGGGCCTTGTGCCTGAAGTTGTAGGGTTGAAAAGCCTGAGCTATATGCCTTAGAGATAAGGCTTAGGTAGGTGGTTTGAGGACAACTGAGCTATAGGAGCACTGCAGGGCTTTGAGGTATGAACCTTTGTGGTTTTGAGATAGGGTTCTGAAGAGAACCTGAGTGTAAGGCTGAGGGCCTGAGGTGTAAGCTCTGAGGAGCATTTTGGAGGAGTTTGTGCCTTGTCTAACATAAGTTAGAAAGATGGGAGGGAAAGTGGATGTACCCAGTTGGGGAACTACTATAAATATCTGTGTGCTTTATTGTGTTGCTTGTTCTTCTTTTATATTACAGGTACAAAGGACAAGCTCTAAGATCACTTTAGGAAGAAAGTAAAAAAAGCTCAAAACTTAGTAAGAAAACAACAACAAGACTTAGGAATTTCAAATACCTATTCACACCCCCCTCTAGGCGACATGCTAACCTTGAATTAATAACTTTCACTACCCCCTCCCTTGGTGCTAGATCTGTTTATTTTCTAGGAGAGAAGTCGACTCAAAAGAGTTTGACTTGTGTGAAGATATCCTAGGCAGTGACCATGCTAAGGATTGCGTCCTAGAGATTTGATGTCTTCAACCTCTCCTCTCTTCTTTGTGAAGATGGTGGACATGGTTTTGTGAAGAGAAATGGTCTACTGAGGGTGAATAAGGGAGGAGGAAGTTCTGCATATAGTTTTGATTAAATTTCTAAAGGAAGAAGATGAACCGATGTAGTTCATCTTACTTTAAGATGTGTGCAAAAATCTATTTTCTGTTTGCAACAAACTTCAAGGCCGTTTTCGGGTATGTTACGACCAGATCTAGGCTTTTTACTAAACACTAAAGTCGTAGCCCTTGGAAAGACCTTTCCAACAGATTGTTACACATTTTCATACGAGTCTTGTAGACTCAGGAATATCCAGTCAAAGTTATTGTACAGTCAAGTCTTATGTACATGTTTCTCTCGGGTTAGTGTAGAGACGAGTTTGGAATTTAGCCGAGAAGTTATAGTAAATTACGGTTGAGGTTTTGCATGAAGTTTGCTGGACTTAATTTATTTATGATTGTGATAAATAAATGATCGTTGGCATTTAGTTGGTAGATATTAATGTTGAATTTGCATGAAGTTTGCTGGACTTAATTTGCCAGTGGTTGTGATAATTAAATGATTATTGGCATTTTGTTGGTAGATCCCTAAGTAAAACAAATGGTTTGGTGAGACGCGTTTGTGCAAACAAGTTGGTGGAGTTTGATAATCAAATGGATGGAAAAGTTAGTGAAACATATATGTGCATGTGAAGTATAAGGGTAGTATGTGAAAATGTTGTGGAAGCATAGTTTTTTGTGAATGTTTAATTTTAAAAAGGATTGGATAATTCTAATGAATGTTTATGTGAGATGTTGATTAATGGAATGTGTAACATTGTCCACTGCTTAGAGTTGAGTCTCCCTATGGGTAGTAGTGTGGGATTGGTATGTTGTGTAAGATGGCTTGCCACCTATGTAAATGATGAACCCTTGTGTGGTATAGAAATATGGAAGGGTTGGAAGTGCATGTGTGTTTGACGTACTAGAACGATGTATTGATAAGGGACTTGGTGTGGAGCCCTTGCATGCTGATGAGAATGGGATGTGAATAATAAAAAGGGACTTAGTGTGGAGCCCTTAAAATATGAAATTGCATGCGGTGTGAGTTGACACGCGGTGTCATAATCCTGGGTTAAGGATAGTGTGGTAGGTCTACGGGCTCGCCAGTCGTCACACCAACCGGAGTTGACGGATAGACTTTGGACAGTTGGGCTTGGTCCTTGATGCTCATTCTTGGGGCTCCTTTCATGCCAAGTGTACATTTGGGCTTGGTCCTTTGGTGATACACTCCCATAGGCTCCTTTTGTGTCATGATGATAGGATAGTGTATGGATATGTTCTTGGTGCACATCTACCCGAGACCCCTCTGAGCCGTAATACCTATGTGAGTTTCGTTATTGGTTCATAACATTGAGGCGTACGGAGGCCTAAGCTTGGTAGTGTGAATGCCCTCCTAGTAGTGGAAAAGACCGTTTCACTATCACCGTCTGACCACGACGGATGACGCTTGAGAGTTTAGCTACCAGCTCGAAAAGTGGGAACTACAAGTCTGTGTCGACCTAGCAATTGCATTTGTGTGCATGGGTGTGTCATCACATTGCATTCATAACATTGCATTGCATTACATACATAAGATTGTCATCATATAAGTTTGTATATGTACTCTTATATGAATAGTTACTTTACTGTTAAGCCGCTACTTAACTTATATCTCTGTATGGGCATTCATATAAGTTAAGTGACTTCATGTTGTATATTCATACTTGTACACAGTTGTTGATAGTAGAATTTCTAGAATATATTGTTATAGTTGCTTTGATATACTCTAATATAGTTTAGCACTTTGCCACTTATTTTGTACTACAACTATTATATATATTGTACCCTCTTCTTTTCTCCGCCCGGTGCCTAAGACTCTTCAGGGGAGAGAATGTGATAACCACATAGTATTTATGACTAACGGTTTCTACGTCTTCCTTTTTAGGAGGAAATCCCGCTGATAGTGCAGCATCAGGTTAAGCAGGAGGGCATCCAGGCCAGGGTGACAGGGCTTGAAATGACGATACCATCACTGCCATCGGTGACTGATGTGAGTTTTGAGAGACTCATTTTGTAGCCTTTTGGCATGTTGTACTCTGATACTATAGAAGCCTTGGTTGCTTCTTTTTATTTATTGTGCTAGTTGGACATTATACACTTTTGTGGATTTTGACTTCTGCTTATATTTTTATGTTGGGTTGGTAATGATGATATTGGTTTTAGCCGCCAGGATAGGCATCTTGTGGTACAGGTCGACCCATGTGTTGGCGATATCGCAAGACGACTATTCTTGGCATAAGACTCCCCTCGGTCGTGTCTTGTGTTCCGAGAGGGGGTATTACAAATGGTATCAGCTTACAACGATCCTAAACTAAAGAAGTCAAGGAACAATGGTGTCACCCCCGCTCGATTGGTCAGTTTGCGGACAAAATGACTTAGTGAAAGCAGTGGTGTGCCCATATGTAATTCACACTAAGTATGTCTAGTAATTACCCTATGATTAGCCAACCTGACCGTTGGTTTGTACCTTTGGTATAGATCCTGGAGAATGTAGAGCTAGTAGGGCACACTCTTGTCCCTTCCATACCCACTCAGATCTAACAGTCAGAGCTAGGACAAACGCTCATGGCTATTTTAGAAACGTTCAGGGCTCAACAGGCTCCAGTGCAATAGCAAACCCCGAGCTCTAATTTGTTAAGAACGTTCCGTGCTCTCTCTACCTGCCTATCCTGGGACAGAGTCGGCCGTGCGTACGGAGGAATGGCTCGGCTCAGTGCAAGAACTAATGGCGGGAATCCGATATGAAAGTTAGTGTAAGATCTACCTTTACTCTAGAGGGGGGGGGGGGGTGAATAGAGTATTTTAAAATAATTTACAATTTAAAAATTATTTGCAGTGGAAGACTTGATTTAAGTATATGTGTAATGTGCTTACAGAAAAATAAAACTAAGAAGCAATAAACAAAATCACAGCACACAACAAAGCAAAAGCACAACAAACCAGAAGACACAAGGATCTATAGTGGTTCCCCAATCAACCTGGGTACATCCACTGTTCTACCACCCTAGGTAGGAATCCACTGCAGGAATAGTTGATCAGGTGTCCTGGGCACCAATGAGCTTTTGATAAGGTGCTCAAAAACCAAACCTAGATTTTTTGATAAGGTGTCTTGCCACCACTGAGTTTTGACAAGGTCTCAGAAACCAACCACAAAACTTTTGAAGGGAGTTTTGAGAAACCCTTTTACAGTAGAGTAAGGAAAAAAGAAAATTGTTTGTTGTTCTTCTCTGTCAACAGTCTAAGAGAAGACTAGTGGATGATGTTGTCAAAGCTCCCCCTGAGATATGCAATTGTTCAGGAAGAAGAGCTTTGCATAGGGTGATAGGTATTCAGAAACTTTAGATCTCCAGCAAGAGATGATTTCAGCAGTTGCTGAAATGTGATGTGTCTGGAGTCTTTGATGAAGAAGCCTTTGAACACTTGAGTCAAGAAGATCTTGAAGGAGTAGAATAGAATAATTCTTTTCTATTGATGATCTCCTTCACAGTATGATTGCTTGTGTTCAGTATGAATTCTAACTCAGTAATTCTATAGACTTGTGTCTCTTGAGTCTATTCCCAGAATTCTTGATTGATATCTCTTATTCTTTCTTCCTCAATAATTCTCTGGAGATATATTGAAAATCTGTCTTTTAGATGGCTGTTAACCAGTCATAAATGACTACCTTAAATGAAATTTGTCTCTGGAGGAAAGTCCTAAGAGACATTCCTTTTTGTCTTCCTTGAAACTTGTTCTAGATAAGTTGAAATGACTACAGAATCCTTTGAAATAAATGCTGATATTAAAACAGATTGAATTCCATAACTGTCTGAATTTGAATTCCTGAAATCGTCGATCTCTTCAAAAAAGCGTCGATCTGAGCTCAACTATCGTCGACCTGAGCTCAGAGATTGAACTTAGACTGAAAACAGAAATCGACGACCTGAGCTCAACTAACGTTGACCTGAGCTCAGAGACTTGGAATTATAGCTAGAGACAGAACGTCGATCTGAGCTCGAAGATCGTCGAACCGAGTTCGACGACTCGTTGAACTGAGCTCAGAGATAGTCGAACTGAGTTCGACATTTCATCGACCTGAGCTCGACGAAAATTGTCCCAGTCTTCAGCACTTGAATTCTGATCTTAGAAGGTCTTGGGGCAGGCTTCCAAACCTAAGTTATAACCCTTAGACTCATTTTAATTGACCTTTAAGACTATACAATAAGGTCAAAACAATTTCCTAAGAACATAGTGATCCTTGCCCAAATTAGGAATAGGGTGTTCCAACAATCTCCCCCTATTTGGGTTAGGATTACTATTTACAAGACAAATAGGAAATAATAAGCATACAGACAGAATTCAAAAACAAAAACAACAATGCAGAGAAAAGAAATGCAGCATTGCAGAAGTAGAGACAGAAACACAGCAGACAGTAAGAATTTTGACATATTGTCAGCTTACATAATTACTTCTTCTCATTGCCCTTCTTGAATAGGATTTCTCTGTTATAGTTGAGAGCTTCCTTTTTAGATCTCCTATCATCAGCAGCACCTAGAGAAGTTTGAGATTTGGGCCTGGGAACTACAGCCTCTGGGTGCAGCTTCATATAACTTTCTGGATCAAAGAATTTTCTTGATGTGTATCTTTCTAACTCTTTCTTTCTCTGCTCAGATAGGGTTGTGATGTTTGAAGTATCTTTACCTTAATCTCTTGCCTTCTTTATTTGATCCAAAGCAGCTAATTCCTTCATTCTGGCAGTACAGGATAATGGATTATTCTCAGGATCTTCAAATGGAACTGGATGTTCATATCTGTTTAATTCCACTGAGTTAGTAGGAGGAGCTCTAGTGACAACTGTATCTTTCAGCTTGTAAGGGAAAGGACCAAATGTAGAATCAGTAGGGCCTTGTCCTTCCCTTTGATATGGGTGTTGTCTAGCTTGATTTCTGGAGTGAGTCCTGTAATCTCTCTGTCTGCCTCTTGACTGATCTCTCCTTGACTGATATCCTCTTTGGTGTTGGCCTCTTGGTTGATATCTATCTTGAGACTGGTAAGAGCTTGGCCTAGAAGCAGAAGAAGACTGAAAAGCTGAACCACCACCAGATCCTTAATCTGGAGGAGGAGGAGGAGGATGGAATTGGGAGGATCCCTTTTCATACTTATCAAGTTTTCTCCTTTTCTTCATGGCCTTAAGTTGATTTCTGGAATATTGCATCAAAGGCTCAGAAATTGGACAGTCATGAAGAATGTAATAAGGTATATCATTGTCATCTTTTACTTTTTCTAGAGGAACTCTTTTCAGTGCCTTGCTTCTTGCTTTCCTCTTCCTTGCAATAGTTGCAGAGGAGTCATTTACACTCTACATAATTGAAAGAAAGCAATAAAAATTATCTCAAACATACACACACTCTACATGAAATTCTGAAATTAAAACAAATACATTCCTATTCCCAGAACTTGCTAAAAATCAATAAAAGAGCAAAAGTTTTTAGAAATAAAAGCTAAAATCAAAGTGTTTCAAAAATTAAAATGATAACTTTTTCATTCTTATAATTTTATAAAAGTACATAAAAAGTTGGAAGAAGTCAAAAAGAACAAAAAGTTTTACAATCACAAAAAAGGAACTAAGTAAAGATAAAAAGATAAAAACCACTATGAAAACACTTTTACAAACTCATGAAAATGAATATAATGCACTAAAAAACTATACCTAAGCAAACCTAAGGGACATGATAAATTAAAAAAAAAGCTATAGTAACAACTAGTACATTTGAGAAAATCCAAAACTAAGCTAAGCAATTTGATGATTTGGAAACATAAAAAAATGACAAATCAAACTCACACACACACACACCCTTATTAAAAAGAAAAAACAAAGATATATAAGATTGCTGAAAGTGAGGCGTTCCAGTATAATATTAGGATGAAAAGACTAACATATTTTATTAAGTTGAAAGTTTGATTACAAAAGCTAAGACAAACACAAAGAGGAGGGGGCGGGGAGTTATCCTTACATAGCACAAAAGACAACTAAGCAGCAGTCCAACATCAAAATGGATCAAAAATTGAACCCTTGGACTTTACAGAAAATTTACATTTATAGACAAAATTACGAGAGGTGGCATGCTGGTGTGCAGGGGAAGCCAAAATTCTGATGACTGGCCGGGTTCTATAAGCAGCGGGTGCGGGACTCGTCATGGTAACGGGAATTGAGTGTCGACAGAAAGCGTCAAGCGGTGAGTGGATTCAAAGATTCGAGCGGCGTTCGACAAACATCGAACATGGAGTGTTGATCTGCGTTCGACAAATGTTGAGCTTGGAGTGTTGATCTGCATTCGACGAAAGTCTATTAGGTGAGTCTGACATAAAATCGTCGAGCACTACTCGACGAATTATCGAATGGATGGCGTTGAATGTTGATCGACGAATGGTGAATGCTAAGCCTGTCATGAAATTTGTCGAGCGCTGATCGACGAATCGTCAAGTGCTGCTCGACAAATGTCGAGCGCTGGCACTGGCGCTGAATGTTGATCGACGAATGACGAATACTGAGGCTGTCATGAAATTTGTCGAGCACTGATTGATGAATCGTTAAGCACTGCTTGATAAACATCGAGCGCTGGCGCTGTCATTGAATGTTGATCGACTAACGGTAAATGCTGAGACTGTCATGAAAATCGTCGAGCGCTGGCGCTAGGATCAAATTCTGTGCTGGAGGAAGATTTTTGCTGGAATCAAAGTAATACACCCCGATCACGGGTGTGATCGAATTGACACGGGTGTGTACTTTGAAAAAATGATGTTTTCTGCAAAAAAAATTTGGAAAACAAAATAAACTTAAGTTAGAAGGGTATTTACAAAAAGGAACAATTTATTAGAGAAAAATGACAGAAAACTACAAAAATAAACTAAAACAACTTATGTAAAGTACTAAAAAAATGAATATATACAATTCAACAGACATGTGGTGGGGGTATGGGTTTAGGCTAGGTTCGCCCCATGGAGTTAGGGTGTAGTCACATAGGGCCCACTATAGGGCCCATGTCAACTCAAGGTAACTAGACCAAATTGGAATCTTAGGCTCACATTGGCCCCACCACTATGCCCTAACCCTAAAAACAATCTAAGTGAACCAAAAGACACCTGATTGGGTCACCCATTGACCCAAGTTGACCCAAGTTAACCCTAACCCTAAATTGGTCATACCCACACCTATTGGCCTAACTAGCCCATGTGGGACACACCATGGACCAATCCAAGTTGGGTAGTTCCATTGGGTCCATGACCATCAAGTGGGGCCATCCCACTCACCATGTTGACCAAGTCAACCTAAGAAGTCAACAAGTCAACAAATGGCCTAAAGGAAGAAAAAGGAAGGCCAAGCCCATTCCTAATAGGCAAAGCCCATGAGCCAAGTCCCATGACCAGCCTAAGTGGTAAATGATAGCAACTACCCCCTGAAATTAGAGAGAGATTGCATGCAAGGGGGTAGTTTTTGAACTTTGCGGAAAAAGATGATTTAGAAGAGAGGGAAAGAGGTGATGGAGGCCACTTGGCCCTCATTCCCTCTTCCCAAGCCTTTGGTTGAGTTCCTAGGCATCATTTCAGCAAGATTTAGGGGCTGGTGGCCACTTGGCAGCAAGGGTAAAACATCCAATCTAGAGGCCGAAATTACCTTAGTAATTTCTCCTTATAGAGTAACATCCAGCCAAAACCAACCCTCCCATTAGCTTTAGAAGGTCCAAAAGTGTGGAATTCGATACCTGGATCAAAGCTTTTGGTGGAGAATTGGGTTCGGGAGTAAGCTCGCCGAAGAGGAGTAATTCCACGGCCAACCACCGCAATCGTCGCCGTCGGGCTCCGACTAAGTTCTGTTTCTACTCCTCCCCCTCTATGCTAGATTCCTATATCATTTAGGTGAGATTTCGAGCTCAATTGAGCTTGGATCCATATGAGGTGTGGGAGAAAATCCATGGTTTTTAATGGAGCTCGGGTTCGCCGGAAACCGCCTCCTCCGGCAGCCAAGTCGCAGCCAAACATTCGCCCTCACCTCAACGGAGGTGGATGTGGTGGTGGCCGACCGGGGAGGTGACCGGGTGGCTAGGAAATGGCCTTGGAAGGAGCTCCAAGTTGGGCAAATCTCGGCCCTAGGCTCTATGGAGAAGATGAAGGGATTCCATTGAAAATGATTGATTAAATTAAATGTTGATTATTATTTAAAATGTATATTTTTTGTCACATGTATACAAAGTGTTTGCATGTTAATTATAGGCCTACTAGAGGCATATTCAGAGACAGTCAGCAACATGAAAAATATAGGACTATGTCTTACCTTTAAAATGACACCCTAAAGTTGTAATTTGGAGCTGTATAGCTCCCTGTAGGGTCATTCTACCAAGACTGGTCCTAGGCTAGGGAAGATTTTTAATTAAGTCCCCAAGCCAAACCCTAAGTCAACATGTTATAAGATTTTTTCCATGCATGTAATTAGGTTAGAATTAGGTGCTGACCAAAAATCAGAATTTTTGGAAAGTATTTTTCCATAGTTTTTGTAGAAATATCAATTATTAGATTATTTGAATGTTTGGAGATTTACAACTCCAAATGCCCCTAAATTTAGGTGGCATGACCATTGGGTCATTAGATGACCATGGTTGAAATTTCAAGCTATTTTGACCTTTGCATGTTGGGGAAAATCCAACATGCATGATGCATGTATATTGTAATTGGTGTGCCTATAGTAGAAATGGGGAAATGGAAAATTTAGTTCATTTGGCGAAAGGCATGTCCATGAAACTCTGGACAGAGGCTTATAGGGATGAAATACACCTCCCATATGAAGGATGGGATTTTTGAGACAAAAATCCCATTATTTGGAATTATTGGAAATTATGGCTATTTAGAAATAAAATTTGAAAATAAGGCTAATGATTTTATTAAATTCTGAAACCTTGTTACAAGCCCTAGTTGGACAATATACACCTCTGGAAAATTTTATAAGCTTGTTTGGAAACTTTATCTTGGGTTATTAGTAGAATTACCATATTGCTCTTTTTAGAATTTAATTAAAAGAAAAGGAAATTAATGCTGAAAAATAATGGGAAAATTTATAACATCTTAATTCAATGATAAAAACCCTATATAATTATTTGAGAATTTATGGATGATTATTTAGGCTGAAAACCCTAATAGTGGCATTTTGGTAATAATGTTCATATGGAATCATATTAGGTCAAATCACTGGCTAAGATCATGAAATTCTATATTTAGTATTATTATATCAATATTGCTCACCAGTAATTTACTAGGAATAATTGGTCTTATATTTTAAGTATTTCATTTGGAAAATGGATTAAATATGGATTTAATCATAAATAGAAAATATATGACAACTTAATTATAAAAATTGAGACCCTTGGTGGACAGTCATATTTAACCTAGAGAAACTCCTGGAAAATTACTTAGGCATGTTGGACCTTTGGACAAGGTGGTTCATATACAAAGTGACCTAGTTCACATAATCATATGGTTAGAAGGAGAACTACATTGGGAAGTTGAAACTCTGGTTGGTGTCAAGTAAGTCACTACTTAGTAACGAGAGTTAGAGTGCAATACCCCAAGAACTGTATCTAGATCGGAGAACGGCGGAAGACCACCGCTCTCACATTAATACTTACGTTATTAGGTTCACAACAGAGTAACATGGAAAGTTGGGTAATAATTGTAAGTAAACACTAATAAGAGTAAGTGTCCTTGAGAAAAGGAGTTTTGGGCTTCAACCCATTGTAGTTCCTAGTGCCCCCGAGAGCCCTTCACCGGCATGCCCTGGGCAGTCCAAGGACTAACCCTAAGTTGTTAAGTGTAATAAGCATTAGATAAGAGTAGTCTAATAGGTTAAGAAAACGATATGACAATCTCACCCATGAAGGGTTGGAGGTACTCAGGATTAAGAGAATGATGTGACAATCTCACCCGTGAAGGGTTGGAGGGATTCAGGACAGTTAGTCCTGCGAGCTGGAGGCTTGGGAGTTTGATATCCGAACAGGTTTGGTCCTGTGAGCTGGAGGCTCGAGAGTTTGATATCAGGACATGTTTGGTCCAGCGAACTGGAGGCTCGGGAGGTTTTACTTCAGGACGGGTTGGTCCTGCGAGCTGGAGGCTCGAGTTGGAATATCTTGTATGTGTATAGAAATAAACTAGTGGCGGGTCATGCGGTACTGGGCCAATTGTCACACTGATGGCAGTGTGATGACTCTAGAGAGGTGTGAGGGTTTGAGGGGCCATTGGGTTGTTTTACGCTGCAGTCTGGAGGACGATCCCCAAAAACACACACTCGACTCAAAAGACTGGTAGATAGCCAGCAATTAGTATGTCGAGACTCTAGAGTGCACTTAGGACGTATATAGAGGCGTATGGGAGGTCTATGCCTGGTAGTGTGCATACCCGCCTAGGAGTGGAGACACCCTCTCTACTACTGCCGTAGCCACAACGGTAGTAGCAGGGAGTTAAGCTAACTCCAAAAAGTGGGAACTAAAGGTCTGTGATCACAAAGTCATGTGTGTGAGATGCACTTGTATGAATCATAAACCGCATACCATATCATACATACATACTTAGGACATACGCACTATAGATCCTTATCATATAGATTTGTATGCGTTTTTTTATATGATAAGTTACATTTATGAAACCTTAACTTATAATTTTATATGAGAATTCATATAAGTTATGGTGTTTCTGTGATGATAGTTTAACAGCTTTCTGCTCCGCTCGTTACTTTACTTACCACACTTCTTTTCAGTACTATTCTTACTTACTTTACTTGTACTATATAGAACTGCTAGAGTTGAAATATAATTGCTATTACATAATCTTGATAGATTAGATCCACTGTCACCTGCTTCCTATTTTATAACCCTTGTTGTCCTCCGCTTCGTCCTCCCACTCGGTATCTAGGAGTCGTGGGGGTGAGGCAAGGATGATAATTTCTTAGTCTTTATGACTAACGGTCGGTTGTGACCGTATAATGCGGGTATGACACAATGACTATAATATACACACATCCTCCAAGAACCATCTTTCTTAGAGACCAATAATGTAGGTACGACACAAAGACTCTTACTATGACGGATAAACCCCTTAGCAAATCCAAAATTAATTTTTGCCATTCAAGGTGTGCGGAGGGGTTAAATCGATAATGGGGAAGGTTGGGCAATGAGGAACCCAGAACGAAAGCAATCTCGTGTTGAATTTCTCGCTTGGGGGGTAACTCGGGCGGTAAATCATCTGGGTAGACATCCTTAAATTCTTCTAAAAGGGTCTTCAATGGTAGAGGTAAGTTCTCAAAAGAGGAGCTATTTTCCTTGACTTGGAAACATACTAACACATACATGACACCGTCTATAAAGCTCTCGTGCTCAAACTCCTTCTTACCCATCAAGGTTAACGTTTTCTTCTCTACAGGAACAATCATGTCTTTATAAGAGACCGAAGGATCCTTAGGCGGAGTAGGTTTTAAGATAATGGTCTTGCCATTAAATTTGAACTCATATGTGTTGGCTCGCCATAAATGAGTAACATCATGGTCATAAATCCATGGGCGTCCTAGTAAAACACGACATGCATCCATGGGGATGACGTCACACCAAACCTTTTCAGAGTAAGCCTTGATGGTAAGGGGAACCATTCAACGCTTCAAAAACCGGAGGGATGTCTTATTTACCCATGCCACCTTATAGGGTTGAGGGTGCGGCTCAATAGCTAATAACATTCGGGACACCGCATTTTTAGATATCACATTCATACAACAACCGCTATCAATGATCAACTTACACCACTTCTCTCCACTCTTAAAATTTAAGGAAAAAATATTTGTCCTATTCACATCATCTAACGCACGTGGAGTAGCCAGAATACACTACATGACCATCATATTAGCATCATCGTCTATATCGCTCTGCACTTCTTCTGACTCACAATCTTCTCCTACCTCATATATAGGCTCGGCTGACTTAGACGAGGAATCTAAAAGGGCTAGGGGCTTGGGCTTGGTATGACAGTAACTAGCGTAATGGCCCTGAATTCCACAAGCAAAAAAGTAGCATTTGTTTTGCTGACCCTTCCTACAGGAACTCTCTCACCCATTGGGTTTCTAATATTCCTAGCAGTCACGACAATGGAGTTCGAGTCAGTGGACCAAAATGTACCCTTATCCTTATAGGTGGAGGTGGGGGTGGTCCTAAGATGGACTTTCCCTTCTGAAATGAGCAAGTCTTAAACTTGAGAATATTGTTCTTCTCAATATCCTAGGCAGCATTGAAAGTGGTGTTTAGGTCGGTGTGACCATAACGCAAAACTTTACCCTGAATGTCGGGGTTTAACCCCTTACAGAACCTAGAGAGGGTGATCTCTGGCATCTCCCTAACATCACACCTGACCATCATGTCCTTGAGAAGGCTCATATACTCAGAGACCGACCTATTCTCTTGTTTAAGGGAAGCTAAATTATCAAACATCTGCGTTCGATTATATGCAGGGACGTACTAGTCTATTAGCATGGCCTTCATGCCTGCCCAACCAATGGGTGGTAATCCGTTCATGGCACCAAGACGACGTTCCTCATTCAACCAAAAAATCTTGTCTCTACCTAACAGTTTCATCCTAGCAACTCGCACCTTATCAATGTCAGTCAGCTTATACCATTCGAAGTAGCACTCTATCTCCATAACCCAGTCTAAGAAGACTTGGGGATCACCCAATCAAACGTATGATTGGGGTTTGACTCAGACTGCCCTAGAAATATCAAACTCAAAAGGTGCCTGGTTATTGTGGAACTATTCATGCGGTTCATGATCATTATTATTGTTATTGTTATGGTTATTCCCTTCATCACATGGGTTGGCGGCTTGATTACGGGGAGCCGCTTGATTTAATCTTAATTTGTGAAGCATCTCACTAATCTCAGTCAACTGATCTGTGAACTCCTGATGGAGTTCATCAATCGCTACGGGAATGTGTCCCGCATCTCGCTCGTCTGCCATGTGGGAGGAAGATGGGGACTACTTCATGCATATTCTAGTGCGCATGCAAACAAAACAGTGGTTCTGACCCAAGGAAATTACAACATATGGAATTGTTCTCGCTTAATAACTAGGGCAGAATTTTTTTTTAATTTTTTTAATGAAAATAATAAAGAGATTATTAAAAAAATAATTTTGAATTTTTTGCAGGAAAATAAAAATTTTAGGCCGCTATTGGCAGACAAGGAAATTTATTTATAGTAATTTTAACATATAAATGTGCAAGACAAGTGCGTGTAGACATCCTAAGAAACGAGGGAGGGTGACAATTAGGAAATTGACACGAAACTCCCTCTGATACCAATTTGATGCAGGCTTGTACGCGGACACAAATATTACAGATAAATTCGATTTCCTCTGGACGACCAAATTTGACGCTCGCACAAACTTTCAGCGCAGCACACACGTTATTCAATATTATCAATTAAATGCTAACGTACGGGTAAACAAACCATTTAAGATCAAACAATGGCTATAAGCCGACATTATTTCATGTTAAAAGGACTCATCCGGTCTGATCGAGCGGTTGTTGTGCGAAAAGAGATCCACCAAAAAATTTATGATTTTGAAATGGTAGATCTCTCCCAACAAAAATTAAACGAGGTTCCTTAGTCCTCTTGAAATTAAATAAATCAAGATAGACAACAAAATCGATCGAAGAAAACCACGATTAATTCAATGCTATCAAGAATCAACGTTAAAGTATTCCACCAAAAAAATTATCTAGAGGGAAAATAAAATCACTCAGAGGAAGAAGAAATTTTCATTACCCCACTCAGAGATATATGTTCTCCAAAACTTAGATCGCTCGTCACCGGATCCACTAGAGTCATGCCGAACGGAGAGAAACACGTATGCCTTCCTTACTTCACGCCAGATTCGATTACGTGGAAGCACCTTGAGAGGCTCCTTGGCCAGAATCCACCAAGAGCTGGGCTGATTGGGTTTGAGAGAAAAAAGGGCAGCTCGGTTTTTTTGGGGTGGTGAGGAGGGTGGTTGATTTGCTTGTGGAGAGGGATTAGGGTGGCTGAGAATTGCAAGGGAAGGGAGAAAAGGGGGCTCCAGCTAAGGAGGAGAAGAGAGGAGGTCGGTGGTTTTGGAGAGAGGAGAGAGGGCTTGGCTGAGTTTTGAAAGTGGGGGAGAGATCAATAGGAGGGAAAACTCAATTAGGTTTTGCTTTCATTCAACTTAATAAAATCCTTGACAACATGGCCTTATATAGGCTTACAACCAAGTTTGGCTACATGCACCCCAAAAATAAAATACAACAACCCAACATAAATGTTGACATCTTGAAAAATAAAATAAAAGTGCAAATAAAATAACAAAAATATTCAAATAACTATTAATTGGCGATCTTGCGCCATGGGCGGAGGTTGTAGAGTAGCTCTACAAAGTAACCGCGACGCCACAAGTCTTTGGTTAGATGCGGAGAAGGATCGTCTGCAAGCATGCCGTCATCATCTTCAACATGTAGGGGGTCTCCGTCGCCATCAGTAGTTCACTCAATGCCCAATAGAGAAGGTAGGAAAAAACATAAAGCATTGAGTGATGCCACCTCACTCAACGCCTTCAGACAGGTGAAGAAATGACTAAGTGTAAAAGCATTGAGTAAAGCCATTACACTCAATGCTCACAACGGCCATTATGCAGAATGGTTCAATCAGTTGTCGAAGGGTTTTGGCGTTGAGTGGAGCTTACTAACTCAATGCACTCAACGCCTGGAGTGAATTTGATAGAATTGGCTAAGTCCATAATCTGATGACGTCAGCCAAAATTGACAAATTCAACAGAGTTCAAATCAAGTGTGGAGAAGCTATAGAACACGACAAATTCTGTCGGAGAGCTACTGTATGCCTTCTTCCGATAAAGCAAGGTGTAGCTATTTACTGCAGGTCGTCCCCACTACTCCTTAGAGCCGTTAATCGGCGGAAGATATAAAGGGGTAGCTACTAGATGTTGAACTCAACTTCTAAGGTTTTGTTTCAAAAAAAAAAAGAGCGGATGGACTTCATCTTCCTCATAATTGCTTCTTGGAAAAAGCTTGAAGTCGATCAGCTGAACTAAAATTTCAGTTAGCTGTTGTATTTTCTTCTGCTACAAAAAGTTTAGAAACACTTATGATAAAGAAAGAGAGGAGAGCCTTCAGTCTTCTGTAAATTCAGTAGCTATTTTAAGAACTCAAGACCTAGCAGATCTTGAGTCTTGTACAACAAAGTTCAAAACCATTTTTCTGAGATACTTCCAGTAAAGGAAACCATTTATTAAAGAACATCTTTTTACTGCTGTGAAGATAGTTAGAGCTGAGATAACTCAACTCTAGTAGTAGAGACAATTTTTTGTGTCAAATTAATTAAAACCATTATATTTTTGAAGGATCCTTTTGGATATGAGTTGTAGGGCTCTTGAGCCTGAGGTAGGGCAATTTTGTCTGAGGTGTAGGAGTGTTATACTCTCTGAGTGTAGGATCCAGTTTGGAACTGAGGTAAAGATCATTTGATCACTGAGTTGTAGGGCTTTTGAGCTTGAGGTAGGAGAGTCATTCTCTCTAAGTTATAGAGAACTTGTGCCTGAGCTATAAGATCCTTTGGATCTGAGGTAGGGCCTTTGTTCCTGAGCTGTAGGAGAGTCATTCTATCTGAGGTAGGATCCTTTATGGATCTGAGGTATAACTATCCTTCTAGCCTGAGTTGTAGGGCCATTGGGCCTGAGGTAGGTGATCAGTTGATCACTGAGTTGTAGGAGAAAGTTTGATTTGAGGTAGGGCTTTGGCCAGAGTTATAAGTATTGGAGGATACTGAGAGATCCTGAGGTGTAAGCTCTTTACGTTGAGTTTTGGGGAAGTGTCTTGTCTAACTAGAAATTATAAAGGTGGGAGGAGAGTGGACATACCCATAATCTAGGGAACCACTATATTTTCTGTGTGTGATTTTTGTTGTGTTGTTTCTTCATTGCAGATTCTTGAAAGTTGATAACTACTAACACACTAAGCACTTAAATGAAATAATAAAAGAAAGTCAAAAGAAACTAAGAAACCTATTCACCCCCCTCACCTCTAAGTTGCCTGCTAACTTGAAAATAAAGATTTCAAGTGGTATCAGAGGGAGGTTGCTAAAAAAAGATTTAACAATCTGAGTGATCTTTAAGGGTAGCTACAGTTTTGTACATATGGGTTTTGGAAAGAGCCATAAGAAGCTAGGTTCCATGAAACTCCTCATCTACAAAAAGGAGAATTTTGGAATCTGTAAGGAGTGGGTGAGGCTATTTATGGAAGCCTATGAACCTAGAATCTTTGTGATAGTCAAGGAGGGACCCTTCATCCCCATGAAGGTCTCTCTTCTAGATGCCAATGTCCAGACACCTAAGACATATTCTGATATGAAAAAGGATGAAGTCATCTTAGCTACATTGGACAAGAGGGAACAAAACATTATTGTTAGTGTCATATATGACTCAACCTTTCAGAACTTGGTCTATTGCAAGACCTCCAAAGAGATGTGAGACACCCTTGTGGTCTACATGGAGGATATTGAAGAGGTAAGAGATGAAAGAAAGTCCATGCTCAACTAGGAGTATGAGGCTTTCAGGCAATCCCTGAAAGAGAACATAGCTACTTGCTATGAAAGATTTTTCAGGATCATAAATAAACTGAGGACCTATGGGAGGTTCTTTAGTCATTATGAAATAAATGACAAGTTCCTCAGATCACTCACTAGAGACTGGGATACTAAGATACGTGTCATAAGAGATGTGTCCAAGCATGCTGAAACTCCTCCCCAAATATTGTATGAGAATCTGCTCTCTTATGAGATGCAGCTGGCTGCCAGAAAAGAGGAGGAGGCCACCAGCAGATCCCGAGCCAAGGAAAATTCCTTGGCATTCATGGCAGACAACATCATGAAGAGTAAGGAGAGGATTCCCTCTCCTCCAAGAAGACTTGCTGATTTAGACAGCTCAGAGTCAGATGATTCAGACTGTAATATGTCTGATGAGGATTTTGATGTCTTCTCCTGGAACTTTCAGAAGCTGATGAAAAAGAAACAGTGGAAGAGCAGACCTTCTACCTCTTCTCATCACATGAGAAATCATTCTAAGGCTGACAGGTATTATTCTAAATCTAGTAAATATAATTCCTCTAAAGTTGTCTGCTACTATTGCAGCAAAACAGGGCATGCGATAGCTGACTGCCCAGTAAAAAGGAAGGAGGCTGGTGAGAAGAAATAGCACCAGTATAATGTGAAGAAGGACAAATCCTTCATGAAAGTATCTAGTTGTCTACCTAAATCACCTAGAGGTGGTTGAATAGGTGAGATCCGCGTCTTTTGCGGAATAAAAATTTGAGAGAGTAAAACACAATAAGTAATCAAGCACAAGCCAGACGACACAAGGAATTATAGTGGATCCCCAATCTTGGGTATGTCCACTTTCCACCTCACTAATCTAGCAACACGACAAGACTTGGCTACTTCACTATATCTCGGATTCAAACAATCCTACACCTCAGAGAAACGCTCCTACAACTCAGAGTAAACACACTCCTATAAACTCAATCCCGTCAAAACGGGATCTACACTCGGAAGAATAATCTTCCTACAAGCTCAGACATAAAGCTCCTACAAGAGTTGAAATAAATTTTACAACAATAAAATTTTACTTCTAGATCCGAGATCTTCAAAGTTCTTCCCTCATGAGACTTGAAATTCTTAAGGAAGATGTTGAGGAAGAAATCTTGAGAAAACACGATCTGAAACTCGTAGGATCCGACATGATCAAGTGAATGATTCCAGAATCTTAAAACAATGATCTATCGAATCTTTTCTCTGTTGAATCGCTAGATCGAGGAAGAAGCTTCAGAGAAGAACGAAGATGGCGTGTGCGGCTTTTTCCCGATCTAGAACTTACGGCGATTCTGCCTTGTTTTTTTTCTACCATTTTTATTATTATTAGGGTTAGCGCATCCTTGAGAGGACATTATATAGGATATCCACTAATGGTCTGAAATTATTTAAGTAATGATGATCAATCATGTTAAACACGGATTAACATTTGAAATCTCGTTCGACGAATTATGAACTTCCGTTCGACGAATGAAATCCCGTTCGACGAACTGAATGAAACTCGTTCGATGAATTATGAACTCCGTTCGACGAATGAAATCCCGTTCGAAGAATTGAAGTCAATCTTTATAACTGCATTCTTCGAAAGACATCTTGATTTTTCGAAAAGAACTTGATCTTTCGAAAAATGGCATACCCTTCTTGAGAAAATGATTCATTGAAAATTTTCTGAACAATTAAACTGATTTTTTGAAAAACTATTTTGACTTTTCGAAAATAGCTTTTATCTTTCGAAACATGAGTCCTATATTTCGAAAACAACTTTCCTTTTTCGAAAAACGGACTTGGCTTTTTCGCAAAATTTGCAGAGCAATTTTCGAAAAATATAGCTTAGAAGTTTTTGAGAGTTTTTTGAAAAGTCTTTATGTTTCTCGAGAACAGTTCTTATTTCTCGAAAAACATAACTTAGACCTTTCGAAAAACACTCTTCTTTTCAAAGAATGGACTTTGGAAAATCTTAGAGTAAATTTCTTTTCTTCTTTGCATGAGACCAGTAACCCTTCCTTTCTTCCATGCTTTTGTACTTGAAAATGAAGTGCATTCCAATAGAGAGGTTACACATGAGTCAACACCATGGATCACATAATGAGGGATTACATTGCATGGTCCAGTGTTAAGTGACACATTGTAAACTGACATTGGTCTACACTTAGCAATAATAACCTGTAAGAACTCAACTAGAAAATAGCATCAAATACATAGTTAATTCATCTTTGTTTAAGGGTGACTTCACACAAATCTAGGTTATTGTGGATACAATACCCAACAATCTCACCCTATTTTTAGAAGTAAGAACCCTCTTTACTAAGGTGAATTATATCAAGATAATTAAAATAATTTACTAACAAACACAGTAATGATTGCAATGACAATTAAGAAGTAATATATTATCTAAATTCAAAATGTATATATATATATATATATAATTGTCCATAGCGATGTCCAGGTCCAAAAGATTTCACAACACTTGAAAAACATTTATCACTTATATTGTTCCATGTGTTGTCATTCCCTCTTCTCTTGTTGCCTTTTGAGGTAGCTGTAGAACTTTGGATAGTACTTTGAAGGACGAGGACGATCTGGATTATTACGGCCATATTGACTATCATGAAGCCTTCTTTTTTTCATAGAAGTTTCATATTCTTTCCATTCCTTATAGTTGTAATAATCATCTTTATTTCCATTTAGTTCTGTAACTAACCTTAGAGTATCCAAAATGAGGGACTTTGAGGTTGGGCTCCATACTTCAGCAAATTCTTGTTCTTTTCTTTTCTCAGCTTCTTGCGTCTAGATGGATCCTCTAGCAGAGGCACCGTCCCCATATTTCCTTTTCTTCAGCACTGGAATCTCTAGAGGAGGGTTTTGAGGCATCTCTGGTTCAGACCAAACATGGGAGTACTGTGCAGGAAGAGACTCATAAAGTTCTGGTCTTGGAGAGAATGTAGGCTGCTTGATAGTTGGATTTAGATGAGGAGGTGGAGCCACATTTGGATCGACTTAAAAGTCAGGGAAGATCTGATTATGCATCCAAATAGCCATATCATAAGCATGAAATTTGACATTATAAATTTGTGTCTGTACATCTGTACTGATCTCTTTCAGTTTAGCTTCCCATTGAGCCTTCATTCCTTCATTAGATTTAGTGAGATATTATTTGACTAGTTCCTCCCTTTCTGACTTATACAGATAGGGTTGCTATAACATCCTCTTTGAATTTTCCAGCCACTCCATAAATTTTGAAGTTGTGTTCTTGAGCTTTCTTCTCCAATTGAATCTGATTATCTATGAGAGTGAATTATTGGTCCATGACTGTACCAATACTAGTGATAGTATGGTCCAAGGCCTTGCCACCAATTTGGAACGGTCGTTTCAGTTCATCTGTGTTACATTAAATTTCAGCAAAGCCTCTGCTCATCTCTTTATCTAGAGCAGATACTTTATCAATAACCTCTTTGAGAGACTTATCAAAGTACTCTTTTTGTATTGTAAGTATAGATTCTATTTTGACCAAAAGGGTATTATCTGGGATAATTTAAGTTGGAGGAGGTGGAGGAGGAAGAGCTAGGGCAGACCAGATAGGAATTTCTTCAATCACAACTGAATAGTTGCCTTTGTTGAAAGAAGTCTTCTCATCTCCTTCTTGTTTAAGAATGATGGGGGTGAGAAGTCTAAGTTCCTGAGAGGGGGTTCAGCTGATTCTGGGATAATCTCTTCAATATCAAAGAGTATATCTTTATTCTCCCCCTCAACATGTTCCTGGAGCTGAGAATGGTCTGGAGTTTCTTCAGGAATATCTTCTACAATCTATTCAAGGGGCTTTTCAGGAGACTTTTCAGCAGACTTTTTAGTAGACTAGAATAGGGGATCATCAGATGATAACTCTTCTATTAGCTTGCAATGTTAACATTAGTGGAAGTGACTATGGTATTCACCTGATCATCAGTGAAATATTCCGGATTAAAGGAAGATTCACCATCTACACTTGAGCCACCTTCATGCATGGAGGTGCTCTTTTTCAAAGTGTCATCATCTGCAAGTACTTTCTCTGGAACCTTATCTGTTGGGGAATCCGATTGTAGAACTGTATTTGTAACCTCAGCTGGCTGGACCTCTTCAAGAACTGAAAGAGTGGGCTCCCCCTCAATAACTATACCAAATGTGCTAGCTGTATCGGTGTGAGGAGGAGATGGGGTCATGTCCTCATCAAAAACTATTCTTTGAACTTCTGGAGCTTGTCATGGTTTTGAAATACTGATTTCACATCTTCTTATGGAGGAGAGGGTGACTTTTTTCAGGTGGTGAACAGACACACCTTTATACAAGTTGAAGATTTTTGGGTGGAGTTGATGGAGATACAGAGTGATGATTCTTGCATAACCGCGAGCCGTTATGCTTTCCTTAATTTTATCAAAAATCATTTGTCCCTAGTGAAACTTCTTGCGACATATTACAGGAGTCATCATGTTGAAGAACTCTGAGGATATATATTGAAGAGAGTGAGTTTTGCAAAGTAGAACCTTGCCTAGAATATTTACGAGGAGCTTGCTTTCAGCATTCATGCTCGGCCGTCGAATGGAGGTTATGGACTGGGAGAGACTACAGAAGGACATAGCCCTAGAGTAGTCAGGTTCTTTAATGTAATCTTCCTCATCGATTGTATGTAGTTACAGAAGCTCTGTTATAGAGGATGACTTGATCTTGATCTTTACATTTCTCACTGAAGTCTTCAGTAACTTCCCACTTCGCTTAACTTTGACATTCCTAAAGAACTCTTCGATATCTGGAATAAATACTTTGCACGGTTGCTCAAGAATAAAAGTGAGGCCAGCGGTTTCAAGTAAAAGAATGACGTTTCAAAAATCATCAGAGAGTTCGCCGATTCCAGTGCGGACGAATTCACTGCCGAACCCTATCTTAGCAGTAGAAGCCATGAATTACAGAGGTTGAGAGATTTCTGACCTGTTGAAGAAGAACGATGGATTTTTTCGGGAAGAATGGCTGAAGTAGAGGAACTAAAGCGTCATTCTTCGAAAAATCCCTATTCTTCAAGTTTCAGATTCTGGATATCTATAGACTACCCTATTTATATATATAATTAGAAATTTTGAAAAAATAGACAGGAGTAATTGAATGGCGGTTCAAATTCTCAGGAAAAAATTCTGCAAACAATATGGGCATTATTCGAAAAACCAACACCATTTTTCGAAAAGAATGAAAATTTTCGAATAGTATATAAAGGTTTTTCGAAAAGTAGGGAGATTTTTCGAAAAGTCCATAAGTCTTTTCAATGAATCCATAAAGACTTTTTGAGAAATCCACTTCGGAGTCTGAATTTTTCTGAAAGTTTGTTGACTCCTTCCTTGACTTGAACTGTGAGCTTTTCAGCACTGCATGTTGAGCATACCAAGTTCTGTCTTGAAAAGAGAGAACTTGCTCTCATTCAACAGCTTCATGAAAATATCTGTAACTTTCCTATCTGTGGGAACATACTGGAGGTTGATGTCCCCATTCACCATATGCCTTTGAATGAAATGGTATCTTAATTCGATATGCTTCGTCTGGCTGTGAGAAACTGGGTTGTTGGCGATTGCTATAGTGCTGGAGGAGTCACAAAACATAGGAATCTCCTGAAATTTCAAATTGTAATCTTCAAACTGATTCTTTATCTAGAGAAGTTGTGCGCAATAACTGCCTGTAGAAATGTATTCTGACTCGGCGGTTGACATTACAACACAATTCTGCTTCTTATTAATCCATGATATGAGCCTTCTTCCAAGTAATTGGCAAGTCCCGGAAGTGGTCTTTCTATCATCTTTGCTACCTACAAAATATGCATTTGAAAATCCAATTAGTTCGATATCATTATTTCTTGGGTACCATAAGCCAAGATTTGGTGTTCCTTTAAGGTATCTCAAAATCCGCTTTGCAGCAGTGTAGTGAGATTCTTTAGAGTTCACCTGATATCTAGCACACACACATGTTGAGAACATTATATCAGGCTTGCTAGCAGTATGGTAGAGCAAGGATCCAATTATGATCCTATACTTGGTTTCATCGAAAGGTTTCCCATTCTCGTCCTTATCTAGAGACATAGCTGAACCCATTGGAGTCCTCATAGAGGTTGCATTCTCCATTCCGAATTTCTTAACCAACTCCTTGGTGAACTTCGTTTGATAGATGAAAATTCCATATTCAGATTGTTTTACCTGAAGTCCTAAGAAATACTTCAGCTCACTCATACTGCTCATTTCGAACTTCCCTTCCATAAGTTTGGAAAACTTCTTGCAAAGGTTGTCTTCAGTAGAGCCAAAGATAATGTCGTTGACATAGAAATGCACTAGCAAAATCTTGCCTTTTACTTCCCTATGAAATAATGTCTTATCTATCTTTCCTCTTCTGAACTTGTTCTCAAGAAGAAAGTTAGACAACATTTCATACCAAGCTCGTGGATCTTGTTTTAAACCATATAGATCTTTAAATAACAAATAAACATATTCAGGGTAGTTAGGATCAACAAAACTTGGGGGTTGCTCCACATATACTTCTTCTTTATATTACCATTAGGAAAGCTGACTTCACGTCCATTTGATAGATAATGAAGCCTATTAGTGCAGCATATGCGAGGAATAACCCGATGGCTTTTAGTCTTGCCACTAGAGCATAGGTCTGATCAAAGTCGATCCCTTCTTCCTGTCTATATCCTTTAGCTACGAGTCTGGCTTTATTTTTGATGATGGTTCCGTCTTCATCCATCTTATTCCTGTAGACCCACTTTGTTCCAATTAAATTCTTGCTCTTGGGTCTTAGTACAAGCTTCCAGCCTTGGCAGGATTTGAACTGATTTAGTTCTTCTTCCATTGTAACTTTCCAAGATGAATCTTGGTTTGCTTCTTCGAATTTCTTTGGTTCAACCTGTGAGAGAAAGCTCAAATGCAAATTTTCATTAGTAGTACCTATTCGAGTTCTTACACCTTCATGAGGATCTCCTATGATTTGATGAACCGGGTGATCCCTCAAATGTTTGAGCTCTAGAGTCCTAGCATCTTGATATTCCACTATTTCTGGAGTTTCTCCTTCCACTTGGATAACTTCTTCATCTTGGCGATCTTCTTCTCCAATTGAGGTTGGAGGAGTGATCTTGATGAACTTTTTAGCACTTTCTTCAACTGTCTCATCCAAGCTTAACTCTTTCAGCCTTGAATCTACATATTCAACAAAAATACTGGAAGAGCTGCTATGTAGCAAGCTCATCTCATCAAATACAACATTAATCGACTCTTCTACCACCTTAGTTTTCTTATTAAAAATTTTATAAGCCTTACTATGGTTACTATAACCTACGAAAATACCTTCAAAACATTTTTCTTCAAACTTTGTACGATGATATTTTTAATTATTAAGTACATAACATTTGCAACCAAAGATCCTGAGGTAGGAAACAGTCGGTCTCCTGCCTTTCAGTAGCTCAAAGGGAGTCTTATGATGATTCTTATTGATCAGCGCTCTGTTTTGCACGTGACAAGCTGTATTGATGGCCTCAGCCCAGAAGTACTATGGTAGAGAGGAGTCAATCAGCATTATAGTGCATGCTTCAATGAGTGTTCTAATTCCTTCTCTCTACAACTTCATTTTGTTGTGGAGTACGCAGAGAGGAAAACTCATGAATGATACCTAGACTTCGATAGAATTCTGTCATGGCACCAGATTCGAATTCTGTTCCATGGTCACTTCTGAGTCCGACCACAAAGCAGTTTAATTCGTTCTGGATTTGCCTCACAAAATTCGTGAACACATCTAAGGTATCTGACTTTCGTTTCAAAAAGAACACCCTATTAAAATGTGAGTGATCATCAATAATTACCAGGGTATATGACTTACCTCCTAAGCTATAAACTTGCATTGGACCGAATAAGTCCATCTGCAGTAAATACAAGCACCTTGAGGAATCTTTATCAGCAATGCCCTTAAAGGTAGCCCTTATCTGCTTGCCCATTTGGCATGTGTGACATGGAATCTCTTTAATGCACTTAATAGTCAGTGCTTCACGTACTAGGTCTTGAGAAAATAGCATATTAATAGTTTTGAAATTTATATGTGCTAGTCTCTTGTGCCATTGATCACAGAGAGATGCATTATCTTTTGTAACAAAATATACTGAGATAGAAGTGTCTAAACATAGAAAATTTAGACAGAAAATGTTTCTACTCCTAGTGCCTATTAATATCGTCTCCATAGTAGAGGCCGATTTTATCAGCCAATGATCTTTAGAAAAGGTAACAACAAAGCATTTATCACATACTTAACTTATGCTGATCAGATTATGATCTAATCCTTTCACATAAGCCACATCAATGAATGAGACTATACTGTTAAAAATTATACCATAGCCTTTTGTAATTCCCTGGTCAGGTCCACTAAAGATAACCTTTGGACCATCTTTGATTGGAGTATCATTTTGAAGTAAACTTCTTGTCCCGGTCATATGCCGAGAGCATCTACTGTCCAAATACCAGATAGGCGTTTTGTTGGCCTTTGGACATACCTACAAAAATAGATCAATTTACCTTAGGAACCTAAATTTATTTGGGTCCTTAGTTCCTGGTTAGCATGCTTCCCCTAGGACCATTAACCTTGTGAGTGGTCAATCTCGCATGGCTAACTCGAGGAGTTTCAAAGTTTCTGGGATTGAACCAGCAATCCACATCAAAGTGACCATCTTTGCCGCAGCACTAACAGTCAAACCTATTGTATCTTTTCCAAATATCCTGCTTGACTTTTTGAACGTGTGGTCTAGCAGGAGCGGCTGACTTAGAGGTAGAACCCTTATGATAATGGTGCTCACAAGGTTTCTACACCTCCTTTACTTTAGGTACAACGGGCTTGGCTTTCGGTGCTTTCTTAATATTATGGCCATGAACATATGGACTATAGTTTTGTAGAGTGATCACTTCATAAGTTGCCTTGTACGCACTTTCACCATAGTTTTGGGGACGGGTCCATCCTTAGTAGCGTAACTTAGGCTCTACATAAGTAGGTCTGGAAAATGACCATCAGATGACTCAAAATCAAACTTGTTCGTTGGGAAGATTACCTTTTTAAATGTAGTTTGATCTAGAGTGGCCTTCCCTTTCTCTATGGCTAAGGATTTCTTAGCAACCTTATTTCTTTCTTTTAACCTTGTTCCTCCTAAAGGATTTACTAGGAGCAGCTACATGGCCTAAGCTAGCTCCTTTATCCTGAGTAGAGAATTTAGCAACCAGTGGAAGGATTGTCTTGGGATTGGTGAATCTTTCAACGAGTTTCTTTTCAGCAGCAAGATGTTCTTCCAAGTTCTTGATGATTTTCTCTTTCAGGTTAAGGTGCTCGAGTGCATTGTTGTATTCTTTGATAAGGGCGTCGAGTTTCTTTCTAAGTGAGTCCATTCTTGTGACTTCCTCCCTCAGAGGTATCTCCTCAGCCATAAGAGATTTGATCTCCATGGCCTGAGTTCGAACAACTTTTCTGCAATGGTCATAGACCTTGATCAACTCTTTATACTAACCCATGAGTTCTGATTCCTCATCATAGGAACAGTCCTCATGGTCATCGTCAGGAACATCAGATTCAGAAAGAATAGTGTGAGAATTTACCTTTTCATTACATTGGGGGATAACTTCTTTATCGTCATAGTAAGCCATGAGCCCGAAGTAGGCTTCTTCATCATTACTTAACTCAGATGAGTCCGTGTCACTAAGGGTATTATACTTATTTTCCATAAAGCTCTTTGTTTGATCCCTAGTTGGATTTGGGCAAGGTACACTAATTAGGTTGATTTTGACCCACATTGTATAGCCAGGGTCAAGTCCTTGAGTCCTAGAGTTTAGGCTAGTCTTTAGGTTCAACCTTCATGGACCAGCCAGCAGAGGACCTCAGTAGATTCAAGACTTAGAAGATTAAAAGATCAAAATGATCAGTTCAAAATTCTTCGAACTTAGCTCGACGATCGTCGATCTAGGATCGATGAACTCGGAGTTACTTCTCTGAGTTGAGCTCAACGATATTCGAGCTCAGGTAGACGATCACTTCATTTAGACAGATTCTCAGCTCGACAAACTCAGAGCATAGAAATGGCAAGTTATTCTCAGTATGCTGTTTGTAGAGCTCAGGTCGATGAACAGGAATTCTCAGGTCAACGAACTTGGATCTCCGGTAGGCGAATTCCGTTCAGAGGTCGACGAATTCTGTCCCGAGCCAGAATGAGAAGTTTCCTTACTTTTATCCCTTACTTTCTATATTATTTAGCAGTAATATTCCTGAGTAATTAATGCTCATATTCTCTTGAATATAGCCGTTATTGGCAGCATTAATTATGGTCTTCATCAGGTTAATTACTTGCTTATTTTAATGGGATAGTTGGGGAAACTCATTTAAGTCGATATTCCAGCCGTTTCATTCTCTAAGGCAATCAGTAATTAATGTTAGAAATACAAATTTCAAAGGAGAATAATTGACTGCAAAATATAAAAGAGATTTTCTCTTTTTAGACGAAGATACACCCAACCAGACATCAGAACAAGAATACAATACTCAAGGCATACAACACACAAGAATATAGAGAGACATACTGAACATTCAGAACTCTCTCCTAGTACATAAAACATTCTGTTTTTCTCCCTTGTCCATTCTGAAGACTGAAGAAGAACATACATCACTATCAAGAGTCTTCTTCAACCTTCTCCTCTAGGAACATTCTAGGACAACATCTTAAATCAGTCAGAAAGTTCCAGGATTAATTTAGACAAGGCTGAAGACATACACCCTGAGTAAGGCTCAAACTTCTTGAACCATCTCAACATCTCAGAAGGAGTCTTGACAATATCATATCCACTTGACTTCTCTGTTGTTTAGAGAAAAGATAAGACCTCATCACCCCTCTCTCACCTCCTATATAAAGGGTTTATTAACTCCCTTCAAAGTTTATTCTTGGTTTTTGGGCACCTGATTAAAAGCCTAAAGGGTTGTGAGATCTCCCTGGAAATAGATCTTGTGGTGGCTGTCACCAAATCAAAAACCTGATAGTGGATTCCTACCAGGGTGGTAGAAGAGTGAATGTACCCAGGTTGGGGAACCACTATAAAATTTCTTGTGTTGTCTGTGTGTGTTCATTTTCTTTCTATTCTTGCTGTGACTGTGATAACTTAGTTTAGCCTAGTTTATCTCTTTCTATTATTATTGGTATCACCTACTTTTACTCTGAAATAAATCTAAAAAATAGCCAAAGTTTTAAATACTCTATTCACCCCCCCATCTAGAGTAAATTAGATCTAACCACTATCTTTCAATTGGTATCAGAGCACGTTCCTTTGGTTATACAAGCTAACACTTGAACCAAAAGATCCTTGCTAGATCTGATTTTATTTTCCTAGTTTTTCTATTTTCACATCATGGCAAAGAATAAAGACTATGCAAGCACCAGACCTCTAGTTTGCAACTTTAATAAGTTTGCTATATGGAAGGCAAGAATCAAGCTGTATATGAACTCTATTGATGAGGATATCTTTAATTCTATTTTGACAGGAACACCAATTCCTGTGGCAACAACTACTGCTAGTTCCAACACTCATGCTATTCCACCACCTGAGTGGACAGATGCACAAAGGCCCTTTTTGACTTCAAAAATCTGATTGAAAGCTTTTTTGAACCCTTTTAGGGTAGTCCAAAAAAGGCCAAGATAGCTGATGCCAATGCCATGAAAATTCTGGCTCAGACAATGTCTGATGACATTTTCCAGAAGGTGGCTGAGTGCACATTAGCCAAGGATATCTAGGATTCCCTTAACCAGATGGTTGCTGGTTCTGTAGATGAGAGAAAGGATAGGAGATCTAAGCTTATCTCTCAATATGAGAACTTCAAAAAGGATGAATCCGAGTCTGTTAGTGACATGTACAATAAACTGAGCTCAATCATCAATGAGCTAAAGACTTTGGACAAGGAAATCACCCTTACAGAAGTCAATGACAAAATCTTCATGTGCTTTCCCAGCTCATGGGATTCAAGAATCTTGCCTATCAAGGAAGACAAAAGTCAAAATGAGATCTCCACAGAATCTCTACTTGGAAAGCTCAAGTCTTATGAGCAATTTATAAAGTCCAGAGAGGCTGCAGAGCAGAAGACTCCTTCATCAGGCAAAAAGGAGCAAAGTATTGCATTTAAAGCAAATGAAGAATCAAAAGCCCCAATAGCCAATGAAGAATTCCTGAGTCTCTTAGCCAAGAGATTTTACAAGATGGGCAAGAGAGATTTTAGAAGAAAGTCATCATGGCAAGATGACAAGCCCAGGTATGACAAAACACCAACTAAAGAAGTTTTTTGTTTTGGTTGCAGGAATCCTGGACACTTCATCTCAGAGTGTCCAGAGAACCAAAATAAGGAGAGAAGAAGAGAAAAAGAAATAAGGAAATAGCACTACAACAAGCCCTCCTCCAGCAAGCATAAAAGGAAGGAGAAAGGCTTTGTAGCTGAGACCTAGAGTGAAATTGAAGATGAATCTTCATCTTCCAGCTCCAGTAAAGATGAAGAGGAAGCCAAGGCAAAGGAGATTTGCCTGATGGCCATCAATGCATCAGGCAATTGTTCAGAAGTAGAAGCTGAACAATCAGACAATGAAGACTCTGAATCTGAAGAAGATCAGGTACTGTCTTCTTTTGATATTGATTTAGAAGAATTTAGAACTGAATTCAAGTCCTTATGTATTGATTTAATTAATTCTGAAAAAGAGATTAAGCAACTTAGAGAAAGGCTAAATGAATAAGAAAACGTGCTTTCTGAAAATAATAAATTAAAAGATGAAATAACTTTAGCTAATGAACAGATTATATCATTAAAATCTGAATTAGCTGAGGCTAGGCAACTTGAAGAATGCCCAAATGGGAGAAGTATCAAGCTGATAAACATCACAAGCACAGTGAATGCCAGGCTCAATGGCAAGCTGAGCTTAGGTGCTTCATCAAGCCAGCCCCTACTGATTCAGAAGAATATCTTAACAACTCCTATAAAATTTGTTTCAGAAAAAGGTAAAGAGAAAATAGAAGATAACAATCTTAATCAAACAGAACTTAAACACAAGAATAAGAAAAGGAGAAAGAGTAAGAAAAATCTTAACTAAAACTATATTCAATAGATTTCGTCGAACTCAGATCGATGAAATGTGTACAGTTCGTTGAACTCAAGTCGACAAACTCCGAATACAAACTTTTATTATAATTATTCTTGGAACTGCGATCGACGAAACAAGTATGGTTTGTCGACTGGAGATCGACAATATTGGGGCCCAAAAAATGAATACTTTCATTCTCTGAGTGGAGTTCGATGAACTCACCCCCGTTCGTCGACCTCAGATCGATGAACGTACCAGAATTCGTCAACCCAATTTTGTAATAACAGAAACTTTAATTCCAACATACCATTTAATCAACTAAGACAAAACATTAATCCCTTTAACTAATGGATAATTCCACCCAGAAGATATCATCCCTTAGGTTATAAAAATCAACCAAAATACTCATATATTTCCAGCTTTAGTTATGTAAATCAACAAGGACCCAAGGTTACCTGGGTCAAGAATAGCTAATCTGTTTTATTGCAGGTGAAAGACTATCCCACCACAGAGCAATAGTGGTATTTGGATAGTGGTTGTTCAAAGCATATGACTGGAAACAAGGACAACCTAAAAAACTATAAGTGAAAGCTAGGACCCAAAGTAATATTTGGTGATTCCAATTATGGCCAGGCTAAAGGATATGGAAAGGTCAAAATTTGAGCAGTCACCTTCAGGAAGGTTGCATATGTAAGTGGACTGAAGCACAACCTTATATTCATAAGTCAGTGATATGATGAAAGGTTTCAGGTATTATTTAACAGAACTTCCTTTATTATTACTTTAGTTGATAAGCAAGTAGTTTTAACTGACACTTGAGTAGGTAATATCTATATAGTAAATTTTTTGTCAGCTGAAACTGAAATTTGCATGTTTAACCAAACCAACAATAATAATGATCTTTGGCATAGGAGATTAGGTCATGTAAACCTAAAAACATTGCTAAACTTTCTTGGGACAACCTTGTTAGAGGATTGCCTTCTTGCCCCTACAAGAAGGAAAGCCTTTGCAGGGCTTGTCAATTAGGGAAGCAAACTAAAAATAGTTTTAAGTCACTTAATAAGAGTGATTTACCTAGGATACTATACTTGCTCCATATGGATCTTTTTGGACCCATTGCTGTATAGAGCCTAGGAGGGAAGTCTTATACTTTAGTGATAGTTGATGACTTCTCAAGGTTCACTTGGGTGTTCTTCTTGAGAAACAAGTCAGATAACTTCAAGGTTCTTACAGACTTTCTTAAGAGCATAAGGATTGAGTACTCTACTCCAGTTGCATTGATCAGAAGTGATCATGGAATTGAGTTTGTCTCTTCCCATGCAAGAATTCTATGAGAAGAAAGGTATCAGGCATTGCTTCTCTGCTCCTATAACTCCTCAACAAAATGGGGTAGCTGAAAGAAAATACAAAACACTCATTGAAGCTGCATGCACATTACTTGCAAATGCTCACTTGCCCCTATCCTTTTGGGCAGAGGCTGTGAGCACAACAAACTATGTTCTGAACAGAAGTTTGATTCATAAGCTCAAGGGCAAGACCCCCTATGAACTACTCAAAGGGAAGAAACCTAAAGTAGATTATTTTAGAGTCTTTGGTTGTATTTGTTACATTCATAACAACAACAAGAAATATATTAGAAAGTTTGAAGCCAAGGCTGAAATTGGAATTTTTCTTGGATATTTCCAAGCAAGGCTTATAGGGTATATAATAAATCAACCATGAAAATTGAAGAGTATATTCATATTTCATTTGATGAGACTAATATGTTTTATAAGGAGAAGATAGCTTCTACCAGTAAAACTTTGCAGGTACGTAACTTGTGTGAGAAGTTGGATGAGTTGACCCTCACCAATGAGCTGTTACACATCTTTCTCCACATGTTGCTGAAGAAAGTGAAGATGAAGACACTGAGTTCAATGTTGATCCAACAACAACTAACTTAATTCCACCAGAGGAATTAATTCCCTAAGCTGTTGCTCAACTAACTCCTCTTACTGAATTTGTCACACTTAGAGATCACCATGCATCTCAAGTGATTGGAGACATATCAGTGGGTGTGCAGACAAGGCATCAACTCCACCAAGACATGATGCATGCCTGCTTCATATCGTAAACTGAGCCCCACTCCATTAAAGATTCAGAGCAAGATCCCCACTAGATCATTGCAATGCAAGAGGAGCACAATCAATTTGAGAGATGTAGAGTTTGGGATTTAGTTCCTAGACCCAAAGACTACCCAATCATTAGAACCAAATGAGTGTTCAGAAATAAATTGGATGCTGATGTCAACATTATAAGGAACAAGGCAAGGCTAGTGGCTCAAGGCAACTCATAGAAGGAAGGAATTGATTATGACTAGACCTTTTCTCCAGTGGCGAGGCTTGAAGCCATAAGAATTTTCTTAGCTTATGTTGCCTACAAGAGGTTCAAAGTATACCAGATAGATGTAAAGAGTGCTTTCCTTAATGGTGAACTAAAAGAGGAAGTATATATGGAGCAACCACCAGGTTTTATCTCTCCAACTCACCCTTCTTATGCCTTTAAATTGCATAAAGCTCTCTGTAGTCTAAAACAAGCTCCAAGAGCTTGGTATGAAACCTTAGCTAGCTTTCTCTTATACATAAATTTTCTAGAGGCATAGTAGATAGGAATTTATTTATTAAGCATCATCATGATAAAATCTTGTTAGTAAAAATATATGTAGATGACATTATATTTGGTTCTATAGATCCCAAACTATGCAAAAGTTTCTTCAACCTTATGCATTCCGAGTTTTAGATGAGTAGCATGGGTGAAATTTCCTACTTCCTTGGTCTCCAAGTGAACCAGTCCCCTGATGGCTTCTTCATATCCCAATCCAAGTATGCTAAGAGCTGATAAAGAGGATTGGGATGGCTGATGCCTCAGCTAAGAAAACACCCATGGCTACAAATGTTGTGGTTGATTCTGATGAACATGGGAAACCTGTTGATCAGAAATTATATAGGGCCATTATTGGGTCCCTATTATATCTCACAGCAAGTAGGCCAGATATCATGTTTGCTACTTGTCTTTGTGCTAGGTTCCAGGTGAACCCTAAAGAATCTCACCTTATTTTCTTAAAAAGAATTTTAAGATATATAAAGAGTTGCCCGAATTTAGGACTTTGGTATCCAACTGAGTCAGAGTTTGGGTTGACTGGATACTCAGATTCTAACTTTGTTGGATGCAAAGTGGACCGGAAAAGCACCTCTAGAACATGCTAGTTTCTTGGTGCTAGACTTATGTCCTGGTTTTGCAAAAAGCAAACATCTGTGTCTACATCAACATCAGAAGCTGAGTACATAGCAGCTGGCAGTTGCTGTTCACAGATACTGTGGATTCAAAACCAACTCCTAGATTATGGATTCAACTTAAATAATTCAACTCTACTTTGTGATAATACTAGTGCAATTTCTATTACCCAGAATCCAGTGCGTCATAGTAGAACTAAGCATATAGAAATAAGGCATCATTTTTTTAGAGAGTGTGTTGACAAAAAGAAAATTAATCTTGTCTACATCTACAATGATTTGAAAAGAGCAGATATCTTCACCAAACCCTTGGATGAGAGGAACCATCTATTCTTTCTGAATCAGCTTGGTATGATCAATATAGAAGCATTAATTTAATTTCTGTCTGTGGTCGAAGAATTTGCCACAGTTCGTCGACCGGAGATTGACGAACTGGGAAAAGTTCTTGAGATTTTTTCATCGACCTGAGATCGACGAACTCTCTGCGTGTGAAGTTTTTTTCATTGATTGGAGATCGACGATACTGCTTCAGAAAATTTTCGTCGACCTGAGAATGACGAAAAGTTTTCTCTTCTTCAGACTGAGATCGACAAACTCCTTTGTCAATAAAATATTTCATCGACCTCAGATCGAAGAATTTGTTTATTTCACAGGACAAAGTTTGTTGCTTCATATTCTGAAAAACCATATATCTAGATTTTCTTCGAGCTCCATCCCATGCTTTCTGTTCCCTTTGCACTTGATCTCTCTGTTTCCTTTTGCAGGTGATCAATGGCGATTCTGGCGAGCTCTCTTGCTACAATGAAGTTTGACATGGGATTTGAAATCGAGTTCGAGTCGTTCCAGCATTCAGATCAAATCTTTCTGGATATTCTGAAATTGTTTGAAGAACAGCAGTTGAAGAACTTCATGACATCAAGGATAAAGATTGCTGCCACAGAAATCTGGGAGTGGGTGTTCATCTCCTCCACACCAGATGCTGACACAATGACAGGAATGATATCGGGTAACCAAGTTTCTCTCACCCCCGCCATTTTATCTGAAATATTTGGATTAGTGAATGGAGAAGAAGAGTTAGAAATAGATAATTCTGAATTTGATGAAATGTTGATTAAAATGGGTCATGCTGGAGAAAACCCAAATTAGCAATTGAAGAAACACTTATCTACTGATTATAAATTTTTAGCTGATGTGGTGGGTAAGGTACTGCTTGAAAAATATACTGCCCATGATTATATCACTAGGCAATAATTTATAGTGATGTGTGCAGTTGTGAATAGGGAGCCAGTGAACTGGGATAAGGTACTGGTTGATCTGATAAAGAAGAAAAATAGTAAGAAGGAAGTGTGCTTTGGAAGGATCCTTGGGATCTTTCTTCAGGAGAAAGCAAATGAATTTCTAGTCTCCCAGACTATATTCATTAATTCCTCTAAAAGGATCACATGTGCCTTATTTGGAAGGTGGGAGAAGAATATCCAAAAGCCATCTAAGGCTTCATCCTCTTCCTCCAAGGCATCTGAGGATACCAGAGCTGTATCAGCTGCTCCCCCACCCCCTGAAGATGTTCCCTCCATCAACATTCCATCCACCCACATTCCAACACCTCCCTCTCATCAACCTACATCTACACAAATCTCAATTCCTTCAACAACCCTCCAATAATCATCCATATCTAAAATGCATATTCCAACACCACCTATGTCTCCAGTTCAGCAACCAACACAAATTCAATCCCCAGTCCATCAACCAACACGACCTCAATAACCAGAACACCAACCAACTCCACCCCAATCTCCAGTGCATGCAACTCCACCTCACACTCCAGAGCATGTCACTCCACCTCAATCCCCTCTTCCTCAATATCTAGATGACATCCTCCTCTATAATATCTCATCCATACCATCTTTTAAACTACTGTCATCCCCTCTCAATTCCCCATCATCCCATGATGAGCCCATGACAGACATCAATCCTTTTGCATTAACCCAGACACCTTCTGAGCTTATGCTAAGGGATTCCATTCCCTCTCTGATTGAAATCACTACAATACTCAAACAACTCATAGCAGAGGCCATTAAACCTCTTGTCGACTCCATCTCATCCCTATCTTCCCTCATCTCTACTGCCCATACTGTCCCTTCTTCAAGGGGCCTGGCTTCACAACCCTCTGAAGCCAGACAGGGGGAGATATCCATGGAAGAAGCTCCAGTTTCTCCTCCTCTAACAGAAGCAACAGTTTTACAGAATGTTGAGTTCACAGTAGCAGATGTACAGATGATCACAGAGGCTGAATCAGTTTATCTTGATATGTTGAGTGCAGATGAGCAAGTTGCTCTCCCAGAAGTGCCGACTATTGGTAATTGTTTTATCAATCCCACAGTAGATTTATTTGGGTTATTAAAGTCTATTTATGCTTATTTATATTATCTTCCAAAGATTTTTCAAGAGCAATCCATGGCTATAGTTTGTTACACTGTACCAATAAGCCCTGAAGTTGTTAATCAACTGAAGGAAAGTTTTGTTATTAAAATGATTGTGGAACCATCAAGCCCAACCTATATAATGGATGATAGCCCAATCCCTAAATTGGATGATTTGATTTCTCAAGACGTGGCACAAGAACTTGGATATAATCAAAATGATCATGATTTGGATGAATTCCTATTGGCTGACAAAGAGCTAGAAGAAGACAATCAGATGGCTACTGAAATTGTTGCTCCTGAAGTTGTTGAACCTCAAGCACTTCCTCAAGCTGAAAAACAAATCTCAGAGGAAACCTTAAAGGAGATAGATGCAATGTATGACAATCCTCAAGGATCTTCTGATGATGATATTAATGAAGAAGATTCTGATGAATCTGATGATCCCAAGGCCAGAAAGAAGGTTGCTAAAAAGAGAAAAGTTGTTCCAAAGGCTGATCCTAAGCCAAATCCCACCCATGATACTCCACACTACATCTTGAATAATATTACTCCTTATCATTGCATGCCATAGTGGATGTGGCTATCTAAAAATGAGCAGAAAGAAAGAAAGAAGAGAAGGAGGTACATGCCTCCTCCTAGAGAGTTCAGGAAAGACCCTCCTCCTCCTTCTCCACCACCTTCTATAGGGGCCTCTAGAAGTGTATCTCAAAGATTTGCACCAGTTACTAGAACCTATCAGAGAAATTCCAAGCCAGGCAGTCAGCAGTAGTCATCTCAAAGCAAACCTCCTCCAGTTACATATAAGAGAAGTACTACAGACTCCTTTGATGATTAACCGAAGGACTCAAGTCCTAAAAGGCCAGAATCTCTACCAATACCATTTGTAGATCCATAGCAGGAGACAACAACAAAAGTGGCCAGGTTCAAAGAGCTTATAGGACTTTCTCAAATCAACAAAGCAAAAGCTGATGGAAAGGATCCCTCCCAATATTCAATTATGTCATCATACAGGAAGGAAGAACTAAAGAGGTATGCCAAAGCTAAAAAATTCTTCAATGTTGATGATTATATGAGATTGCATCCAGAAGCAGTAGTTCCAAGAGCCACATCTATCAATATCATTGGGCATCTGATATGACCATGACAAAGAGGCAAGATACTTATCCTAATAGAGAAATCATTTTCAGACAACCTTCACATAAGACTGAGAAAGAAAAGCCTAAGAAGAACAAGTGATTCTGTGTGTTTTATTCTTATTTAAAACTCTATCTGTTTAATCATGAAGCACTTATTGTAAATATCTGCTGAATGTTTTTATTTCTGCCAGATATATCTTTCACTGCTTTATGATTGTTTTCTTTTATTTATATTAGTGACCTCACCCAAATAGGGGGAGATTGTTGGATCCCTAGTTGGATTTGGGCTAGGTTCACTAATTAGGTTGAGTTTGACCCATATTATATAGCCAGGGTCAAGTCCTTGAGTCCTAGAGTTTAGGCTAGTCTTTAGGTTCAACCTTCATGGACCAGCCAGTAGAGGACCTCAGTAGATTCAAGATTTAGAAGATTCAGAGATAAAAATAATCAGTTTGAAATTCTTCAAACTCAGCTCGACGATCGTCAATCTCAGATCGACAAACTCAGAGTTACTTCTCTGAGTTGAGCTCAATGATATTCGAGCTCATGTCGACGATCAATTCATTTAGACAGATTCTCAGCTCGACAAACGCAGAGCACAGAATTGGCAAATTATTCTCAGTATGCTGTTTGCAGAGCTCAGGTCGACGAACAGGAATTCTCAGGTCAACAAACTTAGAACTCCAGTTGACGAATTCCGTTCAGAGGTCGATGAATTCTGTCCCAAGCCAGAATGAGAAGTTTTCCTTACTTCTGTCCCCTACTTTCTATATTATTTAGCTGTAATATTCCTGAGTAATTAATGCTCATATTCACTTGAATATAGACATTATTGGCAGTATTAATTATGGTCTTCATCAGGTTAATTACTTGCTTATTTTAAAGGGACAGTTGGGGAAACTCATTTAAGTCGATATTCCAGCCGTTTCATTCTCCAGGGCAATCAGTAATTAATGCTAGCAATTCAAATTTCAAAGGAGAATAATTTACTGCAGAATATAAAAGAGATTTTCTCTTTTCAGATGAAGATACACCCAGCCAGACATCAGAACAAGAATACAACACTCAAGCCATACAACACACAAGAATACAGAGAGACATACTGAACATTCAGAACTTTCTCCTAGTGTAGAAAACATTCTGTTTTTCACCCTTGTCCATTCTAAAGACTGAAGAAGAACATCCATCACTATCAAGAGTCTTCTTCAACATTCTCCTCCAGGAACATTCAAGGACAACATCTTGAATCAGTCAGAAAGTTCCAGGATTAATTTAGACAAGGCTGAAGACCTACACCCTGAGCAAGGCTCCAACTTTCTAAACCATCTCAACATCTCAGAAGGAGTCTTTACATCAACAAATCCACTTGTCTTCTCTGTTGTTTAGAGAAAAGAGAAGACCTCATCTCCCCTCTCTCACCTCATGTATAAAGGATTTATTAACTCCCTTCAAAAGTTTATTCTTGGTTGTTGGACACCTGATCAAAAGCCTAAAGGGTTGTGAGATCTCTCTGGAAATAGATCTTGTGGTTGCAGTCACCTGATCAAAAACTTGATAGTGGATTCCTACCAGGGTGGTAGAAGAGTGGATGTACCCAGGTTGGGGAACTACTATAAAATTTCTTGTGTTGTCTATGTGTGTTTATTTTCTTTCCGTTCTTGGTGTGACTGTGATAACATAGTTTAGCCTAGTTTATCTTTTTCTATTATTATTGGTATCACCTAGTTTTACTTTGATATAAATATGAAAAATAGCCAAAGTTTTAAATACTCTATTTACCCCCCTTTAGAGTAAATCAGATCTAACCCATATCTTTCACTCTTCTTTCTTCTTGCTATGGGAGGACTTGTGCTCTTCTCTTCTTCCACCCTCCTTTATCTTGTGAGGGTAGTCAGCGATCACTTCACCTGGTTTATTACAACAGTAGCACACAATGTCAATGGAATAATGTTTGTTCTGTTTTGATTTATACCTATCGGTTGTATGCCTTTTCTTTTGATGATCAACAACATGATGCGATCTTCTATAAGAGGAGTCATTGCCTCTCATCTGTTTCTTCTTACTGATAAACTTCTTGAACTGCCTTGAGAGAAGGGAGAACTCTCCATCAGTTAATTCTGAGTCCGAGGAGCTTGGCTCTGAGTCTTCTTCCTCATTTTTTTCCTGAGTGGGAGCAGGAGATGCAGCTTTAGCCTTTCTTGAGCTATGTGCCTTCAGTGCAACAGACTTCTCTTTTGATGAAGATCTGTTTCCCTCTTCTTCAGCTTTTCTTGTGATGATTTGAATCTCGTAGGACATAAGCATTCCGAAGAGGTTCTGGGGGTCAGTTTTAGCCAGTCTCTCGAACTCCTTGATCGCACAAATTTTATTGTCCCATTCCTTAGTCAAGGATTTAAGGAGCTTGTCGTTTAGCTCACCATTTGTGAATTTTTGGCCATAGTTCTTTAGGTCATTGACGATCTTAAAGAAATTCTCATAAGTGTCAGCTATTGTTTCCTTGGGGCCTTGCTTGAAGGAATCATACTTCTAGTTCAGAAGGGATCTCTTGTCATCCCTTACTTCTTCTGTCCCTTCCATCAGGAAGATTAGTGACTGCCACATTTCCTTTGCAGATTGGCAGTGAATAAGGTTCTGCAACATTGATTCATCGACTACACTTGCGATGATATTTTTAGCTTTCTTGTCTAGAGAGGTAAGGGCAATCTCATCTTAATCGAGATCCATCAGTTTCTTTGGTACCTTTTTGGTTGGATCAATAGTGGAGGCTATCATTGGAACATGAGGGCCTTCTTCCACTACCATGAATATTTGGGGATAAACAACTTCCATGAAGAATTTGACTCTTTCTCTCCACATGGGAAAGTCAGCCTTTGTGCACACCGGATGCTTTGCGGAGTCCTTGGATCTATCCATCCTTGGTAGTCTCTACAACAACTAGAAGTAGATCTGTTCAAGGTATGAACCTTTTTATGAACAACCTCCCTCTGATACCAATTGAAAGTATCTATTTGTCTACCTAAATCACCTAGAGGAGGGAGGGTGAATAGGTGAGATCTGTGTCTTTTGCGAAATAAAACTTCGAGAGAGTAAAATACAATAAGTAATCAAGCACAAGCCAGACGACACAAAGAATTATAGTGGTTCCCCAATCTTGGGTATGTCCACTTTCCACCTCACCAATCTAGCACCACGACTAGACTTGGCTACTTCACTATATCTCGGATTCAAACAATCCTACACCTCGGAGCAATGTTCCTACAACTCGGAGTAAACATACTCCTACAAACTCAATCCCCTCAAAATAGGATCTACACTCGGAAGAATAATCTTCCTTCAAGCTCAGAGACAAAGCTCCTACAAGAGTTGAAATAAATTTTACAATAATAATAAAATTTTACTTCCAGATCTGAGATCTTCAAAGTTCTTCCCTCATGAGACTTGAAAATCTTGAAGAAGATGTTGAGGAAGAAATCTTGAGAAAACATGATATGAAACTCATAGGATCTGACACGATCAAGTGAATGATTCTAGAATATTGAAACAGTGATCTATCAAATATTTTCTCTGTTGAATCGCTAGATCGAGGAAGAAGCTCCAGAGAAGAACGAAGATTGCGTGTGTGGCTTTTTCCCGATCTAGAACTTGCGGCGATTCTGACTTATGTATTTTCTACCGTTATTATTATTATTAGAGTTAGTGAATCCTTGAGAGGTCATTATATAGAATATCCATTAACAGTCTGAAATCATTTAAGGAATGATGATCAATCTTGTTAAACACGGATTAACATTCGAAATCCCGTCCGATGAATTATGAACTCCCGTTCAACGAATGAAATCTCGTTCGACGAACTGAATGAAACTCCGTTCGACCAATGAAATCTCGTTCGACGAATTGAAAGAAATCTCTGCAACTGCATTCTTCAAAAGACATCTTGATTTTTCGAAAAGAACTTGATCTTTCGAAAAATGGCATACCCTTCTCGAGAAAATGCTTCACGCAAAATTGTATGAACAGTTAAACTGATTTTTTCGAAAAACAATTTTGACTTTTCGAAAACAGCTTTTCTTTTTCGAAACATGAGTCCCATTTTTCAAAAAAAAACTTTCATTTTTCGAAAAACGGACTTGGCTTTTTCGCGAAATTTGTAGAGCAATTTTCGAAAAATAAACTTAGAAGTTTTTGAGAGTTTTTCGAAAAGTCTTTATGTTTCTCAAGAATAGTTCTTCTTTCTCGGAAAACTTAACTTAGACCTTTCGAAAAACACTCTTCTTTTCGAAGAATGGGCTTAGGAAAATTTTAGTGTAAATTTCTTTTCTTCTTTGCATGAGACCAACAACCCTTCCTTTCTTCCATGCTTTTGTACTTGAAAATGAAGTGCATTCCAATAGAGGGGTTACATATGAGTCAACATCATGCATCGCACAATGAGGGATTACATTGCATGGTCCTGTGTTAAATGACTCATTGTAAACTTACATTGGTCTACACTTAGCAATAATAACCTGCAAGCACTCAACTAGAAAATAACATCAAATACATTGTTAATTCATTTTAGTTTAAGTGTGACTTCACACAAATCGAGGTTATTGAGGATATAATACTCAACACTTCATTGCTAAGAAGGAGAAGAGCTAGACAGAATCATCTTCATCAGAGTCTGAAGAGGAAGAATCATATATTGGGCTGGTTATTGCTGCTGCTGAACAAGAAGTTGTAGTAGTAGATAAAGACTTTCATGCTGCAAGGATAGGTATCAGGGCTCCTCTATCACACTCAGACAGTGATTCAAAGGTGGATGATGAAGATGATGAAAATGCCTACAACTATTTTAGGCTGATGTCAATGACTGACGAAGAATTCGGCCAGGATCAGCCTGGCCAAGGCAAGGTAAATTCTTTGTCAAGCTCTTCTTATAAGTCTGGATATGAGACTAGTCCCTATACAGAAGCTTCTTCATCCAGTGGTGAAGATGATTTTGGATCAAAAGGAGATGTCAATAAATTGATTGACAGGTATGGAGAACTTCTGGATGCTTTCAAAAAGTGTAAGAAGTTGTCTAAGAAGCAAGCTGTGGAGATTGCCTCTCTGCGTCTAGCTGCTTCCCAGCTGACTGAGACAACATCTTTGCATGACCGGAAGGATAAGGAACTTAGCCAACCTAGGGTCTTGAATCTCATCCAGATAGGCACCATCCTGTTCAAGAATTATCTTATCAGGGATCTTAAAGAGAGGTTAGAGAGAGATAAGAATAGTGGCTAGCTATTCCAAGCCAAGTTCTGTGTTACCCTTGATAGACTCCTTCTCCTCTCAAAAGGGTAAGAAGGGGTTAGGATTCAATGGAAGCACAAAAGTTTCTCCTTCTAAAGGGAAAGGCAAAGCTCCAAATCTAGCTCAGCCTCTTGCTTCCAATCCTCCCATTACTTTTAGGAAAGTTTAGTTGCCTTCAAACAGGTATGACCAAGAAAGCATCTATGGTCACCAGATGAATGACAGATCCACTGGTGAACAAAGATGTTCACAACCATAGTGGAAGGTATAGCAGAGTGAGTGCCTTTAAGGCTGCCCATGAAGAAATTCAAATGGCCCATCTTGGACAAGTTATCTTTGGTGCTCCAACCCCCACTCTCAAGAATATAGCTTTAGCAAAGGTTCAGGATCATTCAGCAATAACTTAGACTAAGGGCCAGTCTTCCAACAAGCCTAGTTTGGATGTGTCTGATGCTATCAAGAGCATGCTTTTTGAAAAGAAGCTTGTTATTGTCGACACTCAGAGCAGGCCAAACCAGCTAGCTCAAAGACTTACCTTCAGTCAGATCCTTGCTAAAAGGTATCTGAAGAAGGGTGTTGCTCCTCTTCCTACTATTTAGTCCGCAGTTAACCAAATTTTAAGGTCTGCACAGAAGAGAAGATATAACATTTATGAATGTTGGTGTTGTGGCAAAGTGGGACACTTTGCTATAGACTGCTGGCACAATCCAAGTGTGCCAAGAGCAGCTGTTAGTCCACTAGTCAGATTTGATGCTGGTTGATAAGTTCATTTTCAGACTAACATGCACCTAGGACCCAATAGAAATTGGGGTCCTTAGGTAAAGTAAATTGTGTAATGCAGGTTAGTTAAAGTGGCCATACCCCTATATGGTACTTGGATACTGGTTGTTCCAGGAACATGACTGGGACAAGGAGCAACTTGAAGGACTACACTCCAGTGAAAGATGGACCCAAGGTTATCTTTTGTGGTTCAGATAGAGGGGTGACTATAGGATATTATAAGATTACCAATGACATAGTCACCATCACAAAAGTGGCTTATGTTGAAGGGTTGTAACACAACCTCATAAGCATAAGCCAACTCTCTGATCTTGGCTATATTATTGTCTTATACAAGGATGAGTGCCAGATTAAGAGGTCAAGTGACCAAGAGGTCATCTTGACAGGCACTGGGCGTGGAAATGTTTATTATTTAAACTTTATTTATCTAGATACAGACTCTCATATTTGACTAGTGGAAAATGAGAATGTCTCATATTATGTCCAATGGCACAAGAGTCTAGCTCATTTGAATTACAAGACTATTGGCAAGCTCTTTAGTCAAGAGCTAGTTAGGAATAGTACTAATATGAAGTGCACTAAGGTGGGCATTTGCTTAGCATGCCAAAAGGGCAGGCAGACCAAAGCATCCTTCAAGGGCATTGGGACCAAAGACTTTGTGAGGTGTTTATACGTCTTGCATATGGACTTGTTTGGTCCTATGTCAGTTCATAGTCTTGGTAGGAAAGTTTACACCCTTGTGGTGGTTGATGACTATTCCAGGTTTGCTTGGGTGTTCTTTCTCAAGAAAAAGAATGAAACTCATGATATCTTCATCAAGTTTATCAAGTAAATTCAGAATGAGTTTAAAAGTTTAGTGGTCAAAATCAGAAGTGACCATAGAACTGAATTCCAGTCTGAAATCATGACAAAGTTTAGTGAAGAGCAAGGGATTCATCAATAATTTTCTTCTCCAAGAACTCCCCAGCAAAATGGGATTGTTGAGAGGAAAAATAGGACTCTCATAGAGGCTGGAAGAACATTGTTGAGTGATACATCTCTCCCATAATATTTCTGGGCTCAGGCAGTGAATACTGCATATCATGTCCTCAACAGGGCATCTATCACCAAGAGCCACAAGAAGGCTCCCTATGAGATCTTGAAGGGCAGAAAACCAAGCCTGGGCTATCTAAGAATCTTTGGTAGTAAGTGTTATGTGCTTCACAATAGGAGCCATATGTGACTAAGTTTAATACCAAGTCCTTTGATGGGATCTTTGTTGGGTACTGCAATCATTATAAGGCCTATAAGATCTAAAACTTGAAAAGCCAAGTTGTAAAAGAATCTGTTCATGTAGTCTTTGATGAGTATACTATGATTAACAGTGAGCTGCCAAGCTCCTCTTCTAGTACTGCAGGTACAGAATAGATGATGGACAAGCTGGCCCTCAAGGAAGAAGCTCCATTTATCCAAGATAAAGTGGATATTCCTGAAGAACTACCAGGCACACTTGAAGTGGATGAAGATCAACAAGAAGCTGCCACAATAGCTAATGCTGAAGCAAGATTGCCTCTTGCAATCAGACATCTAAGGGATCATCGAAGATACCAGATCATTGGTGATGTCAGTTAATTAGTGGTGACCAGTAGTAGAAGTATCAACGCAACACTTTACTCAAGCTTCCTGTCACATGTTGAGCCAAAGAAATTTGAAGAGACTACCATAGATCAATTCTGTATTATAGCTATACAAGAAGAACAAAATCAGTTTAAGAGATGTAAGGTCTGGAAGCTGGTTCCCAGACCACAAGGACCTAATGTCATTGGAGTCAAGTGAATTTACAGGAATTAACTTGATGAAAATGGCATTATAATCAATAGTAAGGCAAGGCTAGTAGCTAAGGGGTACAAGAAAGAAGAAGGTAGTGATTTTGATCAAACCTTTGCCCCTGTAGCAAGATTGGAGGCCATCAGATTGTTCCTTACATATGTTGCACACAAGGGACTCAAAGTCTACCAATTGGATGTGAAGTAAGCCTTCCTGAATGGTGACTTGAAAGAAGAAGTCTATGTTGAGCAAACTCCAGGTATTGCTATTCCTAACTCTCTTGATTCTGTTTATAGACTTAGGAAAGCTCTATATGGTCTAAAGTAGGCCCCTAGAGCATGGTATGAGACATTGTTTATCTTCCTCATTGAGAACAAATTCTCAAGGGGGAAGATAGACAAGACCCTATTCCTAAGGGAATCAAAGGGTAAGATCATCCTAGTCCATATTTATGTAGATGACATTATCTTTGAATATACTGATGACAACCTTTGCAAGAAGTTTGCCAAACTTATGTAAGGGAAGTTTGAGATGAGCAGTATGAGTGAACTTAAGTTCTTCTTGGGTCTCCAATTTAGATAAACTGATGATGGCTTGTCCATATTCTTGTCTAAGTTCACCAGGGAGTTAATCAAGAAGTTTGGTATGGAGAATTCCTCCACCATGAAAACTCCTATGGGGTCAAGTATGCATGTAGGCAAAGATGAGGCAAGGAAACCAGTTGATGAAACTTTATATAGAGGGATAATTGGCTCCCTTCTATATCTAACTGCAAGTATACTAGACATCATGTATTTTACATATGTTTATGCTTTGTATTAGGATTTCCCTAAATAATCTCACTACTCAGCTGTAAAGAGGATTTTGAGATATCTTAAGGGTACACCAGATCTTGGCCTATGGTACCCTAGTAATGGGGAGTTTGAACTAATAGCCTATTCAGATACAGATTTTGTAGGCTGCAAAGAGTACAAGAAGAGCACTTCTGGCACCTATCAATTCTTGGGAGGAAGACTAGTGTCTTGGAGAAGCAAGAAGCAAACAAGTGTTGCAATTTTAACTGCAGAGTCAGAGTACATCTTAGCAGGTAGCTGTTGTGCTTAGTTGCTGTGGATCCAGCATCAGCTTTAGGATTATAACCTTCAGATAAGTAGAAGTCCCTTATATTGGGATTCGACTAGTGTCATCTCAATTGCTAGGAATCCTATCAAACACAGCAGGACTAAGAATATTAAGATTAGATATCAATTCAATAAAGAGCATGTAAAATGTGAAGTTATCAACCTTGAGTTTGTCCCTACACACAAGAAAGTGGCTGACATCTTCACTAAGCCACTAGATGAAGGAAAGTTCAACACCTTCAAATTTGAGATGGGTATGTTGAACCTATTATAGCTTCAATTGCTCCTCATATTATTGTAGGTTATACTATTTCTTGCAGGTTGAATTGTTCTTTAGTAGAATGAAGACTTTTCAAGTGGTATACCCTCAGTAGTATCATGTTCAAGTACTATCCTGACTGGTATAGACTAGAATGTCTACCAGAAAGCATGATAGAGGATGCTTCAGTTGAGGGGGAGCAAGTCCAACACTTATAGAGGAAGATTCAAATGATATCTTGTAGAGTTGAGGCAACATTCCCTCCAGCACTAACAAGTGGGTCAATTAGTGCAAGAGTGGCGTTTCTATGATCAGAAAGGGGGAACAGAACATCTGTACCTCCCTGACTATTGGGAGGAGAAGGATATGTGAGAAGGATACAAGGGTGAAAGATCTTATTTTCAAGGTAGCTAGCGACCTAGAGGGGGGGGGGGGTGAATAGGTTTGCCTAGGTCTTTTTGATAGTCTTTTCAAATCAATTGTTTATTTATTTTAGCTTTCATCTTAGAGTGATCTAGAGCTTGTCCTTAGCACCTGCAATTAAGAAAGTAAAAGCAAACACAGAAAAGCACACAAGTGTTTTATAGTGGTTCCCCAAAATTATGGGTACATCCACTCTCCTCCCACCTTGCTAACTTCCTGTTTGTCAAGGAACTTATCCAAATCAATGCTCCAAGGGGCTTACACCTCTAATCTCTTAGAATCACTCAGTCTCCTCCAAGACTTACACCTCAGACAAAAAAGCCTACACTTAGTGATACAAGTATCACCTACCTCAGGCACTTAAGCCCTACCACTCAGGCAATGGAGGATAGCCCTACCTCAAGAAAGCTTGCTCCTACTACTCAGAGAAATGTACTCTCCTACTGTTTAGGCAAAACTGCCATACTACTCAGTGAGTCAAACTCAACTACCTTAGAGAGCAGCACTCTCCTACAGCTCAGGAAAATTTTTCATACCTCAGACACAAAAGTCATACAGCTCAGATCCATACGGATCCTACAAATAAAAATAGTTTAATTAACTTTGACACAAAGAAATTTCTCTGAGTCAACAACTTTAGTAGAAAAATTTCTTCTCCAACTCTCCTCAAAGAAGGGAAAGGATTTTCTGGAGGAACTAAGAAGATAACTTCTGAACTTGCTGTTGAAGGCTAAAGATCTTCTGATCTTGAGTATTCAAACAGCTCACTGAACCTGCTAAAGGATGAATGTTCTTCTTTCTTCAAAACTGATTCTGAATCTGCTGTGGCAGATGGAGAATTGCACAACTAACTTAACTTTTCTTGTTGGAGAGCTTCAAACATTTCACATGCAGTAATGGTGAAGAAGACGAAGACGGCTGCTCACTTTTGAAATTGATAAAAGCCTTAAAAGTTTTTTTTGTCTTGGCCCTATCTCTTCCTTTTGTAGTTCGTCGATCAACGCCTCTTAGAGATCGGTGGGCCCCACCTGCAGCTTCCAGCTGCGCCTTACTTTAACGGAAGAAGACGTATAGTAGCTTCACGACAAGTTTTGTCATGTAGTATAGCTTCCCCGTGTCTGAATTGACGTTAGTTGATTTTGTCGATTTTGCTGACGTCAGCACCTATAGACTTAGCCAAAATCGAGCATCAGAGAATAGGCATTGAGTGAGTAAGCATCACTGAATGCCAAAACAATTAGACAGATTTACCATCTCTTGGCATTGAGTGAGTACCTCTCACTCAACGCCAAACTACTTAGAATATAAAGTCTGATACTAGGCATTAAGAGATTCAGGTCCACTCAATGCCAACTTGCATTATCAGCTTTTTGCTTCCTGGAGTTGAGTGAGTAAGAATCACTCAACGCCAAAGCCCTTAGACAAAATTTTGTCTTTACTAGGCATTGACAACATTGAGTCAGCAACCTCCACTAAATGCTTTTTGCCTTAACCAAATTTATGTGTTTAAAAAACACTGGGCTTGGACTGTATAACTTTGAACTGAGTTCGATGAATGGTGAACTGAGCTCGATGAACTTTGAACTCAGTTTGACGAAATCTCAACTGAGCTCGACAAACTTAGAAACTCAAGCTATGAACTTAGCTCGACGAAAGGTGAGCTAAGCTCGACAAACTCCGAACTCAGTTCGAAGAACTCAGAAACTCAAGCTCTGAACTTAGCTCGATAAAAGGTGAGAAAATCTCGATGAACTATGAACTCAGTTCGACGAATTCTGAACTTAGTTCAACCAGTTCAACTTACAGCCTTTTTGCTGAATGGCGTTGAGTGTGTCTTCATCACTCAACGCCAAAACACTTAGCCAACTTTCTTTTTAGTAGCATGGCGTTGAGTGAGTTGAATTCACTCAACGCCTGTGTAGTTAGTCACATTTCAGCTCATTACACCTTAGGCTATGACAATATAGGCTACACTCAGCGCTATAAGTCATCTAGCATTGAGTGATGTTCCTTCACTCAACGCCCGTGGACTTAGACATATTTCTATCATATAACACCTTAGATAAGTGTTTACCTGACTTAGCCACTTAGGATACTTGACCTATCATAGTCATCTACTGATATGTGTATATCATTTATAAGATTGACTTCACTCAAATCCAAGACATTGTGGGCAATGGACCCAACAATTTCTCCCTATTTGAGGAAGTCAAAAATCTTAAGCAAATGAGTCAATGACATACACAGAACCATGTAGCACAAGGCATAATAAAATAAAACTAAAAAAGTTGGATTTGAGTGAAGTTGGATTAGTAACTAAAGCAATTACAAAAACTATAACAAAAGATTACACAAGGCTAGGGATAAGAATGACATAAAATGAGAAAGAGAGAGAGAGAGAGATAGAGAGCATGAAAAACACTAAGAAACAAAGGGGTAGCACCTCCCCTCTCAACTCAAAACTCTCTGGACACAAGGGGGGAACCACTGAATTTATAGAATTTTTCACGGGTTGGTCACGCCCTCTATCACGCCCAAGGAGGGTGTGTCAGGGGGGCATGACATGCACGGAGTTGACCTCAGGCTCTGGATTCTGACGAGAATGATGATTGCTTCTATACATCGGTGGACATGCCCTGGGCCACCCCTGTGTAGGAGGGGCATGTAAGGCACGTCATGTCTCAATCATTGGTCAGAAATTCGTCAGTCGTAAAAAAAGGTGGAACACGACCCATGGACATGCCCGTGTAGTGGGGCGTGTCAATACTGTTGACGTGCAACAACAAAAAATCTTTAAATGCGGCAATAGGCTTCGGGATGAGGGTGACATGCCCTATGACACGCCCAGGTAGGGCGTGTCAAGGGGGCGTGTCAGCGGTTTTTCTCGGTATTTTGGTTCTGGCATCAACCTTCCTCGGGATCAGGTTACACGCCCTGTGACATACCCAGAGAAGGTGTGTCAGGGGGGGGGGGGGGGCATGTCAGGGCATTTTCGGCCGAAAACTCTGGAAACCTGTAAAAAGAGAAGAAAACATTAGTACCAATAATATATACAAAAAGAGGCTAACAAATAAGCTTACAAGACATGATTTGTGTATTAAAAACCTAAAAATACCCTAATAGCTTAGAATACAAAACGTATTATCACCAAGCTGAAATTCAGCATGGCCTTTCATCCTCAGACGGATGGTCATAAAAAGTGGGTAAACAGAATGATGGAAGATATACTTTGCATGTTTGCCCTAGATTTTGGGAAGAGGTGGGAAGACCATCTATTTATGATCGAATTCTCTTACAATAATAGCTACTAAGAAAGTATTCAAATGGCGCCTTTTGAGGATTTATATGGTAAGAAGTGCCATACTCGGTTGTCTTGGGTAGAAATAGGTGAATCGAAGCTTTATAAATATAAAGACATTGAAGATGTGACTTCAACGATACATTTGATTAAAGAACGATTGCTGATTGTGCAAGATAGGCAGGAAAAATACTATAATGCCAAGAACTGAAATGTTAGTTTGCAGATGGCAATTGGGTTTATCTCAAGATAAAACCATTCAAAGGCGTATCAAGGATTCGATGATTGAAAAAGCTAAGTTCGAGATACCTTGGACCATTTGAAATTGTTGACCGAATTGGTGAAGTTGCCTATCAGCTGAAATTTTCAGCTAAACTCAGTGGTTTGCAAGATGTGTTTCATATATCGGTGCTGCGGAATGCTGTGCAAGAGTCAACGCAAGTGGTTATTGCGGATTAAATTCTGATCGATAGTGGGTTGACGATGAAAGTCAATCCCATTCGAATTGAGGACATGAATATAAAACGACTACGTAATATATAAATCGGAATGATCAAGTCTTTTGGGATAACTGTGGCCATGAGGAGTTGTCTTTGGAGGGAGAGCAGACCAAGCGAGAATAGTTCCCTGAACTATTCCGTTGAGGTACATTTGATATGTTTTGTACTTTTGTGTTTTTTCCTGTTATGTGTAAATTTAAGGACGAAATCTCTTAAAGGAGGGCAAAATTGTAATACCCCAATGTTCCTAAAAATAATAGGTTGTTGGTCACAGGAGGTTACCTCCAGGAGGTAGAGCTAGTGTTGGTGGTATCCAGTTGATTTTAATAAACCAATGTCTTTGGTAGGTACTGTTGGAACACCCTATTACTAATTTGGGTAAGGATCACTATATTTTTAGGAAATCAGTTTGACCTAGATGTATAGTTGAAAAGGTCAAGTTAGAATGAGTCTAGGGCTTAGAACTTAGGTTTGAAGCTGCCCCCAGGACCATTCATTGTTCAAGACTTAGAGCTGAGGCAAAGATAGTTTTCATCGAGCTCAGGTCGACAAAACGTCTAACTCCGTTCGACGCTCTCTGAGCTCAACTCTGCTAAGTCGTCGAACTCCGGTCGACGATCTTCGAGCTCAGATCGATGATCTGCCTTCAGCTTGTTTCCAAGTCGCTAAGCTTAGTTCGACGATCGTAGAGCTCAGGTCGACGTTTTCTGTCTGATGTTCAATCCAATCTCTGAGCTCAGGTCGACGATCGTAGAGCTCAGATCGACGTTTTTCTGAGAGATCGACGACTTTGAGGATTCAAATTCAGTAAGCTTTTGGAATGTTTTTCAAATTCTCTCAGCATTTATTTCAAGAGATTTGCTAGCCGTTTTCATTTATTCTGGAGCAAGTTTCAAGGGATTTCTCAGAGAATGTCTATTGGACTTTCCTCCTAAAGACAAAACATTTATGGAAGACATTTATTGACTGCTAACGGCTATCTTGGACAAAGGATCATCAGAGAATAAAACATCCTACAGCAGATCAAGAGAGAGACAATCTACTTATCACTCAATACAGACATACACAGATAGTCAGAAAAACTCAGAGGAAAATCAAGTGATCAATCCTGAAGAGTTTGATTGAAAATTAGCATACTTTAAAGTGTTCATAGCTTCAACATCAAAGACTCCAGACAACTCATATTTATTCCTTTGCTGAAATCATCTTCTGCTGGAGATCTGAAGCTTCTTAAGGCCTATCACCCTAGCAAAGCTCTCATCTTTGAACCATCTACATCTCACGGGGAGCTTTGACAACACAATCAATCCACTAAGTCTTCTCTCAGTGATTGAGACAGAGAAAACAACTTCACCACTTCCTTTTTCTTTTCCTGCTGTAAAAGGGTTATCAAAACTCCCTTCAAAAGTCTTGAATCTGGTTCTGAGAGCCTTGTCAAAACTCAGTGGTGGGAAGACACCTGATCAAAAAATCCAGTTTGGTTTTTGAGCACCTTATCAAAAGCTCATTGGTGCCCAGGACACCTGATCAACTCATCCTGCAGTGGATTCCTACCAAGGGTGGTAGAAGAGTGGATGTACCCAGGTTTTTGGGGAACCACTATAGTTTCTTGTGTCTTCTGGTTTCTTGTGCATATTCTTTGCTGTGTGCTGTGGTTTTTATTTTACTGCTTTAGTTTTATTTCTACATCAAAGCACCTTAAACCTATACATAAATTAAGCCTTTACTGCTGTGATATTTTAAATTGTAAATTTACTTTAAAATACTCTATTCACCCCCCATCTAAAGTTAAGATAGATCTTACCCTCACTTTCAGGTACCGTGCGAATGTAGGACAATACTGCATGACAGTTGCCAATGAATACGTCGACCATTATCTCTAGAAAGTACTGCCCAGTAGTAATGCTCGCGGTAGCATGCCACATGTTGGATAAGGTTGAGGCGGTCTTTGAGCGACGGAATGGTATTGACTGGGTCAAGCGACCACCGCTTGAGCTATCGTGTGCCAAAAGCACGGTACCGCATGTCGGTAGCATTTTGAATAAAGGCTTGAGATGAGATTTCTTTCTCATTTTCTCTCATTATCTCTCTCTCTCTCTCTTGGATCCTGAGGTAGAAGAAAGAGAAGGCTAAGAGAGCAAGGGCAAGGTTGATCCAGCCCTGCTGTGAAGGCATTCTTGTGGTTAGATTTGCGAGTCGAAGCCATATCCATAGAGAGGAAGGTGTGGTGATCATTTCTATCCGAATCAAGTGTGAGATAATGGCTCCTAAACGATCGATAAGGGTAACAACCTTTCAACTTGGACAAGTGAAGTCCTTATTTGAAATAAACATGGAAATTTTCACCAATAGTTGAAGAACGAGAGATTTCCAACGGGTTGATCGTTGATATCCCCATTATCAAACTTGCATATAGAATCCAGATTCGAAGCACCGAATATGCATGTTGTGTGAAGCCCATCCGGATAGGTTGGTCTTGATTGGTGATGTTTGATTGCATGCCAGAGAAGACGTCATGATTAAACGTGTAGTTTATGGAGTTATGAGGTCTACATGTTGTTGTAGTGAGAGTACTAGAGATGGTCTCTAGGGAAACACCCAAATTAGGGTAAGAAATGAGATTATGTCCCCTACTATACCATGGTAGAGATACTACTGGTGGTAGCTCCCAGAGAGCTAATGATTATGGTTGCGAAGCCTGTGTTTATGAGATAAGATGGGTAGCATGCTGAGCTGAGAGCCTGGAGTGCCCAGCTTTGGTGGCTGTGAGAGCCAACCCATGTGAAGCTGAGAGACTAAAGTCCCACCCTGTGGTGGTCATGAGAGTCAGTCGTGTATATAACTCGGTTACGCTATTATGAATAGGAAAGGAGAAGCCGACCCACATCTTATTGTCTACTGAGTGGCAATGGCAATTTAATCAACGGGAAAGGGTTGATCTATACCTGATCTATGTCGCTTGACTAGATGGCCTAAAGTAAATGGTGCGGTCATGTGCATAGGAGAGGGTCATTGGCTTTAAGCGTGACCAAAAATGCTCAATGTTGGACCATCAAGTCTGGGACTGTGGATGGTGGTGGGACTATGTGAAATCTAGTACACCGATAATATACCCTGAGTGTACGTGGTGTGTGGCCGTGAATGCCAACGTTTGTGGTGAATGATGCTCAATTGCACGTTCTGATGCCAAAAGAGATAAATACAGCTATTTTCAGGGAAGGAGTACCACCATCTCGAGTGAGGGGTGGGGTCGTTATTATTTGGTCAGCTAATGCTGAATGTTGCCTTGTTTTTCCATATCTTCGTGGGACGTGCTTGTGTAGGTGCTGGACAGCCAAGTGGAAAGTAGTAGTATGAAGTCCCTTATGCTGTGTTGGTTGGCCTAAAGGCGAATCAATTACTGTTTTAATGTGTGGTCAGCCTGTGTGCGGATGTATGTAATATACATTTGTGAAAAGAACAATTTTAAGGCCTTAAAGCTGAAATATTTTGTGTATTTTGAATATCATTCCTACGATATTGTTAGTGGACATTCTGGTGTTTTGGGTCTATGAAACTTTAAATACTTTCGCTAGAATGCACTCTGAGATAGGATGTTTAAATGTTACAGTTTCAATGTGTAACTCCGCTTACTGTTCGTGGAATATGGCTTGGGGACCCAGCCAAACCTTCTATTATATTCTATGTGACAATGGAGGTGTTATAGAAAGATCGTAAAATGTTATCGTGTAAACATTATGAAATATAGGTATGATAAGAACAATATTATTTGTTTTTGAATCAATAATTTTGCAAAGATTTGTAGATGATTAAAATAGAGCATTTTAACCTTTATCACGTAATTGACTAATAAAAACTAAATTATGTTTCAAACCATCTACATATAAAATGTTTGAAATAGAAAAGATTTGTTACCCACTACACCGATGCCCATGATCCTTCCTTTTTTGTTGTCACCAAAAGTCACAATCCCTCCTTTCTTCATTTCAAGGCTAAGGAACTTTGATTTATTCCCCATCATGTGTTTTGAATATCCTGAGTCTAATTACTACACGTCCTCTTTGTCCTTAGTCTAACAACACACCAGGAAATAAGATGAGAGTAAAGATCTAGATACGTTAGTAGTTCCTCCCATAGAATAAGTGGAAACCTTAGGCACAAAGACTTATTAAAATGCACTCTGACTTTTCTTCCTACAAAAGTCTGTGGTGTGACCAAATCTATCATATTTGGCACAAGTAATAAAGGGAGAGGAAACACTTTTAGTATTTTCTATGGAACCTTACTGGAAGATGAGGTTACATTAGATTAGTTATTAACATTTTGATTATTAAATTTTCTCTTTCTGGAAATCTTGATATCATTGGTGACAGCAGTTATCATCGGGCGATAGCTTCTAGAAATATAACCAAGCCCAAACTTTGCATATCCATGAAACTTATTGGCTAAAATCTTATCCAGTGATTTTTGGCCAATTCTAAATTTTTTTATCGCCACATTTAAGTCATAGATCCAGGATTTTAAGGCGGTGTTCTCAGAAACTAGAATTACACACCAATTCATGATGGTTTTCTTACCTTCTTCTCTCTGAAAAAGTGAAGATTTAAGAGATCTTTCTAAGTCCCCATTTTCCTTAGTAAGAGTTTCAATAGATGAATAAGACTTACCAAGAGTTTCTTCCAAATCTCTTACCCTTGTAAAAGAATGATCACACACTTGGCAAGTCATCTTCTCTTTCATTAACATTTATACTTCATTTGATAATTTTATATTTTCTTTTAATAGAAGTTTATTTTATGATTTTAACAAATCAACCTCTTTTAAACTTTTATCAAAAAAATCTAGTTTGTAATTTTTTTGAATATAATTCTTCATATGAGGGAGGAGTTACCTCACTATCACTTTGGACACTGTATTCGTCGTCGAAGGATATATTGTTATTTCCCATCAAGAATATGTTAGCATCTTCCTCATTACTTGTACTCGATCCACTTGAATCCTCATATGAGGAATCATCCCATATCTCTGTGTTTAACGACTTTTTCTTATCCTTTTTTTAATGCCACTTGTCCTTCTACTCTTTCAGATATTTGAAGGACTTGCTCTAGATATTTCTATCCTTTCAACAATGATAACATTATGGTGGCAGACCCTCCTTATCATCATCATCATTAACCTTTCCTTTTCCTTTCTTAAATGCTGACTCCTTCTTATTAAAGTATTTCATAAAGGAATTTCTTATCTCCATGTTTCTAAATAAAGCTTCTAGGCTTCTTCACAAACATACACTCCTCATCTTCCTCATCATCCTCAACAGAATCACTCTCTTCATCTTTCTTTGACTTCAACACCAATGCATTTTCTTCGGCTCCTTATTGTACCCTTATTGTTGAATCCTTAACTCCATCTCATGGGTTTTAAGATTGCTATTAAGGCTTTCAATTTAAAGAGTCTTTAAATCATGTGACTCCGAGATGTCAGTCACTTTTGGATTGAACTTTGGGTGGGGCAATCTAAGAATCTTTCTCACCAAGTCACTATTGGAGAAGTTCTTTCCTAGCACTTTGGAATCATTATCAATCTTTGTGAATCTTGTGTACATCGAATCAACATTTTCATCAACTTACATTCTAAACTTTTCAAACTTAGACACCAATTGAAATAGCTTCGAATCCTTCACATGCAAAGTACCATTGTTAGTAATTTCAAGTAAATTTTAAATATCATAAGTAGTTTTGCAAGCACGGCTTCTTTTAAATTCAAATCTATCTAACGCACAAAATAATGCATTCATAGTCTTAGCATTACTTTTGCACCTTAACTTATCTAGATCATCTCATTTATCCTTAGGTTTTTCCGTTGAAATATTTCCAACTACAAATGTAAGAGGAGTGTAACATTATTTTGCCATATTATAGATGTCAATATCTAAGGAAATTAAAAACACTACATTCGTGTTTTTCAGTAGTTATAATGGTAGTGAATAAAGGTTGTCTACTAATTCCTTACCGCTCAGAAAATGCGTGAGTGTGCCATTATTCCCAGAAGTGAAACCATTTTGGAATAAGCTAACTCTGATACCAAGTGTTGGATTTTATTCTGCGGGGGGGGGGGGGGGGAGGGGGGGTGAATTAGAGCCTTTTTAAATTTTAAAAGAACTTAAAGAATTTTTATAAAAATAATAAAAATCATAAGGACAATTTCTCTCGATAAATTCTTAAAAGAAATTAACATTTACAAAAATTAATATAAAGAATGAAGAAGACTTTATTTCTCAAAGAAAAGTATACAAATGATGATTACAATAAAGCTTGAAATTAAGGCTATATGAGAATTTTTTAATGAAATCACCGACCCTTCTCCCAAGGATCGGCAGACTATTGCTTATCTCTCTATAGATACATCATCTAGCCTCCCTTAAATCTAACGTCGACCTAGTTGTTGCACACAAGACAGAAAATTCCCCCCTAAACTACACAAGGACCTAATCACCGCACGCATGATGATAAATTCTCTACCATTTACAATTAAAAAGAAATAATATAGGAAAATGAAATATGAATCTAAAAATCCCTCAAATACAGAGCTCTATAGGAGATGATTGTTAGAACTTGTGGTCTTGGAGGACTGGCGGTATGGTCTTGGTGGACCAACAGTCTGTTCATGACAGTCTGCCCTGACAGTCTGATCTTAGCGATCTGAGTCTGGCAGTTTGTCGGTATGATTCTGGCAGTTTGCAGGTGATGCGCATTCGATAAGTGTATCGGTTACACAAGTAATAAAAATGGGTGAATTTTCCCAAGTATGAATCTAACATGTAACACAATGTGGTAGAGTTAACTTTCGAGGAAGAATTGAGATTGAAGTCCTCAAAGTCGGGGTTATGATGAGGCTTTTGGTTTGCGGAAATAAAATAACATAAACTAAATTAACTACTCCCATACAGGCCGTAATGCACTACTTCACTTAGCAGGATGATAACTATGCAGGTCGCTATAAATTGCTTTGCGAGGCGAATGTATGAGTAGGCAAATGGAATGGACGAGGAAGCTTGTGTAGTGTAAGAGAAGGCTTGTGAGATGGGCGAGTAGGCTAGCAGAGTGGATGAAAATACTTGTAGAATAGAATGAGGGTAGTGGCGATGGATGGATGGATGGTGCACCTCAATAAGCTCATGCAAAATGAATCTCATTAACATAAAATTGATAAATTAGCATAGTATTTGAGTGCAACATCACCATAAAAGTAGAGAAACTAGTTACACAAGTCAAACAAGAAGGGAAGTGTGCAGGGAATCGACCAAATCCAAAGCCTCATTGAAGTTTCATAGTAGGAATCACTGATTTGTTAATTTGCATCCTAGATCGGTCTGCAACTACGTCTGGGGTAGAGGAGAGCTCTCACTTTGACCCAATGTACTCGTCTTCTTTATCTCACAATCCGATCTCTTTCGGTGAGAACTTTCCTTACTTGATGGTGAGTGTAGGGCTAGAATCCCCTTCCTTGCAGCTCTTGGATGATGGAGGCTGCCTAGGGAATGAGCCCTAGTGTATAGATAAAGGAAGAAGGAGGTAGAGCTCCTCTAGTAGCAAAATGGCGGACTGGATTGGGAGGAGGAACTTGATTCCAAAATAAGGACAAACTTATGACTTAAATAGAGAATCTGTGAAAAATTATCCGTGCACAGTCGATCGCATGGTCGTGCGATCGAACCGTGCGATATTTATTAGAAAATTAGCGTAACAGGACAAGGATCCGCCCGTGCGGTTTTCCTTCAAACATAGAGTCATCAACCGCGAGCGAATAAAAATGCATGGGTAGATACAGAACTGTGATTTTCAGGCCAAACATGATCCTGTATGATTTTCCTCTCGCACGGTTCAAATCTACCGTGCATGATGAAATGACACAGTCACTAAAAACATAAAAGTTTTAGACAAACCAAGCAACTCATGTGATTTATTATTGTATGATTGAAATCAAACGTGCGTGATCAAAACACACGGGTGGAGGTAGCACCTAGTATTCCAGTACACGAGATCGCATAGGCAAAATGCCCATGTACGAAGGAAAAAACGCACGACTTTGTGTTTCTCTAGAATCTCATTCGTAGAATGGGCATACCCCCAGCCTATCTAAAACAACACTAGAAGCTATCAAAACACAATGAGAAGCACCAAGTGCTTACCCCCAGCAAAATGGAGTGCAATTGCACAACACAACATGCAAAAAATGCACTTTATGTACAATTTCTGATCGAACGAAATATAAGTGATAAAGACTATAAAGTGTAGCGCACAAGCATGAAAACTATCCCAGATTAGTCTGAAAAAACTTTAAATATTGAAATCATCGCACCCCCCCCCCCCAAACTTAACCATTTGCTCGTCTCAAGAAAATCATCCCTTAAGCGGATAATAAAAACACAAGATGGCATAACAATAAAGGGTGCAGAGTACCATGCGAAGTTACATATGTACGGGCGTAAAAATCTAGTAGAAGGATCTTTTAATTATATGGACTATATTACAAATTTCTAAAATGCACATCAACATATTATATTTTTACTCACAATTACAACCGCAGAGAATCCTCCGGTCATACGTAAGGAGAAATTAGACTCATCACTAAGGTGGGCATTGCCAAAGATCGGGGCTCAGGACAACCTCCAAAGAAATCCATCAGTGACAGTGACCATAAGCTCGCCTATCCACACTCTCTACATGACACTGGTTTGGTTCAACGCGCGAATCAATAGGACTTTAGATTAGAGATGGGCTTGGGTTTTGGTGAGGTAAACAAAAATAAAAATGATAGCTTAAGCACAAAACCCAAATGAGCTAGCACAAAAACAATAAACCATGTACCAAATCAATAACACACAAGTGCACCACACCCCCGGATTTGGACTTGAAAAATAGGGTGTGTGCGCCTAATCCAAAAACACAATTCCACAAATATTTTCATTTTAACTTTTCTTTTCACCTTTTCCTTTCAAAAAGTTTCATTTTTATTTTTTTCTTCTTTTCAATTTTTTTTCAAAACTATTTTCATCACATCTAAACATGAGAGCACATCTACACATCCATTCGAAATCACCACATCACAACCCACAAGAAAATATGAAACAATAAAGCTCAGATTTGGACGCATGAGTTGGATCTATATATTTTCTTTGGTGAGATAATGGTGGAGTTGAATCAAAAGGATAGGGTAGGAACAAAGGGGCTAGCATGGATAAGATGATATGAGCGGTACAAAAGCTCAACCATGCCAAAATGATGGCCTACATCATGATCGTGTACTGAACTAACCGTATAACCATATTTTAAGAATAAATTGGGGGTAAGTTCTTAGATATCAAGAAATACTATCCTTCCTTCTAACTCGAGCAATACGAGGCTAATGACCGTCTACACACTTCACTTAGTCTACCATGGATTTGCACTGGATTCGTCGATCGCGAGTAAAATAAAATGTGTCCACGCAAATGAAAAAGTATAAAACTAATTGCATACAAAAAGCTAAGTCTACCCAAATTTCTACACAATACACAAAACTCAAGTAGAAGCACTACATGAGTCAACATTTTACTCTTAAACTTAATCCTTTGCCAACAGAGTGAATTTCTACATCACACAAAAGAGACAAATTAAACACACGACGTACAAACAACAAAGCACACGCTCATGTGGGTAATGTGATGTACAATGAAAATGCAATAAAATAACTGAATTTAAAGCTTTTAGAATATTATGCAATAGTGCGTGTGAGTGAGCACATAAAATAATAATCCTCTAGACTTAGACTAAATAATCCTACACAAGATATAACCATGAAATTTCAAAATAAAGGCCAGGGAAAAAGAGTACCCAATGCTCAAGAAGTGAACATACTAGAAGACACGTGAAAATCTAGGGTGAAGTCGCCATAACTACGAACCAATAAAGATACCAGTAGGGGTGTGCTCAGCCAAAACATAAGAAAATAGACAAAATAAAATGGAATACAACTAACTAAACCAAACTAGGTTAAATAAAAATGTGGGAAAAAGTAAGATAACTACTGGGGTTATTGTCATCCCTACACAACTTATTTAGCAGCCGAAATATGCTAACAATTAGTCGATGGAAACTAAAATATACAGATAACTATTCCATTACCTATTTTGGAAGTGGGTACCGATACGGTTATAGAGCAGTTACCCCCCATTTATGAATATAAATACATGCACTAAGCGTCAGGTAGGGGTAGGTAGTATGATGAAGAAATCTCTATGTCTGCTTCCACTTGCAGGTGGTCCATTCCTTCATCGATAAGCACATCAGGCTCAACTACTTCCTGAACCAGATCCAATGCAGAATCCTGTAAAGAATAAGACACAAGAATGGGATCAAGAAACAAATTAGAAGAATGATAAAAAGGAATAGCATCTTCGGGAGCGATCCCGGTATCACTCCCTATAAGTTGAGGTAAAAGTAGATCATCGACATCATATAGAACATCACAAGGTTGTGCAAAATAAACAGTGGTCTCCTACATGACTTGGCCTTTGTCAACCAGTGCTGAAGTAATCATCTCCTCACCTAAGAGAATGTCCTCCTCAGTATGAGTGGGCATAAAACTACATGCACTTGCATCACCCTATAAGTAATCCTTAACAATACTGTCGAAAATACATACAATATTATGCACAAGAGGGTGAGAAATAGTGCTCGTAGAAAAATCGAGCACCGAAACTCGCAAAAAATCAGATCCACACAAGGAGATATATGAATAATGGAGATAGGTGCATCCATGTTGGCACATAGATCCACAACAACTCTGATAGGTGTATCTGCTTCATTCCTTTCAAAACATGAAGGTGACAGAGATGTAACCAGAGGTAAAAGGTGTGCTGCCAGAGTCAAGAGTTGTGATAATCTAGATATCTGACACATCATCCTTGTCCATTTGGTGAAGATACTGAGCACAATCCTTCAAAGCATGATCCATTGTTGGGATTTGTCTCCACAATACCTCAGATTTGTAGGAGGTCAGACCTTGAACTAAGATGAATTAAGGTGTATTTGATGCTGTGTTTAAGTTGTATGTGTGCAGGTCCTTAATGCCAAGTGTAGACCAATGTCAGTCTATAATGGGTCACCAAACACAGGACCATACAATGTAATCCCTCATTGTGTGATCCAAAGTGTTGGCCCATGTATAGCCTCTCTATTGGGATACACTTCCTATATGCACTTGGATTGATGGACAGAAGCATTGGAGCTAATTTCCTCAGAAAAATTTCTAAGTCCAAAATACTCGAGTAACCCCTTTGTTATACTCGAGTATCAGACTTAATACTCGAGTAGCTAGTTAGACATACTCGAGTAGTTAGTTAGACATACTCGAGTAATCAGTTAGACTTACTCGAGTAGGGTCTGAATACTCGTGTATATATTTCTATACTCGAGTAGTTAGTTAGTTAGTCACTCGAGTAAGTTGTTTTCATACTCGAGTAAGTAACTTAATCACTCGAGTAAATCATGTATCATACTCGAGTAGATCTTTTTTCTTCTCTTTTCTGCAAGTTCAAGTAGTCATACTCGAGTAAGTATTTTGATACTCGAGTAAGTATTCTGATACTCGAGTAAGTTGTTCTGATACTCGAGTAAGTATTTCCATACTCGAGTAATTGACTTTGATACTCGAGTAAGTGAATGTTTCCCGGATACATATTATGATACTCGAGTAACTTCCCCTTTCACTCGAGTATATCTTTCTTTCACTCGAGTATATATTTCTGATACTCGAGTATATATTTCTAATACTCGAGTATATCTCTTCTGATACTCGAGTAGTTCATCTTTCACTCAGTAAATTTCTCTTCCCATACTCGAGTATATCTTCTCTTACTCGAGTATAGCAGTTCTCTATTCCAGAATTCTTCTAAGTTCGAATTCGCCTTAAGTATTTTCGAATCCGTCATTTATGATTGGTCCACGTGTCATCCTTAATTAAGATTATGACCGTTGGAGTCCACCTATAAAAAGGTCATTTCAGAATTGACTAATTAACAAGATTACAGAGATATTCTCTTTAAGAAAGAGAAAATTCCGTGAACCCTAACTCTCACGCCGCCGCCGCCATTGTTGTTCACGGAAGAAATTCTGGATCGTCGATCTCCGTCTTCAACGACTATTTCTCCAATGATCCAGATAAAAGTGAATCACTCGATCTCGCCGAGCCTCAAAGATTTCAGATCTATCTTCTAGATCGAGGTGGTTCTAGTTTTCAGATTTGTGGATCTCTCTCAAGTCATCTTCAACCTTTTCTGATCAAGCCGAAGTTCCTAAAGAAGAAGACTGTCAAAGATCAAGATCTGAAATTTGTTGTTTTGAATTTTTATTCTCAAACCAAAATTTCTTTGTAGGAGTTTTTCTCCGAGATTTGTAGGAAGATCTTTCTTCCGAGTTTTGTAGATCCAGTTGGATCGAGTTTTGTAGGAACGTGGTTCCGAGGTGTAGGATTGTTTTCAATCCGAGATAGTGGAGTAGCCGAGTCTAGTGATTTGCTAGATCGGTGAGGAAAGTGGACGTACCCAAGGTTGGGGAACCACTATAAATCTCTTGTCGTCTGTGAGTGCTTGATGTGTGCTGTGTTAATTTTTTAATTCCGCATTTGACACGCATTTCACCTATTCACCCCCCTCTAGGTGATTTAGGCTAACAACTTAGACCTCTCAATTGGTATCAGAGGGAGGTTGATCATTAAAAGGTTAACACCTTGATCGTATCCTTCTAAGTTGAGTATCAAGCATGAGTAAGACTAAGGATTTTGCCAAGCTCCCTATCTGCACCAAGAACAACTTTCCTATGTGGAAGGAAAGGGTCAAATTCTTCATGGAAGCTGTAGACCCTCGGATCTTCATGATTGTTGAAGAAGGTCCTCATGTTCCTATGACCGCATCAACAATAGATCCAACCAAAAAGGTACCAAAGAAATTGATGGATCTAGACAAGGATGAGATTGCACTTGTCTCTCTGGACAAGAAAGCAAAGAATATCATAGCAAGTGCAGTCGATGACTCAATGCTGCAAAATCTGATTCATTGCCAATCTGCCAAAGAGATGTGGCAATCCCTAGTGACTCTAATGGAAGGTACAGAGGAAGTGAGGGATGATCGGAGATCCCTTCTGAATCAAAAGTATGAAGCCTTCCGGCAAGGTCACAAGGAAGCCATAGCTGACACGTTCGAGAACTTCTTCAAGATAGTGAACGGCCTAAGAGTTTATGGCCGAGTCTTCACCAACGGGGAACTCAATGACAAATTCTTAAGATCCCTAACCAAGGAATGGGACAATAAGGTATGTGCCATTCGGGAGTTTGGAAGGTTAGCTGAGACGGACCCGCAGAATCTGTTCGGAAAGCTTATGTCTTACGAGCTGCAAATCAACTCAAGAAAAGCTGAAGAAGAGACAAGCAGGTCTGCATCCAAGGAGAAATCTGTCGCTCTAAAGGCAGATGGCTCAAGGAAGATAAAGGCTAGCACTCCTGCTCCAATTCCTGAGGCTGATGAAGAAGAATCATCTGAGCCTAGCTCATCTGGCTCAGAACTATCTGATGGAGAGTTCTCCCTACTCTCAAGGCAGTTCAAGAAGTTCTTGAACAAGAAGAAGCAATGGAGAGGCAAGGATGACTCATATAGAAGATCACGACATGACGGTGATCATCGGAAGAAAGGCTCAAGCAGCCATGACAGGTATAATCCTAAACAGAACAAACAGATCTCAACTGACATCATTTGTTATTGTTGCAATAAGCCAGGTCACGTCATCGCCGATTGCCCTCACAAAAAGAAAGAGGGTGGAAGAAGAGAGGAAAAGAAATCCTCACACCATAAGAACAGGAAAGAGAAAAGCTTAGTAGCCAAGAAGAGCAAAACTCTCAGCGACTCTGACTCATCTGAGTCGAGTGAAGAAGAGGAAGCTTACTTTGGGCTCATGGCTCATTCGGATGATGAACAAGTCCTCCAGTTTACTGGGGAGGTAAAATCTCACACTCCTCTCTCTGATTCTGATGATGACAATAAGCAAGAGGGATATTCCTCTGAAGATGAATCTGAGCTCATAGGTCAGTATAAGGAGTTACTCACCGCTTACGAAAAATGTCGTAGATTAATGAAAACTCAAGCCAAAGAGATAAATTCTCTACGAGCTAGTGAGAGCAGCTTGAGAGAAGAAGTCGATAAGACTAACTCTCTTCAAGAGAACCTCAATGCAGCTATGGAGGGATACAATAAAGCTCTCAAGCACATCGACCTTAAAGAGGAAATCATCAAAGAATTGGAACGACAACTCGAGGCTGAAAAGAAGCTTGTTGAGAGTTTTTCTAAGCCTAAGACAGTTCTTCCAATCGTTGCTGAATTATCTGCTAAGGCCAAGGGTGCTGGTTTAGGCCACATTGTCTCTTCTAGTAAATCCTCTAGGAGAAACAAGGCCAAGAGAAAGAATAAGGCTGCCCGGAAGGCTCTAGCTGAAGCAAAAGGGAAAGCTCCCTTGGAACCTGTTGTGTTCAAGAAAGTTATCTTTCCCACGAACGAACTCGATTATGAGTCCACCTACGGACACTTTTCTAGGCCGATCCCTGAGAAGCCTAAGTCAAGATACCAAGGTTGGACTCGTCCTCGTAACTTTGGCGAGAGTGTCTTCAAGGCACCTTATGAGGAGATTCAGCTTCAAAGCTATGGACCTTATGCTCATGGTCATAATTTCAAAAAGACACCAAGAGTAAAACCCATTGTAGAAAAGCCTATGAAGGAGAAGACCTCATGTAACTGCCATCATCATGAAGCCTCCTCCTCCAAGAGTAAAGCTCCTGCTAGACCTTCATTCCAGAAAGTCAAGCAGGACTACACAAGGCAAAGATACAACAGGTTCAGCTGTTGGTGCTGTGGCAGAATTGGTCATTTTGCCAGTGATTGTTGGTTCAATCCTGAAAATGCTGCAACCTCTAAAGTTAGCAACGTGAGAGTGACCACTCATGAGGCTAATACTCATAGGGGGAGTATTCTAACTCGAGACCAAGGACCCAAACTTGTTTGGGTTCCTAAGGCTAAATGATTGTAATTGCAGGTATGTCCAAAGGCCACCAAAATGCCAATCTGGTACTTGGACAGTGGATGTTCTCGGCATATGACCGGGACAAGGAGCCTACTACAGAATTACACCTCAGTCTGCAACGGACCAAAGGTCATCTTTGGAGGTTCAGATCGAGGAATAACTAAGGGCTATGGTATGATCTCTAACGGTAGCGTATCCTTTTCGGATGTAGCCTATGTTGAAGGATTGGAACACAATCTCATTAGCATAAGCCAACTATGCGACAAAGGATACGTAGTTGAATTTCATGCTGACAAGTGTTTGATAAAATTGGTTAACAATATGGAAACTATTTTATCAGGCACTCGAAGCAGAAATATTTTCTGTCTAAATTTTATTTGTTTAGACTCTTCGACACCAGTGTGTCTTTTGGCAAAAAGTAGTGCATCTCTTGCTGACCAATGGCACAAGAGACTAGCACACATTAATTTCAAAACTATTAATAAATTATTCTCTCAAAACTTAGTACGTGATGCGCCTAATGTCAAGTGCGTTACGGACAGCCCTTGTCACGCTTGTATTAAAGGCAAGCAAACAAGAAGTTCGTTTAAAAGCATAATAGGCAAGGATTCCAATAGAAGTTTACAGCTTCTCCATATGGACTTGTTTGGTCCACTGCAGGTTAGAAGTTTGGGAGGTAAGGAATATACGTTGGTTATTGTGGATGATTACTCGCGCTTTGCGTGGGTGTTCTTTCTAAAACACAAGTCAGATACCTTCGGTATTTTCACTAATTTTGTGAGGCAGATCCAGAATGAATACAACTGTTCCGTAGTCAAAATCCGAAGTGATAATGGAACGGAATTCAAATCTGGAGCCATGACAGAGTTTTGTGAAAGTCAAGGTATCTTTCATGAGTTTTACTCTCCTCGCACTCCACAGCAAAATGGAGTAGCTGAGAGAAGGAACAGAACACTCATAGAGGCTTGTCGGACCATGTTGAGTGATGCCTCACTTCCGGAGTATTTCTGGGCTGAAGCCGTCAACACCGCTTGTCACGTGCAAAATCGAGCACTCATCAACAAGAACCATGATAAGACTCCTTACGAACTTCTAAAAGGCAGGCAACCAACCATTTCATACTTTAGAATCTTTGGCTGTAAATGCTTCGTGCTCAACAACGGGAAGTATCACTCTACCAAGTTTAGCGAGAAAAGCTTTGAAGGTATTTTTGTAGGATATAGTAGCCATAGTAAGGCTTATAGAGTATTCAATAGAAAAACTCTGGTGGTGGAAGAGTCGATACATCTTGTATTTGATGAGACGAGTCTGTTGCAAAGCAACTCGTCTAGTGTGCCTATTGTAGATGCAGGTACAAAGTTGAAAGAACTTAGCTTGGATGAACCTAGTGAAGATAAAGATGAGACATTCATCAAGGTCCCTTCTACAACCACCATTGGAGAGGTGAATGATCAAGATGAAGAAGACATCCCAGCTGAAGATGCAACTCCAGTGGCTGAAGAGATCCCAGATGCAAGGAATTTAGAGTTCAGACACTTGAAGGATCATCCTGTTGACCAAATAATAGGAGATCCTCGGGATGGCGTCAGAACTCGTCGAGGTACAACTAACGAGAATTTACACTTAAGTTTTCTCTCACAGGTTGAACCAAAGAAATTTGAGGAAGCCAACTCCTACGCATCCTGGATTCTAGCCATGGAAGAAGAATTGAATCAGTTCAAACGATGCAAGGTTTGGACACTTGTTCCTAGACCCAAAGGTAAGAATGTCATTGGGACAAAATGGGTCTACCGGAACAAGATGGATGAAGACGGGATAGTCGTAAAGAATAAGGCCAGACTTGTCGCCAAGGGATATCGCCAAGAAGAAGGAATCGACTTCAACCAGACTTATGCTCCAGTAGCAAGACTGGAGGCGATCAGGTTATTTCTTGCCTACGCTGCACTTAAGGGCTTTACCGTCTATCAGATGGACGTAAAGTCCGCCTTCCTGAATGGTGACATAAAGTAAGAAGTGTACGTAGAGCAACCGCCAGGTTTTGTTGATTCAACCCACCCTAATTATGTGTACTTATTGCAAAAAGCACTATATGGTCTTAAACAAGCTCCTCGAGCTTGGTATGAGACTCTGTCTAGCTTCCTTCTTGATAACAAGTTCACAAGAGGAAAGATAGACAAAACATTATTTCTTAGGGAAATAAAAGGCAAGATTTTGCTAGTGCATATCTATGTCGACGATATTATTTTCGGCTCTACGGATAACAACCTCTGCAAGAAGTTTTCTAAACTTATGCAAGAGAAGTTTGAAATGAGATGTATGGGAGAGCTAAAGTATTTCTTAGGGCTTCAGGTGAAACAATCTGAAGATGGGATTTTCATCTCACAGACCAAGTTCACCAAAGAGCTACTTAAGAAATTCGGAATGGAGAATGCAACCTCTATGAGGACTCCAATGGCCTCAGCTATGTCTCTGGACAAGGATGAGAAAGGGAAACCTTTTGATGAAACCAAGTACAGGAGCATAATTGGGTCCTTGCTCTATCTTACTGCGAGTAGACCAGATATAATGTTCTCAACATGTGTATGTGCTAGATTTCAGGTGAACTCTAAGGAATCTCACTACATCGCTGCAAAGCGAATCTTGAGATACCTCAAAGGTACACCAAATCTTGGCTTATGGTACCCAAGAAGTAATGATAGTGAACTAATTGGTTTTTCAGATGCAGATTTTGCAGGTAGCAAAGATGACAGGAAAAGTACCTCCGGGACTTGCCAATTTCTCGGAAGGAGACTCATTTCCTGGAGCAGTAAGAAACAAAACTGTGTAGCCATCTCAACGGCTGAATCAGAGTACATCTCTGCAGGCAGCTGTTGTGCACAGCTCTTATGGATCAAGAATCAGTTTGAAGACTACAACATAAAGTTCCAGAACATTCCCCTGTTCTGTGACTCTTCCAGCGCTATAGCAATAGCCAACAATCCAGTCTCCCACAGCCGGACCAAACATATAGAGCTTCGCTATCATTTCATCCGGGAGCATGTGGAAAATGGAGATATAGCTCTACAGTATGTCTCCACAGACAGGCAAGTTGCAGATATTTTTACCAAGCCGCTGGACGAGTCCAAGTTCTCGTTCTTCAAAACTGAGCTTGGACTGCTCAACAAAGAAGACCAGTGATGAACTCTCAAATTAAGAAGATATCAGTAATGTTGGCTGCTCAGAGGTACAGCTTTTCAGTGGAAATAGACATCTACCAGGGCAATTCCTTCAAGTATTAGAGACTCGAGCATTGTTACACTTACACGAGTAAACGGCTAATACTCGAGTAAAAAGTTTCTTATACTCGAGTAATCCAAAAGATACTCGTGTATGAACTTCTTATACTCGAGTATGAAAATTCATTGAGAACTTAATACTCGTGTATGCTGGTTACATACTCGAGTATGAATTATTGATTACTCGTGTATGTTGTGCGCACTCGAGTATACTAAACCTCATACTCGTGTATGCTGTCATCTTCTACTCGAGTACTCGGATTCCTTTTGATTTTCAAAATTTCTACTCGCACCCAGCAAATTGCCGCCTCGTTCAGGTATGTCATTATACTTAATTCTTTCTAAACCTAATTAGGATTATTTATATATATATTCAAAACGAAAAAGTCCTTTCCACTTCTCATTCACTCGAGTAGCCGCCGACTTTTCGTATTCCCGACTCCTGTTCTTCGTCTTCCTTCGCTGCAAGTTTTCCGAATTGCTGATGGCTCCTCCCTCCTCCAAGTTTGGAATCGGCTCTGAATTAGTGACAGATGGCATTGAAGATATTTCGGATGACTTCAAGAACCTACTGATTCTCCTGGATACGGCCGGATTGACCTTCGTTCTTCAAGAACCCTGCCGCCTCTTGCTTCCTGATGTTGAAGAGTTCTACAAAAATCTGAAGGTTAGACACAATGGCACCGTTCTGAAATCCAATGTAAGGGGAGTTGAAATTCAGTTAGATAAAACCTCAGTCGCCACTCTGCTTCGGATGCCAGTGGTCGACGAAGAAGATGACTTAGACAAGGCAGATGCCGACCGCACCTCTCTATTCTGTGGTCGAGATCCGGAAGGTGGAGGTGCAACCTTGAATCGATCCTTGTTCAATTCAGAAGGGAAGTTTCTCGTTGACATCATTGCCAAAATCCTATGGTGCAAGACTTACTCCATTAGAGATGTATCCCAGAATCTATTCGACGTTATGCAAGCTATTGTCTGCAGGAAGAAATTCCAATTCGGAATGATGATACTGGATAAGATCCGAGAAAGCGTCAAACATCCCAGTTTTGCTAGGATTATCTCCCTCCTCCTCCATGAGATCAATCCTACAGTGTTTGACTTCTCTAAAGGGACTCCTCTTCACCACATGAAGAAAGTTTCTATATCTTCCATTAAGAGGTATGACCTCAAGATCCTGAACCCTGCCCAAGCCTCAAAGGCTGATGCCATCTCAGAACTACAACAAGACAGCAGCTTACCTGAAGACAGGATCCCATCTCCTCCTCTACATCAAACTATTGCTACCTCTGATGCCTTAGTTGAGGGGGAGCCTGCCTCTTCTCTTTCTCAGCTTAAAGTTTCTTCTGAATCAGTGATTCCAGCACATGAAGAAGTCAGAGTTGCTACTCCTCCAGTTTCTCCTACTCCAGCTCATCTTCAATCAGCAATTCCTGAATCTGAAATTTCAGATACAGCTCACCTACTGTCTACAGCTGAAGACATCAACAGATTCATTGATGAGCTAAGCTCAGATGATCCTCTTTTTCAGAATGTTTCAGCTGCCAAGTCTCCCACCAAATCTCCATTACAGTCTCCTGCCAAGTCTGCTGATAGTGAGCCAACCAAATCTGATCATGTTAGCTTGTCTGATGATGAGGAAATGTCTCCAGATCCTGTGGAGGCACCTCTGAGGACTTTGGATTTCTCCCTGCCATCCTTCCTCAATCCAGAAGAAGCTGTTGTAATAGAACCCTTCAAAAGGGCTGTCAGCTCAGTGGTCCTAACAGAAATTCCTCCTTGGACTGCTCCTCCTCCTGCTCCTTCAATTCCTGCACCACCCTCAGCACCCTCTTCTTCAGATTTGGTAAGTCAGATTGCATAGTTGCTCCTTGCACAGAGAAACTATTTTGATGAATCTCTAGCATCAGTCAATAACAAAGTCACTACTCTTGAACAAGAGATGAGTAGAGGCTTTGCAGAAATCCAGGCAAATATTGATGAACTAAAAAGATTGTTCCAGCTAGGTGGCAAGGCCATAGATCACACTATCTCAAGCATAGGAGAACTGAGAAATCAGCAAGAAACTGTTGCATATAATCAGATCCATTTGGACAAGAATGCTGAGGCCAATCTTATGAAAATGTGTGAAGAAGTGGGCAAGTTCAGAGATGAAGCTATAGCTCAGCTATCTATAGATATCACCAAGGGGGAGAAGACAGTAAAAGAACAAGTGGAAAAACTATCTGAACAAGCTCAAGCAGTTATAAAAGAACAAGTTGACAAACTATCTCTCCAAGCTCAAGCTACTGTGGATGGTCTGGTAAAAGAAATGAAAGCAGAAATTCTCTCCCAGCTCCAGTCTGTAAAATTCTATACCTATGATACTGCTGTTTGGCTGCACAACATGAATTTCCCTAATGCCCAGCTCAATCCAGCCATCATGCCACACTTCTTGAATCCTCTTGAAGCTCAACCTCCTGCAGATGCTCCAGACCAGGCAGCCATTCCTGAAAGTATGCCAGCTTTCTCACCTAGATCTGAGGGTGATGTGACTGAGCCTCCCCTATCCTATTCTGAAGCATGGCAAGATGATTTTCCTTCCAGTTCTCAAGGCCCTTCTAAGAGGAAAAGAAAATATGGTGACGGCGCTTCTGCCAGCCGTTCTGCACCAAGGAAAGAGCCAGCTCCTGAAGGTAGACCACCTATTGTTCATGCTGAAGTATGGAGTCCTACCTCTAAGTCCCTAATTCTTGATACTTTGAGGTTAGTGACTGATCTTGGGGAGAACAGAGATAATTACTACAGTTATTCAGAGTGGAAAGCCTATGAAGCATCTCAGATAAAGATCAGGCTACATGACAGAAATTGGGGGCATAACAACCCAGCTGCTCCTCCTAGGCCCAGGACTTACTTTCCAAAACCTTTCAGCTACCTAGAGAGGCAAGACCTGAAAAGAGAAAGGATGCACAAGGATGCCCCATCTTGAGTTGAACTGAGAATGTGGAATTGGACCTTTGTTTCTGTGCTTAAAACATTTCTATATATATATATATATATATATTTAATTCTGGTTATGGCTATTTCATTAATTAACCTGCTTTAGCTTATGTCTTGCTTTTCAAGTATATGTGCATTGTTCTTTTTACTCTGTATAATTCACCTTAGTATAGAGGATGCTGACATCTACAAATAGGGGGAGATTGTTGGGATTTGTCTCCACAATACCTCAGATTTGTAGGAGGTCAGACCTTGAACTAAGATGAATTAAGGTGTATTTGATGCTGTGTTTAAGTTGTATGTGTGCAGGTCCTTAATGCCAAGTGTAGACCAATGTCAGTCTATAATGGGTCACCAAACACAGGACCATACAATGTAATCCCTCATTGTGTGATCCAAAGTGTTGGCCCATGTATAGCCTCTCTATTGGGATACACTTCCTATATGCACTTGGATTGATGGACAGAAGCATTGGAGCTAATTTCCTCAGAAAAATTTCTAAGTCCAAAATACTCGAGTAACCCCTTTGTTATACTCGAGTATCAGACTTAATACTCGAGTAGCTAGTTAGACATACTCGAGTAGTTAGTTAGACATACTCGAGTAATCAGTTAGACTTACTCGAGTAGGGTCTGAATACTCGTGTATATATTTCTATACTCGAGTAGTTAGTTAGTTAGTTAGTCACTCGAGTAAGTTGTTTTCATACTCGAGTAAGTAACTTAATCACTCGAGTAAATCATGTATCATACTCGAGTAGATCTTTTTTCTTCTCTTTTCTGCAAGTTCAAGTAGTCATACTCGAGTAAGTATTCTGATACTCGAGTAAGTATTTTGATACTCGAGTAAGTTGTTCTGATACTCGAGTAAGTATTTCCATACTCGAGTAATTGACTTTGATACTCGAGTAAGTGAATGTTTCCCGGATACATATTATGATACTCGAGTAACTTCCCCATTCACTCGAGTATATCTTTCTGTCACTCGAGTATATATTTCTGATACTCGAGTATATATTTCTAATACTCGAGCATATCTCTTCTGATACTCGAGTAGTTCATCTTTCACTCAGTAAATTTCTCTTCCCATACTCGAGTATATCTTCTCTTACTCGAGTATAGCAGTTCTCTATTCCAGAATTCTTCTAAGTTCGAATTCGCCTTAAGTATTTTCGAATCCGTCATTTCTGATTGGTCCACGTGTCATCCTTAATTAAGATTATGACCGTTGGAGTCCACCTATAAAAAGGTCATTTCAGAATTGACTAATTAACAAGATTACAGAGATATTCTCTTTAAGAAAGAGAAAATTCCGTGAACCCTAACTCTCACGCCGCCGCCGCCATTGTTGTTCACGGAAGAAATTCTGGATCGTCGATCTCCGTCTTCAACGACTATTTCTCCAGTGATCCAGACAAAAGTGAATCACTCGATCTCGCCGAGCCTCAAAGATTTCAGATCTATCTTCTAGATCGAGGTGGTTCTAGTTTTCAGATTTGTGGATCTCTCTCAAGTCATCTTCAACCTTTTCTGATCAAGCCGAAGTTCCTAAAGAAGAAGACTGTCAAAGATCAAGATCTGAAATTTGTTGTTTTGAATTTTTATTCTCAAACCAAAATTTCTTTGTAGGAGTTTTTCTCCGAGATTTGTAGGAAGATCTTTCTTCCGAGTTTTGTAGATCCAGTTGGATCGAGTTTTGTAGGAACGTGGTTCCGAGGTGTAGGATTGTTTTCAATCCGAGATAGTGGAGTAGCCGAGTCTAGTGATTTGCTAGATCGGTGAGGAAAGTGGACGTACCCAAGGTTGGGGAACCACTATAAATCTCTTGTCGTCTGTGAGTGCTTGATGTGTGCTGTGTTAATTTTTTAATTCCGCATTTGACACGCATTTCACCTATTCACCCCCCTCTAGGTGATTTAGGCTAACAACTTAGACCTCTCATCCATGCTCCGACAAAACATGCTATGAATTTTTCTTCGGTCTGAATAGGGTTGGAGAAGAATTCAAAATTCATACATGCGGTGCAGCAAAATAGTCTTATGTCTTAGGCATAGTGTATGAGGTACTGTTGGGTATTGTAACCACAATGTACCTTGATTTGAAGAAGCCCCTGGACCAGTTAAGGTGAATTGACATTGCATTTGATTATTTGTTTTTAAGTTGTGCTTGCAGTTATTCCACGCTAAGTACACACCAATGTCAGGGTGCAGTGGGTCAATATACACGGGTCTGCGCAACGTAATCCCTCGTTGAGCAGATCAGTGTTTTGGCCTACGTGTACTCTCTCTATTGGAGTGTAATTACTTTCAAGTACAGGGCTGAGAAAGATCAAGAGCAGACAAGAAGCAAGGATGGGCCAAAGAGCAGCTCACGGGTGGAAAGACGAAAAATCATCTAAGTAGAAATCGTCGAGAATCACTAAGTGATTCTCGCCGATTCGTCGAGAATCACTAGTGATTCTCGCCGAATCGTCGAGAATCACTCGCTGATTCTTGCCGATTGCAGCCGGCTGTCTCAACGCCGTCTTGATTTCTGCTTAAGGCAGAATCGTCGAGAATCACTAGTTGATTCTCGCCGAATCGACGAGAATGACTTTGCATTCTTGCCGATCCGTTGAGAATGTATATTGATTCTGGCCGATTCTCTCCGGTTGGCTATATCTTCAGCCAGAATTCTGCTAAGTAGAATTTGGCGAGAATCATAAGTGATTCTCGCCGATCCGTCGAGAATCACCTTTGATTCTCGCCGAATTTGCCTTGGGCGAAATTCTTGTGCTCGCTGGACCGGACCAAGTTCCAGGCGCTGTTTTGAAACCGGAGCTAGGGTTTCTTTTAGTGGGGCCCACAACGGTCATTTTGTATGACCAACTGTATAAATACATCGGTATTTTGAACAGTAAGGACACGAACATACAAGAAAGAATACCGAGCCGCCGACGTAACCTAAATCGCGTATTTCACTTCTGTCGTCGCCATCGCTCGAATAGATTGTCGCCGACTGTGATCGTGGTTACCTCCTGATCTCCCGGCGACAGAAGCTCAGCCAAGCAACGCGTCTCACGTATCTTTCCAGAGATCTTTTGTCTCTTGGTTCTTTGATCGGGAATACCTTCCCTTTCCGAATCGATCGAGACGATCGATCCTAGTGTGACCGTTAGTAGACCTTGCTAGCTTAGCTACGAAGGTTGGATCTCTAAAGCTCAGCCGCCACACTTCTTGCTGCCGCCGATCCCGAACGCCAAGCCGCCACTCTTCTAGCTACCGCCGGTTTCGTGGAGATTCATTCTATGTGAGAGCTAGGTCGTGGACTCTTCGTGTTGGTACCCTAGTTTGATTTGAGTTTAGTCCTCTCCTTTGTGCTCCTTGACCCAAGAATTATCTATGGTCAATGGTTAGTAGTCTAGCTGTAGAGTCCTCACTTTTCCAGATTGAGAATTTGGTTAAGTAGTTTTTCGTTCGACTATAGTCGAACGGCGCTCGACTATCGTCTATCGGCTGATCGACGATCGTCTATCAGTTGGTCGACGCTCTGTCTGCGTTGATAGTTCGACTATCTGTTGATAGGTCGACTATCTACTTGGCGTGGTAGTTCGACTATCTGTTCTGATAGATCGACTATCTGATAGTTCGACTATCTGTTGATAGGTCGACTATCTGTTCCGCTTTGATAGGTCGACTATCTGTTGATAGGTCGACTATCTGTCGTCTTTGATAGTTCGACTATCTGTCCTGATAGTTCAACTATCTGATAGTTCGACTATCTGTTAGATCGACTATCTGGTCTGCTTTGATAGTTCGACTATCTGTTGATAGGTCGACTATCTGTTTTCTGAGGTAGGTCGACTATCTGCTTGATAGGTCGACTATCTGTTTGTTTCTGATAGTTTGACTATCTGTCGATAGGTCGACTATCTGATAGCTCGACTATCTGTTGATAGCTCGACTATCTGTTTTGCCCTGATAGTTCGACTATATGTTGATAGGTCGACTATCTGATAGTTCGACTATCTTCTGGTAGTTCGACTATTTGCTGAGATAGTTCGACTATCTCCTTTGATAGTTCGACTATCTGGATCGTTCGACTATCTGCCCGATAGTTTGACGATCTCCGTGCGTCGGTCGACGATCACCGAAGGTCGTTCGACGCTTTCTGTCTGCCTTTATATTTTGTATTTATTTATTATATTTAATTAATTAATACATTAATCTGGCATATCTTTTTAGCTGTATTATGATAATATTTCCAGGCATATCTGCTCTATTCTTTTTGCCTGAGTCAAATCTTTTTAGATAAAGTTGTTTGTCTTATTAGCTGACATTATAAATTACTTTATCTGTTGTCAGCCCTTTATAGCAGTTAGACTGAAAAGTCTTCTTTTTGCTATAAGGAGTTTGTTTCTGATATGACTTTATTTAGTACTTTATTATCAAATTGTTTCCTGCAGCTTCCTAGAAAAAGGGTTATTCCTTTTATAGAATGTTTCTGCTGCAGAGTTTGTTGTGTCTTCTTGATATTTACAGCTCAGGTCTCAAGTCTCAGAAGAAGACAAATTATTCAAACTGAAGAGAGCCGTTGCTTGCTGATGTTATATAAAGGACCCTTTGAAGAAGGATTCGAGCTAGCATATAGCTAACAAGTGTTACACATATTTTCAAGCATTCAAGCCTTCATCAAGATCAAGCTTTCTGCTCTCAGCAATTTCCATCTAACTGAGAAGTGTTAAGATCTTCCACTCTTCTTCAACCCGAGTTCTCCTGCTTTCAGGAAGTTCAAACTCCGAGTTCCTTTGAAGAAGAAGAAGAAGAAGATAGCTGCTTGAAGATCTTTATTTTATTATTTATCTTCTTGTAGTTTTACCTTCAGAACTTTCTGAAGAGTTTTTCTGCATTGAAGCAAGACTTCACCTGGACATCTTTAAGCCAGGGGGAGCCTTGATTCTTTAGAGCTTTCTAGCTCAGTGCAAGCTTTTGTGCTTCTCTAATCTATTGTAAAATAGAGAAGACTTCTTAACCTTCTTCCCCCTCCTATACAGGGTTATTACTCCCTTCAAAAGTATCCCTTGGTGGCAGGGCACCTGATCAAAAACCTGTGCTTGGTTTTTTAGACACCTGATCAAAAGTCTAAAGGGTTTCTGGATCTACCTAAAGCAGATCCTGTTGGTGGCAGGGCACCTGATCAAAAACCTGAGTGGATTCCTACCGTGTGGGTAGAAGAGTGGACGTACCCAAGTTGTTTGGGGAACCACTATAAATTTCCTTGTGTCGTCTGGATTCACTTGTTTAATTCCTGCATTGTGGCTGTGAATAGATGTAACTAGGATTGCTAGTTGCTGATTAGGTTTTCCAAGCCTTAACTGTAATTACAGTTAGCTTGAGTTTGTACACATCACTTGTGTTAGGCTTTAAGGTTAAATCAATATCTATAATCTTTTCATTCCGCACCTCACTCCAAGGGAGTTGGGTAGACCATTAAGTTTTGTCTAGTGCAAAATTTGATAACTCTATTCACCCCCCTCTAGAGTAGTATCTATCCCTTCACTTTCAATTGGTATCAGAGGGAGGTTGACTGACTGAATAGGCTAACACCTAAGTCACAAGATCCTGATAGATACCAAAGCTTATAGATATTCACTATCATGGCCTAGTCCAAGGATTATTCTAGCACCGGACCTACAGCATGCAACTTAGCTAAGTTTGGCATCTGGAAGGCAAGGATTAAATTATATATGATTCTATTGATGAAAGCATCTTTCCTTCTATTTTGTCAGGTCCCCCAAGAGCACCTGCTGCTGCTACTGCCTCATCATCTGATATGAGTGCAGTGCCTCCTCCAGATTACAATGATGAGTACAAGAAGGCCAAAATAGCAGATGCCAAGGCAATGAACATACTGGCTCAGACAATGTCTGATGAGGTATTCCAGAAGGTTGCTGACTGCTCCTCAGCAAAGGCCATGTGGGATACACTGAACCAGATTGTAGCTGGTTCAGCTGATGAAAGGAAGGACAGAAGGTCCAACCTGATCTCACAGTATGAGAACTTCAAGAAAACTGATGCTGAATCAGTTGAAGCCATGTACACCAGGCTCAGCTCAATCATCAATGAGCTGAGGACCCTGGACAAGGACATATCATTGACAGAGGTCAATGATAAGATTCTTATGTGCTTCCCTAGCACATGGGATCTAAGGATCTGGCCCATCAAGGAAGCCAGAAGTACAAATGAGATCTCCACTGAAGCCCTCCTCGGTAAGCTCAAGTCTTTTGAGCAAGTGCTGAAGACAAGGGAAGCAGAAGCTGAAGCAAAGACCCCCACTCCAACAAGAAAAGAGCAATCTCTAGCTCTTAAGGCTGCTGATGCTTCTGAAGGCAGCCAATCAAATGAGGAACTAATGGCATTGTTTGCCAAGAGGTTTCTCAAGATGGGAAGAAAGGAGTTCAGAAAGAAGTCTTCACGCTATGAAGACAAACCAAGGTATGATCGCTCTCCTGCTAAAGAAATTATTTGTTATGGTTGCAGGAAGCCTGGACACATCTTGCCAGAGTGTCCATAGGAGAAGAACAAAGAAAAGAGAAAAGATAAAGAACAACACAGGAAGCACTCCAAGCCATCCTCCTACAAAAACAAGAATAAGGAGAGAGGTTTCATTGCTGAAACCTGGAGTGATTCTGATGAAGAATCCTCCTCATCAAGCTCTAGTGAGGACGAGGAAGAGAAGAAGGCAAAAGAAGTTTGCCTGATGGCAATAGATGCCTGCAGCAACCACTCTACTGCAGAGAGTTCTGATTCTGATGAAGAGATGCCTACAGAAGATGAGGTACTTTCTTCTTATGATTTTACTTCAGAAGAATTTAAATTAGACTTTAAATCATTATGCTTAGATTTGATTAGCTCTGAAAAGGAAATAAAAGAACTTAGAAATAGGTTAGCTGACTCAGAATCAATAGCCACTGAAAATGTTAGGTTAAAGGAAGATCTCACTACTTGTAGTGAAGAAATTAAATTTCTTAAAATAGAGTTAGCTAAGTCTAAGAGATTAGAGGAATCACTTAATGGTAGAAGCCTTAAGTTGTTAGAAATTACCAGCATGACTAACACTAGGTCAGGTAATGATAAACTAGGCTTAGGAGCTTCTCCCAGTGAACCCCCAGTTCTACTTAAAAATAACCTTTCAACTCCAGTAAACTTCATTTCAGCTAGTGGAATGAAGAATACTGAGCAAGTAAATCTAGTTAATAAAACTTTAAACAAAGCTAAGAGAGAAAAGAGAAAGAAATTCTTTAAAGAAATGCAAAGAGCGTCGAACGCTGCTCGACGATCGGAAGCTCAATGGTCGAACGAAGCTCGACGATCTGAGCGCCCATCGTCGAACGTCGATCGACGATTTCAACATGATTTTCAAAATCATAATCAGTATCATAGAAACCTAAATGAATATAGAAATCCTAGGTTAGTTGACCCATCATCTGCATGGAGAATCCCACCTAGGAGATCTCACCCACTAGGTTATCACCCTCAGCCTGCATTCTCATATATTTCCAGTTTCTCTTATGTGAAAAACAAGGGACCCAAGGTTACCTGGGTCCACACTGTCTAAATAATTGTCTTGCAGGTGAAGGCCTATCCAATCACTCAAAATAAGTGGTATTTGGATAGTGGATGCTCTAAGCATATGACAAGAAATAAAGATCTTCTGTCAAAGTTCAAAGCTAAGCTCGGCCCAAAGGTTATCTTTGGAGACTCCAGCTGTGGTCAGACAGAAGGCTATGACAAGATCACAATTGGAGCAGTTACTTTCAAGAGAGTTGCTTATGTCAATGGACTGAAGCATAATTTGATCTCAATCAGCCAGCTATGTGATGCTGGCTACCAGGTTTCATTTTCTAACTTCTCTTGCAATATTACTTTAAATAATAATGTTGTTTTAGTAGGTATTAGAATAGGCAATATCTATTTAGTAGATTTCAATTCATCTCATTCTGAAATCTGCCTGTTTAATGAAGTAACCCTTAATAATAATTCTTTATGGCATAAGAGGCTCAGTCATGTAAATCTTAAAAATATATCTAGGTTATCTAAACACAACCTTGTTAGAGGCTTACCTTCTTGCCCCTACAAGAAGGAGAGCCTATGCAAGGCTTGTCAGCTAGGCAAGCAAACCAAAAACTCTTTTAAATCTGTAAATAAGAGTGATTCTCCTAGAATCCTGTATCTATTACACTTGGACCTTTTTGGCCCAATAAATGTACAGAGTTTAGGAGGGAAGTATTACACTTTAGTAATTGTAGATGACTTCTCTAGGTTCAGTTGGGTTTTCTTTTTGAGAACTAAGTCTGATAACTTCAAAGCCCTTACAGACTTTCTACTATGTGTGCAGACTGAGTACTCTACTCATGTGGCCTTGATCAGAAGTGATCATGGTACTGAGTTTGACTCTCTTCTCATGCAAGAATTCTGTGAGAGAGAAGGTATCAAACATAGCTTCTCAGCTCCTAGAACTCCTCAACAAAATGGGGTAGTTGAAAGGAAGAATAGAACACTCATTGAAGCTGCTAGCACATTGTTGGCAGATGCTAACATGCCTCTCTCCTATTGGGCAGAAGCTGTTAGTACAGCCAATTATGTCTTGAATAGAAGTTTGATACACAAACTTAAGTGTAAAACTCCTTATGAGTTGCTTAAAGGAAAGAAACCTAAAATTAATTATTTTAGAGTTTTTGGCTGTATTGTTTATATTCATAATAATAATAAAGAATATATTAGAAAATTTGAAGCAAAAGCTTCAATGGGAATCATGCTTGGATATTCCCAAGTAAGCAAAGCTTATAGGGTTTATAACAAATCTACCTGTAAGATTGAAGAATCTGTGCATGTGTCATTTGATGAGCATCAGATGTTTTACAAGGAGAAAGAAAATTCTCCTTCCTCCAGTTCATTGCAGGTACCTGATGCCCCTCAAGAAATTCTTCAACTATCAACTCTTCAGATCACTGAATCAGACAGTGATGAAGACATTGCTGAAGCAGTTGTTGTTCCACCAACAGTAGATCAAATTCCTCCTGAGGAATTAATCCCAACTGTTGCTGAAGATCACATCCCACCTGCTGATATTGTCACACTTAGAGATCACCCCACATCTCAAGTGATTGGAGACATATCAGCTGGTGTGCAAACAAGACATCAATTAAGACAAGATGTGATGCATGCTTGTTTCCTCTCACAGGTTGAGCCCCTCACCTTTAAAGATGCAGAGCTAGATCCCAACTGGATCATTGCAATGCAAGAGGAGCTCAATCAGTTTGAGAGATGTAAAGTTTGGACTTTGGTTCCAAGACCTAAAGGCCAACTGATCATAGGCACCAAGTGGGTGTATAGAAACAAGTTGGATGCAAATGGAATTATAGTAAGGAATAAAGCAAGGCTTGTAGCTCAGGGCTACAGACAGGAGGAAGGTATAGACTATGACCAAACCTTTGCTCCTGTTGCAAGGCTAGAAGCAATAAGGATCTTCTTGGCCTATGCAGCCTACATGAAGTTTAAGGTGTTCCAAATGGATGTCAAAAGTGCATTCCTAAATGGTGAGCTTAAGGAAGAGGTGTTTGTTGAACAACCACCAGGGTTTGTTTCTTCAACTCAGCCCTCACATGTTTTTAAGTTGCAGAAAGCTCTATATGGACTAAAGCAAGCTCCCAGAGCCTGGTATGAGACTTTAGCTAGTTTCCTTTTAGAGCACAACTTTACTAGGGGAGTAGTTGATAGAACCCTTTTCGTCAAGCATCACAAGGACACAATCCTGTTAGTTCAGGTGTATGTAGATGATATTATATTTGGCTCCACTGATCCCAAACTTTGCAAAAGGTTCTCTGACCTGATGCACTCTAAGTTTGAGATGAGTAGTATGGGTGTGCTGTCTTACTTTCTTGGTCTCCAAGTTAAGCAAGATGCTGATGGTATCTTCATCTCCCAATCCAAATATGCCAAGGAATTGGTAAAGAAATTTGGGATGGTTGATGCTTCAGCAATGCCTACACCTATGGCTACTAATGTAGTTATTGATTCTGATGATTATGGCAAGCCAGTTGATCAAAAGAATTATAGGGCCATTGTTGGTTCCCTATTATATCTAACTGCAAGTAGGCCTGATATAATGTTTGCTACATGCCTTTGTGCTAGATTCCAGGTCAACCCCAAGGAATCTCATCTGATTCTTCTAAAGAGAATCCTGAGATACCTGAAGGGATGTCCAGATCTAGGACTTTGGTACCCAGTTGAGTCAGAATTTGAGTTAATTGGATATTCTGATTCTGATTATGCTGGTTGCAGAGTTGACAGGAAGAGCACCTCAGGAACTTGCCAGTTTCTGGGAGAGAGATTGGTCTCTTGGTTCTGTAAGAAGCAGGCTTCTGTCTCAACTTCAACTACAGAGGCTGAATATATAGCTGCTGCTAGTTGTTGTTCACAGATCCTGTGGATTCAAAACCAGCTTGTGGATTATGGTTACTCACACAAGAACACCAAGATCATGTGTGATAGTACCAGTGCTATCTTAATTGCACAAAATCCAGTGCACCACTCTAGAACGAAGCACATTGAGATTCGGCACCATTTCCTGAGAGATTGTGTGGAAAAGAACAAGATCTGTCTTGAGTTCATATCCACTGAATTTCAGAGAGGTGATATTTTCACCAAGCCTTTAGATGAACAGAAGCATCTGTTCTTTTTAGTTCAATTAGGCATGATTAATGGACGAGACTAAGTGTGACTATATCTGCCTATATTGAAACTTGTTTGAAGATCGTCGAACGACGTTCGAAGATAGTCGATCGGGTCAAGCCCATCGTCGACCTATGGTTGATGAAAGTTTGTCTGATTGAAGATCGTCGACCGGCGTTCGACCATCGTCGAACAGGTCGGGCTCATCGTCGATCTCTGGATGACGAAAGCCTGTTGTTTGTGAAGCCAGAAATAGCCGAACGATGGTTCGACTACTCTGCTTCTGAGCCGATCGTCGAACGGCCGTTCGACTATCGGGTCAAGTATCTTTTTAATAGATCGTCTATTTCCGGTCTAATATAAAGCCGAAAGTCGACCTAGGTTAAAAGATCTTTTGTTTTATCGTCGACGGAGCGTGTCTTTTCGCATTCTGCCTTCCCGCTTGCGATTTTCGGCCGTTTCGTCTTCTTCGTCCTCTCCAGCTTTCTCGAGCTTTCTCCAGCGAATCAATGGCGGTCGCTCCAGCAGTTCTAGCAGTCGTGAAGTTTGATGCTGGCTTTAGCGTGGATTTCGACGCGTTCAGTAGCTGCGATGCCGGGATCGTAGAAGTTCTTCAGCTATGCAGGGATTAAGGACTCGAGAGGTTAATGTCTGCAAGGATTAAGATAAACATCCCAGAGATCAAGGAATGGGCCTTCACATCGTCCTCCACCGACGAATCGATGACAGGTATTATCGGCGGAGAAGAGGTAATCCTAACTCCGGCCGTTTTGACTGAAATTTTTGATTTAACAAATGGTGAAGAGGATTATGAGCAAGATGCTCAGGAATTCGAAAGAATGCTAGTTGAGCTGGGACATGCTGAGGGCATTCCCACGAAGCTGCTCAAAGTAAATTTCCCCTTCAAAATTAAGTTTCTTGCTGAGTTGGTAGGAAAAGTGCTCCTGGGTAAGCACTCTGCTCACGATAATATAACAAGGCAGCAATTCGCACTCATGTGTGTGATTGTTAATCGGAAAAGGATAGATTGGGCGGGAGTGTTGTTCGATTTAATAAGGAAAAAGAATGGCAAGAAGGAAGTTACCCTCGAAAGGGTTATTGGAATCTTCCTTAAGGAAAAATACCCCCAGCTGCTGAGTTCAACCGCAACAACAATTAACGCAAGCAAGAAGATGGATCCTCACCTATTCTCCAAATGGAAGAGAACTTTTGTAAAACCCGCTCTCACAGGGGTTGCTCCAGCAACATCTGAGGACACCAGGACTGAATCAATCACTCCTCACCATGTCGAAACTGGCTCAGCTCTTCCCTCCTCCTCTTCTGCTTTGCTGTCTGCCTCAGTTGAAGTACCATCAACTTTAGCTAAAGTACGACCTTCTTCCTCTTCTGCTCCAGAAACAACCACGGTTGTTCCTCTTTCCCCTCCAGCATCTCCTCTTCCTGCACATCAGACTAGGATATCTGCTCCTAGCTTTGATTTGTTAGGATCTGAGAGAATTCCTACTCCTCCTTTGTCTCCCATTCATTCCCCAGTTAATTCTCCAATTAACTCTCCAGCTCCATCTCCTGTTCAATCCCCTGTCCACACCACTCTTCATCCCAGCACTTCAACCATATCTGCTGCAGCTCCATCCACTACACATCCATCATCTTTTGAGATCACTCCTGAACTTATCTCCCGCATTGTGGAATTGATTACCCCGTCAATCAAAACCATGATTGAAGAGGCAATCGCTCCCCTTGTATCCTCCATTGATATCTTAACTGCCTCCATCAAATCTCTCTCAAAATCTGCTGAGCCATCTTCCTCAAGGGGCCTGGTTTCAGTCTCCACTGAAATCAGGCAGGGGGAGATGTTCTATGAAGATGCCTCAGAACCTCCTGCCTCCCTTCCAGCTATAACAGATACTGTAATGACAGCCCTGGAAGAGTCTGCTCCAGCTGAGAAAGAAATAGTTCCAGTGTTATCTGATAAGGAAATAGCTGATGGAATCATGCTATCTGAAATTGTAGTAAAAGTCTGCCTAGAAGATCTCACCACTCCTGTGGTTGCTAGATTCCTAGAAGGAATTATAACTTCATATCTAGATGAATCATGGGAGATGGTCAAGTATGAAGGTAATTCACTTATTCGATTTATTGACGAGTCAATTAAATTGCTTGCTAGTGAATACCTTGAAGGAATGATTATTGCTTATTTAGCAGATCTGTATTCATAATTCTACAGATGTTATTACAGAGGATTTATCTGCTCAGATAATAGTAATTGTCTCAGAGGCTGCCCCAAGTGTTTCTGTTATCCAAGTAGATCCTGAATTGGAATCTTTTTTAGATGATAGAGAAGATGAGCCTGAGAATCAAGATGAAGTCAAAGATGACACTCCTGCTCTGAGTGTGGAAGAAGTACAAGCAAGGGCTGCCTGGGATCTAAGAGTACAGTCTTTAAAAGAGAAAGAAAAAGATCTGCAAGTTGAAAAGTCAACCATCTGGGATGACTCACCAGGGTTGGACTTAGATTCCCTTCTGGCTCTGGATGTCATTGAAGAGGAAAGAGAGAAATCTGCTCTGAAGCTTAAAGAAAAGGCTGTTTCTGAAGCCTATGATCCTTATGAAAATCCTCCATCATCTCACTCTGATGATGAAGATGATTCTGATGTTTCTGAAAACTCAAGGAAAAAGAAAGCTGCCCAAAAGAAAAGGAAAGCTGCTGCTCCTCCTCCTCCCAGTAAAGATAATGATACTCCTTATTACATTCTGAAGGTAATTGACCCTAAGTCAAAGGAATTTCAGCATTGTATGTGGTTCTCAAAGAACCAGCAGAAAGAAAGGAAAAGATCTAAAAGATATGACAGTCCTGGTTCAAGATGGACTCCCAGAGGTCCTCCTCCTCCTCCTCCAGGTGCAGGAGCTTCTGGTAATCTTTCTGCCAACCCTTCTGTATCTTCAGGAAAATCTGCTTCATCAGCAAGACCTGCTTCATCTCAACATCAATCAAGGAAAAGCTCTCACAGCTCTTATGGAAAGTCTCATTCTGGCAGTCAAATGCATGAAGCAGAAGTGAAAGAACAAGTTAAGGAGGTTGTGTATCTAAAGCCAACTTTTTCACCTCCTCCTTCTCCTAAGAGAAAGGTTTCAACTGCTGCACCAATTCAGTCTGAGAAAGTTGTGTTAAAAGGTAAGTAGTTTACTTTGTTTTAAAATTCTAGCAAGAACCTTTTGCTAAGTCTGCTCCAATATCTTATCTAGATAAAGAATCAGATGCTGCTCCTCCTGAGCCTGTTTATGAAAGTCCAGAGCTAGATCCTAACTTTAGGATGGCTCGTTTTCACGAACTAGTTGGAGCAGCTCAAATAAGAAAAGCAAAAGCAGAAGGAAAAGATACAACCGGTTTAACCACTATGTCTGCTTTTAGAAAGAAAGAGTTTGAAAAGTTCCAGGTCAATCCTGATGTATTTGATCCCTCAAAATATATGGAAAAGCATCCTGAAGCAGTAGTCCCAAGAGCTGCAGAATTGAAGATCATTGGGGTACAGGACTTGAAGCTATCAAAGAAAGAAGCTGATGATCCTCTAAGGAAAATCTCTTTTGTTCCTAGTTCCTCTGCCCCCTTGCCAGACTCTGTAGATTCTTAATAGTTTGATTGACTGCTGTGTTATATTTGCTTATTATCTATCTGGTTGATAATCTGCTAGTTAATTTGTTATCTATTTTCTGTATTGTTTATAGTGTTCTTTAGCTAGCTGTATGTTTTAGTTTTTGAGAGACTTAACTCAAATAGGGGGAGATTGTTGGTACCCTAGTTTGATTTGAGTTTAGTCCTCTCCTTTGTGCTCCTTGACCCAAGAATTATCTATGGTCAATGGTTAGTAGTCTAGCTGTAGAGTCCTCACTTTTCCAGATTGAGAATTTGGTTAAGTAGTTTTTCGTTCGACTATAGTCGAACGGCGCTCGACTATCGTCTATCGGCTGATCGACGATCGTCTATCAGTTGGTCGACGCTCTGTCTGCGTTGATAGTTCGACTATCTGTTAATAGGTCGACTATCTGCTTGGCGTGGTAGTTCGACTATCTGTTCTGATAAATCGACTATCTGATAGTTCGACTATCTGTTGATAGGTCGACTATCTGTTCCGCTTTGATAGGTCGACTATCTGTTGATAGGTCGACTATCTGTCGTCTTTGATAGTTCGACTATCTGTCCTGATAGTTCAACTATCTGATAGTTCGACTATCTGTTGATAGATCGACTATCTGGTCTGCTTTGATAGTTCGACTATCTGTTGATAGGTCGACTATCTGTTTTCTGAGGTAGGTCGACTATCTGCTTGATAGGTCGACTATCTGTTTGTTTCTGATAGTTCGACTATCTGTCGATAGGTCGACTATCTGATAGCTCGACTATCTGTTGATAGCTCGACTATATGTTTTGCCCTGATAGTTCGACTATATGTTGATAGGTCGACTATCTGATAGTTCGACTATCTTCTGGTAGTTTGACTATCTGCTGAGATAGTTCGACTATCTCCTTTGATAGTTCGACTATCTGGATCGTTCGACTATCTGCCCGATAGTTCGACGATCTCCGTGCGTCGGTCGACGATCTCCGAAGGTCGTTCAACGCTTTCTGTCTGCCTTTATATTTTGTATTTATTTATTATATTTAATTAATTAATACATTAATCTGGCATATCTTTTTAGCTGTATTATGATAATATTTCCAGGCATATCTGCTCTATTCTTTTTGCCTGAGTCAAATCTTTTTAGATAAAGTTGTTTGTCTTATTAGCTGACATTATAAATTACTTTATCTGTTGTCAGCCCTTTATAGCCGTTAGACTGAAAAGTCTTCTTTTTGCTATAAGGAGTTTGTTTCTGATATGACTTTATTTAGTACTTTATTATCAAATTGTTTCCTGCAGCTTCCTAGAAAAAGGGTTATTCCTTTTATAGAATGTTTCTGCTGCAGAGTTTGTTGTGTCTTCTTGATATTTACAGCTCAGGTCTCAAGTCTCAGAAGAAGACAAATTATTCAAACTGAAGAGAGCCGTTGCTTGCTGATGTTATATAAAGGACCCTTTGAAGAAGGATTCGAGCTAGCATATAGCTAACAAGTGTTACACATATTTTCAAGCATTCAAGCCTTCATCAAGATCAAGCTTTCTGCTCTCAGCAATTTCCATCTAACTGAGAAGTGTTAAGATCTTCCACTCTTCTTCAACCTGAGTTCTCCTGCTTTCAGGAAGTTCAAACTCAGAGTTCCTTTGAAGAAGAAGAAGAAGAAGATAGCTGCTTGAAGATCTTTATTTTATTATTTATCTTCTTGTAGTTTTTGTAACACCCCAGAATCTCAAAATATGTTTGTGCACAGCTTTGGGTTGGAGGCTGTTAGACACGGCCTGGGACACGGGCGTGTCCTAGGGCGTGTCGGGTGTACACGGCCTGGGACACGGGCGTGTCCCAGGGCGTGTTCAGCTTAGTCGACGATTTATAGTCGACGATCATCGAGCCTGGGACACGGCCTTCGACACGGGCGTGTCCCAGGGCGTGTCCGACACGTGTCCGTTCTGGGCGTGTCGCGGTGTCAAGTTGACGGTCAGCGGTCGTCAAGCGGCGACACGGCCTGGGACACGGGCGTGTCCCAGGGCGTGTCACACATTAAAATCGGAAAATGGCCTGTTTGAGTCAGAGAGGTACACGGCCTTGAACACGGCCGTGAACACGGCCTGGAACACGGGCGTGTCAGGTTCGACACGGGCGTGTCCCAGCCCGTGTTCTGGTATCTTTCGAGTCGGTTGCTAATCGACTGGGGAACATGGCCTGTGACACGGGCGTGTCACAGGGCGTGTCAGGCCTGTTGAAATCTTTTTCAGAGCAGATCTCGGCCGTTCGTTTCCTTCTATTTGGATCTTGTGGTCCAAAGCTTTTCCAGCCTCTTTAAGGCCGTGGATTGAGATGAAATCTCATTTCCACTTAGCCTTTCTCTCTCTAAAGAGAAGAAAGAGAGGAGAGCTTGGAGGAGGAGGAGGAGGAGGAGCTTTCCGGCCGCCGGTGGAGCTTCGTCGAGCCGAATAGAGAGCCGGGTGCAGCGTTGCGGATGCAAGGCCGCTGTGGTGATTTCCATCCGGCTAGTTTTTCTATGGCGCCGAAGCGATCGTCAAGGGTAACGATCTTTCTTCCTTGGGCAGGTGAAGCCCTTTGTTGTGCATGTGCATGGGATCCTCCATCAAGAGATGGAAATGCGTAAGTGATTCCAGCAGTTGAGTCTCCATCTAGAGCCGGAAATATGTAGTACGGCATAGGCATGCTGTGCGAAGCCCATCCAGACGTATGTCGGGATTGGTGATGTTTATATTGCGAACCGGAGAAGACTCCGTGTATTCATCGTTTAGCCTGCGGAGATGGTGAGGACGATGTGCTTGGTGGTCAGGATGCTTTGCATAGCTCCTTTGGTTGCATGCTTGCTAAGAGCTGGTTGATGGAGTGCGGACACCTCTGAGTGGGTGGGCGCGGGAGGTCTTCAGCAGGGGTTTGGAGGCTTATGCCCATTCCACCAAGTGGCGATGTTAAGATCGGATGAGCGGTCGATTGGTAGCAAAGCAGCAGGGCGAATTCCCTAGGCTTGTTACACTACGTGGGTAGGTCGACTGGTAGTGCTCACGGGTTTTGGTGTGGTGCGTACCTCTGAGTGAGACAGGTGCGTGAGGTCTTCAACAGGGGTTTGGAGGCTTATGCCCGCCTACCAAGTACAAACCATAAAGGTGCCCTGAGTGCACGGAGCGCCTGACATTGAGGCCGGCGTTTGTGATGTGGTGTGTATGTTATATATCCGTTGAAATTGCTATACATGCAGGGAAGGAACCACTGTCCCGGGTAAGGGGTGGGGTCGTTATAATTGGTCAGCTGAATGCTGACCGTTGCTTTGTTTATCACCCATGGGGTGGACGTCCATATGCAGGTGTTGCGGGCTGATTGGATTGAGCGGGCAAAAGCCCATGCTGCTGGTAGGCCCTTGAAGGCCGTGCGAAGTGTTGGATTTCATGTGTGGCCGGCCTGCGTGCCGATGTATGAAATTATATGTATTGTAAAGAGTAACTTGTAAGGCCTTAAGGCCCTGTGCGGTGTGGTGTTGTAAATATTCTTGGTCTTTTATATAAATGTGATATTTATATATTAGTGGACATTCATTGATATGAGTTCTTACACTTAATACAATTCCGCTAGAATGCTCTGAGTTAGGATTCGTATGGTTTGGTATTATCCTGTGACCTCACCGTCTGTTTGTGGCATATAGTGTGGGGCCCCGGCCGGACCTTCTACTATACGTCATTTAACGGATGGGGTTGTTACATTTTGGTATCAGCTTTTGTCGGTCTTCCTCTTTCGAATTCGTGGTCGAATTCTTTTGTGGGGTGGCGAGCACGTGTTTGTGCGACCTGCTGTAATGCTAATGAACTCTGGAATGTCCACTAGGGAATGTGTGTGTGTGTCTATTCGGTGAGTTTGCCGTATTACCATGGAAAGTAATGCTATCTTGTTCACCTATAGGTGACGAGGAGTGGAGCTGGGCAGTCGGAGCCCCAGCGTTCGGATGAGAGTGTGGCACCACCTGAGGTGCCTACACCTCCCCCTTCTGTGGAAATGGTGTGCTTAGTTGCGGAGGTGATCTTTGCTATGCTTCAGGCACAACCTTTTGGGCAAGCGAGGCCTGCTATGGCGCCAGTGCAGGTTGGTGCGAGGCAAGAGCATGTTGAGGTTGGTGTGAGGCAAGAGCATGTTGAGGTTCCGGTTGCTGTGCAAGCAGCGGACGAGCAACTTAAGCACTTTATGGAGTTTAATCCGCCTACGTTTGTCGGGGCAACGTCTCCAACAGAGGCCGAGGATTGGCTCTCTAGAGTGAAAAGAATCCTGGCTGCGCTCAGGATTAGTGAGGAGCAGAAAGTCCCGTTAGCCACTTTCCTCCTGGAAGGAGAGGCGAGGCTGTGGTGGGATGAGATCGAGTTGCACCAGTTGGGAGGTAGAGATCTGGGCGACATATCGATGGACGAATTCGCCAGATTATTTTGGGCAAAATACTTGCCAATGGCGTAGAGAATTGCAATGGAAAATGAATTTCAACGTCTGGTACAGGGTGATAAGACCATGGACGATTACCTGCATGAGTTTACCAAGCTCGGTCGTTATGCGGGGTCGACGTTTGCGGACCAGGCGCGGAAAACGAATAGGTTCTATGAAGGACTGCGTGATGAGCTGAGGTTGGCTCTCCCGAGTTCAGTGAACCAAGGATTCCAAGCATTGGTGCATACCGCTAGTGCGCTGGAGAAGGATTTGAAGCGGGTACGGGAGAAGAAGAACGTAGCGGTGGAAAAGTCCGACTTCAAAGTTCCGCCATCAGAGCAGTCAGATTTCAGGAAACGTGATAAGAAGCGGTTTCGACCCGCTGAACAAACTTCTTCAGATGTTGCGTCAGGAGCAACGTTTGGGCAAGAACGGGTTGAGCTGCGTACATGTTTCATTTGTGGGAAGCAAGGGCATATCGCGCGATTTTGCTGGAATGGTGCATCCAAGGGTGAAAGAAAGACAAGTGCGTCTTATGACGAGAAGGGTAAAGCTGTGGCAGAGTCGTCTGCATCGCAGGCGCAACCGCGCATATACACACTTGAGATACAGGAGCCACAAAGCTCAAATCAAGCAGAACAGCAAATCCGTGCTTTGGACTTAATGGAGGCCGCTAAACGGATTCTGCGAGATGCGGAGAAGCCGAAATAAAGTGGAGTGTGCACTTTATTATGTTGTCTATGGTATGTATGTATGTATGGATTTCTGTTTGTGACAAACAGTTGTGGTGGTACGATTCCATGGGGCGAGACAAGCTGTGGCCTCTGAACTCTAAACCTGGATCGTTTTGGTTTGTATCGCAATAGCGTGGTTGTGTTGATGCTTGTGCGTTGCGCTAAATTTCGGGACGAAATTTCTATAAGGAGGGGAGGGTTATAACACCCCAGAATCTCAAAATATGTTTGTGCACAGCTTTGGGTTGGAGGCTGTTAGACACGGCCTGGGACACGGGCGTGTCCCAGGGCGTGTCGGGTGTACACGGCCTGGGACACGGGCGTGTCCCAGGGCGTGTTCAGCTTAGTCGACGATTTATAGTCGACGATCGTCGAGCCTGGGACACGACCTTCGACACGGGCGTGTCCCAGGGCGTGTCCGACACGTGTCCGTTCTGGGCGTGTCGCGGTGTCAAGTTGACGGTCAGCGGTCGTCAAGCGGCGACACGGCCTGGGACACGGGCGTGTCCCAGGGCGTGTCACACATTAAAATCGGAAAATGGCCTGTTTGAGTCAGAGAGGTACACGGCCTTGAACACGGCCGTGAACACGGCCTGGAACACGGGCGTGTCCCAGCCCGTGTTCTGGTATCTTTCGAGTCGGTTGCTAACCGACTGGGGAACACGGCCTGTGACACGGGTGTGTCACAGGGCGTGTCAGGCCTGTTGAAATGTTTTTCAGAGCAGATCTCGGCTGTTTGTTTCCTTCTATTTGGATCTTGTGGTCCAAAGCTTTTCCAGCCTCTTTAAGGCCGTGGATTGAGATGAAATCTCATTTCCACTTAGCCTTTCTCTCTCTAAAGAGAAGAAAGAGAGGAGAGCTTGGAGGAGGAGGAGGAGGAGCTTTCCGGCCGCCGGTGGAGCTTCGTCGAGCCGAATAGAGAGCCGGGTGCAGCGTTGCGGAGGCAAGGCCGCTGCGGTGATTTCCATCTGGCTAGTTTTTCTATGGCGCCGAAGCGATCGTCAAGGGTAACGATCTTTCTTCCTTGGGCAAGTGAAGCCCTTTGTTGTGCATGTGCATGGGATCCTCCATCAAGAGATGGAAATGCGTAAGTGATTCCAGCAGTTGAGTCTGTATCTAGAGCCGGAAATATGTAGTACGGCATAGGCATGCTGTGCGAAGCCCATCCAGACGTATGCCGGGATTGGTGATGTTTATATTGCGAACCGGAGAAGACTCCGTGTATTCATCGTTTAGCCTGCGGAGATGGTGAGGACGATGTGCTTGGTGGTCAGGATGCTTTGCATAGCTCCTTTGGTTGCATGCTTGCTAAGAGCTGGTTGATGGAGTGCGGACACCTCTGAGTGGGTGGGCGCGGGAGGTCTTCAACAGGGGTTTGGAGGCTTATGCCCATTCCACCCAGTGGCGATGTTAAGATCGGATGAGCGGTCGATTGGTAGCAAAGCAGCAGGGCGAATTCCCTAGGCTTGTTACACTACGTGGGTAGGTCGACTGGTAGTGCTCACGGGTTTTGGTGTGGTGCATACCTCTGAGTAAGACGGGTGCGTGAGGTCTTCAACAGGGGTTTGGAGGCTTATGCCCGCCTACCAAGTACAAACCATAAAGGTGCCCTGAGTGCACGGAGCGCCTGGCATTGAGGCCGGCATTTGTGATGTGGTGTGTATGTTATATATCCGTTGAAATTGCTATACATGCAGGGAAGGAACCACTGTCCCGGGTAAGGGGTGGGGTCGTTATAATTGGTCAGCTGAATGCTGACCGTTGCTTTGTTTATCACCCATGGGGTGGACGTCCATATGCAGGTGTTGCGGGCTGATTGGATTGAGCGGGCAAAAGCCCATGTTGCTGGTAGGCCCTTGAAGGCCGTGCGAAGTGTTGGATTTCATGTGTGGCCGGCCTGCGTGCCGATGTATGAAATTATATGTATTGTAAAGAGTAACTTGTAAGGCCTTAAGGCCCTGTGCGGTGTGGTGTTGTAAACATTCCTGGTCTTTTATATAAATGTGATATTTATATATTAGTGGACATTCATTGATATGAGTTCTTACACTTAATACAATTCCGCTAGAATGCTCTGAGTTAGGATTCGTATGGTTTGGTATTATCCTGTGACCTCACCGTCTGTTTGTGGCATATAGTGTGGGGCCCCGGCCGGACCTTCTACTATACGTCATTTAACGGATGGGGTTGTTACATTTTGGTATCAGCTTTTGTCGGTCTTCCTCTTTCGAATTCGTGGTCGAATTCTTTTGTGGGGTGGCGAGCACGTGTTTGTGCGACCTGCTGTAATGCTAATGAACTCTGGAATGTCCACTAGGGAATGTGTGTGTGTGTCTATTCGGTGAGTTTGCCGTATTACCATGGAAAGTAATGCTATCTTGTTCACCTATAGGTGACGAGGAGTGGAGCTGGGCAGTCGGAGCCCCAGCGTTCGGATGAGAGTGTGGCACCACCTGAGGTGCCTACACCTCCCCCTTCTGCGGAAACGGTGCGCTTAGTTGCGGAGGTGATCTTTGCTATGCTTCAGGCACAACCTTTTGGGCAAGCGAGGCCTGCTGTGGCGCCAGTGCAGGTTGGTGCGAGGCAAGAGCATGTTGAGGTTGGTGCGAGGCAAGAGCATGTTGAGGTTCCGGTTGCTGTGCAAGCAGCGGACGAGCAACTTAAGCACTTTATGGAGTTTAATCCGCCTACGTTTGTCGGGGCAACGTCTCCAACAGAGGCCGAGGATTGGCTCTCTAGAGTGAAAAGAATCCTGGCTGCGCTCAGGATTAGTGAGGAGCAGAAAGTCCCGTTAGCCACTTTCCTCCTGGAAGGAGAGGCGAGGCTGTGGTGGGATGAGATCGAGTTGCACCAGTTGGGAGGTAGAGATCTGGGCGACATATCGATGGACGAATTCGCCAGATTATTTTGGGCAAAATACTTGCCAATGACATAGAGAATTGCAATGGAAAATGAATTTCAACGTCTGGTACAGGGTGATAAGACCGTGGACGATTACCTGCATGAGTTTACCAAGCTCGGTCATTATGCGGGGTCGACGTTTGCGGACCAGGCGCGGAAAACGAATAGGTTCTATGAAGGACTGCGTGATGAGCTGAGGTTGGCTCTCCCGAGTTCAGTGAACCAAGGATTCCAAGCATTGGTGCATACCGCTAGTGCGCTGGAGAAGGATTTGAAGCGGGTACGGGAGAAGAAGAACGTAGCGGTGGAAAAGTCCGACTTCAAAGTTCCGCCATCAGAGCAGTCAGATTTCAGGAAACGTGATAAGAAGCGGTTTTGACCCGCTGAACAAACTTCTTCAGATGTTGCGTCAAGAGCAACGTTTGGGCAAGAACGGGTTGAGCCGCGTACATGTTTCATTTGTGGGAAGCCAGGGCATATCGCACGATTTTGCTGGAATGGTGCGTCCAAGGGTGAAAGAAAGACAAGTGCGTCTTATGACGAGAAGGGTAAAGCTGTGGCAGAGTCGTCTGCATCGCAGGCGCAACCGCGCATATACACACTTGAGATGTAGGAGCCGCAAAGCTCAAATCAAGCAGAACAGCAAATCCGTGCTTTGGACTTAATGGAGGCCGCTAAACGGATTCTGCGAGATGCGGAGAAGCCGAAATAAAGTGGAGTGTGCACTTTATTATGTTGTCTATGGTATGTATGTATGTATGGATTTCTGTTTGTGACAAACAGTTGTGGTGGTACAATTCCATGGGGCGAGACAAGCTGTGGCCTCTGAACTCTAAACCTGGATCGTTTTGGTTTGTATCGCAACAGCGTGGTTGTGTTGATGCTTGTGCGTTGCGCTAAATTTTGGGACGAAATTTCTATAAGGAGGGGAGGGTTGTAACACCCCAGAATCTCAAAATATGTTTGTGCACAGCTTTGGGTTGGAGGCTGTTAGACACGGCCTGGGACACGGGCGTGTCCCAGGGCGTGTCGGGTGTACACGGCCTGGGACACGGGCGTGTCCCAGGGCGTGTTCAGCTTAGTCGACGATTTATAGTCGACGATCGTCGAGCCTGGGACACGGCCTTCGATACGGGCGTGTCCCAGGGCGTGTCCGACACGTGTCCGTTCTGGGCGTGTCGCGGTGTCAAGTTGACGGTCAGCGGTCGTCAAGCGGCGACACGGCCTGGGACACGGGCGTGTCCCAGGGCGTGTCACACATTAAAATCGGAAAATGGCCTGTTTGAGTCAGAGAGGTACACGGCCTTGAACACGGCCGTGAACACGGCCTAGAACACGGGCGTGTCAGGTTCGACACGGGCGTGTCCCAGCCCGTGTTCTGGTATCTTTCGAGTCGGTTGCTAACCGACTGGGGAACACGGCCTGTGACACGGGCGTGTCACAGGGCGTGTCAGGCCTGTTGAAATGTTTTTCAGAGCAGATCTCGGTCGTTCGTTTCCTTCTATTTGGATCTTGTGGTCCAAAGCTTTTCCAGCCTCTTTAAGGCCGTGGATTGAGATGAAATCTCATTTCCACTTAGCCTTTCTCTCTCTAAAGAGAAGAAAGAGAGGAGAGCTTGGAGGAGGAGGAGGAGGAGCTTTCCGGTCGCCGGTGGAGCTTCGTCGAGCCGAATAGAGAGCCGGGTGCAGCGTTGCGGAGGCAAGGCCGCTGCGGTGATTTCCATCCGGCTAGTTTTTCTATGGCGCCGAAGCGATCGTCAAGGGTAACGATCTTTCTTCCTTGGGCAGGTGAAGCCCTTTGTTGTGCATGTGCATGGGATCCTCCATCAAGAGATGGAAATACGTAAGTGATTGCAGCAGTTGAGTCTGCATCTAGAGCCGGAAATATGTAGTACGGCATAGGCATGCTGTGCGAAGCCCATCTAGACGTATGTCGGGATTGGTGATGTTTATATTGCGAACCGGAGAAGACTCCGTGTATTCATCGTTTAGCCTGCGGAGATGGTGAGGACGATGTGCTTGGTGGTCAGGATGCTTTGCATAGCTCCTTTGGTTGCATGCTTGCTAAGAGCTGGTTGATGGAGTGCGGACACCTCTGAGTGGGTGGGCGCGGGAGGTCTTCAACAGGGGTTTGGAGGCTTATGCCCATTCCACCAAGTGGCGATGTTAAGATCGGATGAGCGGTCGATTGGTAGCAAAGCAGCAGGGCGAATTCCCTAGGCTTGTTACACTACGTGGGTAGGTCGACTGGTAGTGCTCACGGGTTTTGGTGTGGTGCGTACCTCTGAGTGAGACGGGTGCGTGAGGTCTTCAACAGGGGTTTGGAGGCTTATGCCCGCCTACCAAGTACAAACCATAAAGGTGCCCTGAGTGCACGGAGCGCCTGGCATTGAGGCCGGCGTTTGTGATGTGGTGTGTATGTTATATATCCGTTGAAATTGCTATACATGCAGGGAAGGAACCACTGTCCCGGGTAAGGGGTGGGGTCGTTATAATTGGTCAGCTGAATGCTGACCGTTGCTTTGTTTATCACCCATGGGGTGGACGTCCATATGCAGGTGTTGCGGGCTGATTGGATTGAGCGGGCAAAAGCCCATGCTGCTGGTAGGCCCTTGAAGGCCGTGCGAAGTGTTGGATTTCATGTGTGGCCGGCCTGCGTGCCGATGTATGAAATTATATGTATTGTAAAGAGTAACTTGTAAGTCCTTAAGGCCCTGTGCGGTGTGGTGTTGTAAACATTCCTGCTCTTTTATATAAATGTGATATTTATATATTAGTGGACATTCATTGATATGAGTTCTTACACTTAATACAATTCCACTAGAATGCTCTGAGTTAGGATTCGTATGGTTTGGTATTATCCTGTGACCTCACCGTCTGTTTGTGGCATATAGTGTGGGGCCCCGGCCGGACCTTCTACTATACGTCATTTAACGGATGGGGTTGTTACAGTTTTACCTTCAGAACTTTCTGAAGAGTTTTTCTGCACTGAAGCAAGACTTCACCTGGACATCTTTGAGCCAGGGGGAGCCTTGATTCTTTAGAGCTTTCTAGCTCAGTGCAAGCTTTTGTGCTTCTCTAATCTATTGTAAAATAGAGAAGACTTCTTAACCTTCTTCCCCCTCCTGTACAGGGTTATTACTCCCTTCAAAAGTATCCCTTGGTGGCAGGGCACTTGATCAAAAACCTGTGCTTGGTTTTTTAGACACCTGATCAAAAGTCTAAAGGGTTTCTAGATCTACCTGAAGCAGATCCTGTTGGTGGCAGGGCACCTGATCAAAAACCTGAGTGGATTCCTACCGTATGGGTAGAAGAGTGGACGTACCCAAGTTGTTTGGGGAACCACTATAAATTTCCTTGTGTCGTCTGGATTCACTTGTTTAATTCCTGCATTGTGGCTGTGAATAGATATAACTAGGATTGCTAGTTGCTGATTAGGTTTTCCAAGCCTTAACTGTAATTACAGTTAGCTTAAGTTTGTACACATCACTTGTGTTAGGCTTTAAGGTTAAATCAATATCTATAATCTTTTCATTCCGCACCTCACTCCAAGGGAGTTGGGTAGACCATTAAGTTTTGTCTAGTGCAAAATTTGATAACTCTATTCACCCCCCCTCTAGAGTAGTATCTATCCCTTCACTTTCACTTCGTCTTCGTCAAGAACGCATCATCGAACGAAGAGGGACACCGAGCACTCCATAAGAAGTTTGTATAGTTTATACATTCCATTTTATTTTTGTTGTAAAGGAACGTAGGTTCCTCGTTGTAAGGGTTGGGTGCAACCCGTGGAGGAGGAGTGGTGACTCCTTCGTTTGGAAGGGTTCCTTCCATTAGTGTGAGGATTGGATTTCAATCCGGTTGGTGAAGAGACCGAGTCGTCCCTTGTTGGGAGATAGGTCGAAGGGGGAAAGTGGACGTACCCAAATCGGGGAACCACTATAACTGCTAGTGTCTGTTTGTGCTGTGTTGTTTTGTTTACTTGTGCAGGTAGAATTTTAATTCCGCAAAAACGCTGCAAGACACTTATTCCCCCCCATAGGTGTAGGTAGTTGGCACTAGGTGGACTTTCAAGTGGTATCAGAGGGAGGTTACTCATCAAAGGGGTTAACACCTCGAGTAAGTTCCTGCCACTAGTGTCAAGAAGAAGGCAGATATCTACTATGGAGGGACTCAAGTACTCAGGCAAGATCCCAGTGTGCACCAGGCTAAACTTTCCTATCTGGAAGGAAAGGATTAGATTTTACATGGAAGCAGTCGACCCTCGACTCTTCATGGACGTGGAGGAGGGACCTTATATTCCCACTAAGGCCTCCACCATTGATCCTACCAAAAAGGTGCCAAAGAACCTTTCTGAAATGGACAAGGACGAGATGGTGCTGGTTGGACTTGACAAGAAGACACAAAACATACTGATCAGCACAGTCGATGACTCCTTAATGCAGAACTTCTGCAACTACAGGACAGCCAATGATATCTGGCACAGCTTGATTATCCTGATGGAGGGCACATATGAAGTGAGGGATGATCGGAGATCCCTCCTGAATCAGAAATATGAGGCCTTCAGGCAGGGGCCCAAGGAAGAGATCGGAGTTACCTTCGAGAACTTGCTCAAGATCGTCAATGCTCTCAAGGGATATGGAAGAGTGTTCACTAATGGTGAACTTAATGATAAATTCCTTAGGTCCCTTACTAAGGAATGGGACACGAAGATCTGCGCCATCCGAGAGTTTGGCAGATTAGCTGAAATTGATCCTCAGATACTCTTTGGGAAGCTCATGTCCTATGAGCTCCAGTTGAACACGAGGAAGGCTGAAGAAGAAGCAGAGAAGGCCGCAGCCAAGGAAAAGACTGTTTCCCTAAAAGCCATTCACTCCAGGAAGGGCAAGGGTACAGCTTCATCCCATGCGGGGAAAAAGGATGAGGAGGAAGACTCCGAGCCATGCTCCTCCGGCTCAGAGTTGTCTGAAGAAGACTTCTCCCTCATCACCCGAGAATTCAAGAAGTTCCTCAAGATGAGGAATCAAAGAAAGAGAGACGGCTCCTCCTCCAGAAATCAGAAGAAGAATTATTCTTCTGACAGGTATGAATCAAAACCGAACAAACATCATAATACTGACATCATTTGTTTTGGATGCAATAAGCCAGGACACGTCGTGGATGACTTCCATCAAGGCAAGAGAAAGAAGGGGAAGGGAGAAGAGCACAGGACCTCTAGAGATAAAAAGAAGGAGAGGAGCTACATCGCCAAAAAGTCAAATACACTGAGTGAGTCTGATTCCTCAGACTCCAGTGATGATGAGGAAGCCTACTTCGGGCTGGTGGGTCGCTCTGACTTAGAAGGAGAATGCCCTCCATTCACTGGGAAGGTAAAAGCTCGTACCCCCCTCTCTGACTCTGACTATGAGTCTCCTTATGATGATCTCGAGGATAGCCCATCTGCCCGAGAAGCTGAGCTCCTCGAAAAGTATGAGCTTTTGCTCAACACCTTCGAGGAATGCCACAAGAGATTGAGGGCTCAGAAAAAGGAAGTCAAATTCCTTAAGGTCGAGGGTGTCTCCCTAAGGGAAGAGATCACTAGCTTGATTTCTCTCCGACAGGAGCACCTGGACCTGATCTCTAAGCACTCAGAGTCTCTAAGTCTCCTTGACCTTAAACAGGAAGAAATCAATAAGTTGGAAGAATAACTTACGGCAGAAAAGAAGATTGTCCAAATCTTCTCTATGCTAAAGACTGTTCTTCCACTGGTTGATACCTTCTCTGCTCAGTCTAAGGGGGCTGGCTTGGGGCATGTGGGTGTGCCTAGTAAATCATCCAGGAGAAACAAAAAGCAGAGGAGAAATAAGGCTGCTAAGAAGGCCTCTACTGCAGAAAAGGGAAAGGCCCCACTCAACCCTGTTGTATTAAGGAAGCCTGGCTATCCCTGCAATGAACAGGACTTTGAGTCAACTTATGGCCACTTCTTCCGGCCCTCAGTTGAAAAGCCCAAGAGCCGGTATGAGGGGTGGGCCTTCCCCCGCAACTTTGGCGAGAGTGTCTTCAAGGCACCTTATGAGGAAGTTCAAATGGAGGATTATGGCCACTTCTCTAGCGGCCATAATAGGAAGCAGACACCCAAGGCCAAGCCTGTTACACTGAGAAACCAGGAGGTGAAGAAATCATGCGACTGTTGTCATCATGATGCCTCCACCTCCAAGTCCGAGGCCCCGGCTGAACCTTCCGTTCCAAGGGTGAAGCAGGTGCCTATGAGAAAGTATAACAGATTTGACTGCTGGTGCTGTAGCAAAGTTGGTCACTTTGCCATGGATTGCTGGTTAAATCCGAGGAATAACGAGACTCCTCATGTTGGCAATGCGAGGCAGACCACTCGTAGGGCTAACCATCTGAGGGGGAGCATGCTAACGAGGAATCTAGGACCCAAGTTCGATTGGGTTCCTAAGGGAAATTAATTCTGTTTTGCAGGAATGTCCAAAGGCCACCAAAACTCCCATATGGTACTTGGACAGTGGATGCTCCCGGCATATGACCGGGACAAGAAGCCTGCTGCGTGATTACTCTCCAGTCGAGAATGGACTCAAAGTCATCTTTGGGGGATCAGATCGAGGAGTCACCAGGGGTTACGGTATGATTTCCAACGGTATAATCTCTATCACCGACGTGGCTTATGTTGAAGGGTTAAATCATAACCTGATCAGTGTAAGTTAGTTATGTGATAAAGGATATGACGTTACGTTATGCAAAGATAAGTGACTGATAATATCGTGTGCCTCTCGGAGACGGTATTAATCGGCATTAGGAGCAGAAATATCTTTTGTTTAGATTTTCTTAGTTTAGATTCTTCTACCCCCGTGTGCCTGGTTGCAAAAGGTAGTGCATCTTTTTGTGAACAATGACACAAGAGATTGGCACACATTAATTTCAAGACAATTAATATGTTGTTTTCTAAAAGTTTAGTAAGGGATGCTCCCATCATTAAGTGCATCAAAGATAGCCCCTGTTCTGTGTGCCAGAAGGGAAAATAGACTCGGGCTACCTTTAAGGGAATTACAGACAAAGACTCTTCCAGATGTCTTTATCTTCTTGCATATGGACTTGTTTGGTCCAGTGCAAGTTCACAGCTTGGGAGGCAAGTCCTATACGCTAGTGATTGTTGATGATCACTCTCGGTTTACATGGGTGTTCTTCTTAAAACGAAAGTCAGATACGTTTGACATCTTCACTAATTTTGTCAAGCAGGTTCAGAACGAATTTAACTGCTCAGTGGTCAAAATCAGAAGTGACCATGGAACAAAATTCGAATCTGGTGCTATGTCAGAGTTTTGTGAAGAACATGGTATCTTTCATGAGTTTTCCTCCCCGCGTACTCCTCAGCAAAATGGGGTTGCGGAGAGGAGAAATAGAACTCCCATTCAAGCTTGCACAATAATGTTGAATGACGCTTCTCTCCCAGAATACTTCTGGGCAGAGGCTGTCAATACGGCTTGTCATGTACAAAATCGAGCATTGATCAACAAGACTCATCGTAAGACGCCTTATGAGCTACTGAAAGGCAGGAAACCAACCATGTCTTATTTAAGGATCTTTGGCTGCAAATGCTATGTACTCAATAACGGGAAGTACCCGCGTACTAAATCTGGTGAAAAATGCTTCGAAGGCATATTCATGGGCTATAATAGCCATAGTCGGGCATATAGGGTTTTCAATAAGAAAACCCTAGTGGTTGAAGAATCAATTAATGTTGTATTTGATGAAGGAAGCTTGCTTAATAGCAATTCTTCCAGCGGTATTCTTGAAGATGCAGGTGCAAGACTTGAACAGCTGAGTCTCGATGAGACTGCTAAAGATGTAACTCCCAAGTACGTCAAGGTTTCTACCTCAACGTCAACTGGAGAAGTTGAAGATCAGAATGGAGCAAACCTCTTAGAAAAAGGAGAAGCTCAAGAAGATGTCAGAGCTCCTGATGCCAGACTCCTAGAGCTCCGACACGTGAGGGATCATCCTAGAGATCAGATCATCGGAGATCCTCGTGACGGTGTCAGAACTCGAAGAGGTACTATTAACGAGATTTTTCATCTTAGTTTCATGTCACAGGTTGAGCCAAAGAAGTTCGATGAGGCGAACAAAGATGCGGCATGGATATTGGCCATGCAAGATGAACTGCATCAATTCGAACGATGCAACGTCTGGATGCTGGTTCCTAGACCACAAAAGCAGAATGTGATTGACACCAAGTGGATCTTCAGAAACAAACTGGATGAACACGATGTCATCATAAAGAACAAGGCCAGGCTGGTGGCTTAAGGTTACAAACAGGAGGAGGGGATTGACTTCGACCAGACCTTTGCACCAGTGGCAAGGCTCGAGGCGATAAGATTGTTCCGTGCGTATGCTTCGCACAAAGGATTCACTGTCTATCAGATGGATGTGAAATCTGCATTCTTAAATGGCAACCTGAAAGAGGAAGTATACGTCGCACAACCCCCAGGTTTTGTTAATCCAACTTATCCCAATCATGTATATTTTCTTAATAAGGCTTTATATGGCTTAAAACAAGCTCCTCGAGCTTGGTATGAGACTCTGTCTAGTTTTCTTCTTGAGAACAAGTTCTCTATAGGAAAAATAGATAAGACATTGTTTCTTAGGGAAGTCAAAGGCAAGATCTTGCTGGTGCAAATCTATGTTGATGATATTATATTCGGCTCAACGGATACCAATCTTTGCAAAAAGTTTTAAAAACTTATGCAAGGAAAGTTTGAAATGAGTAGTATGGGAGAGCTAAAGTATTTCTTGGGACTTCAAGTGAAACAGTCTGAGGATGGAATTTTCATTTCTCAGACGAAGTTCACAAATGAAATCCTTAAGAAATTCGGAATGGAGAATGCAACCTCAATGAGGACTCCAATGGGATCCACTATGTCTCTGGATAAGGATGAGAAAGGGAAACCTTTTGATGAAACCAAATACAGAAGCATTATTGGATCCCTGCTCTACCTTACTACAAGTAGACCGGACATTATGTTCTCCACATGCGTTTGTGCCAGATATCAGGTGAACACTAAGGAATCTCACTATGTCACTGCAAAGCGAATTCTTAGATACCTTAAGGGTACACCTAATCTTGGCTTGTGATACCCGAGAAACAATGATGTCGAGCTAATAGGCTTTTCAGATGCTGATTTTGCAGGAAGCAGGGATGATCGGAAAAGAAATTCTGGGACGTGTCAATTCCTCAGAAGAAGGCTTATATCATGGAATAGTAAGAAGCAAAATTGTGTTGCAACCTCCACAGCTGAATCTGAGTATATCTCAGCAGGCAGCTGTTGCACACAACTACTATGGATCAGAAACCAGTTAGCAGACTATGACCTTCAGTTCAAGGAAGTACCAATGTACTGTGACTCCTCCAGTGCAATTGCCATTGCGAACAATCCGGTATCGCACAATAGGACGAAGCATATTGAAGTGCGCTACCACTTCATTAGGGAGCACGTTGAAAACAAGGACATCTCTCTCTGCTATGTCCCCACGGATAAGCAGATTGCAGATATTTTCACAAAGCCCCTAGATGAGGCCAAGTTCAGTCTCTTCAAAACTGAACTAGGGATGCTAATCTATGAGGAATGAGGACTACAGAAGCTCCAGGCTCGTGCATCTAGGGGGAGCATCCGCAAGAAACTCAAGTGTAAGCCCAAATGCAAGAACTGAGGGGGAGCATTCTGGCGAGTGCTAAAGTCCCAGATTTGTAGAAGCCGAAAAGGGGGAGATTGCCCTCTCAGCTAAGGCGCTAAGGGCTAAGGTGCTCTCGCAAAGTTTGCTCCAAATGCTCTAAAGATAATGGTATGGAAATTCTTTCTCAACTGATTATTCAGTTTATGTTTTTCTTCCATCCGTTCTATTCACCTTAGCTTGTAGGGTTTAGGCTTCTTCAAATAGGGGGAGATCGTTGGGTATTGTGTCCACAATGTACCTTGATTTGAAGAAGCCCCTGGACCAGTTAAGGTGAATTGACATTGTAGTTGATCATTTGTTTTCAAGTTGTGCTTGCAGTTATTCCACGCTAAGTACACACCAATGTCAGGGTGCAGTGGGTCAATATACACGGGTCTACGCAACGTAATCCCTCGTTGAGCAGATCAGTGTGTTGGCCTACGTGTACTCTCTCTATTGGAGTGTACTTACTTTCAAGTACAGGGCTGAGAAAGATCAAGAGCAGACAAGGAGCAAGGATGGGCCAAAGAGCAGCTCACAGGTGGAAAGACAAAAAATCGTCTAAGTAGAAATCGTCGAGAATCACTAAGTGATTCTCGCCGATTCGACATCACCAGTGATTCTCGCCGAATCGTCGAGAATTACTCGCTGATTCTTGCCGATTGCAGCCGGCTGTCTCAACACCGTCTTGATTTCTGCTTAAGGCAGAATCATCGAGAATCACTAGTTGATTCTCGCCGAATCGATGAGAATGACTTTGCATTCTCGCCGATCCATCGAGAATGAATATTGATTCTGGCCGATTCTCTCTGGTTGGCTATATCTTCAGCCAGAATTCTGCCAAGTAGAATTTGGCGAGAATCATAAGTGATTCTCGCCGATCCGTCGAGAATCACCTTTGATTCTCGCCGAATTTGCCTTGGGCGAAATTCTTGTGCTCGCTGGACCGGACCAAGTTCCAGGCGCTGTTTTGAAACCGGAGCTAGGGTTTCTTTTAGTGGGGCCCACAACGGTCATTTTGTATGACCTACTGTATAAATACATCGGTATTTTGAATAGTAAGGACACAAACATACAAGAAAGAATACCGAGCCGCTGACGTAACCTAAATCGCGGATTTCTCTTCCGCCGCCGCCGTCGCTCGGGAAGACTGTCGCCGCCTGTGATCGTGGATACCTCCTGATCTCCCGGTGACAGAAGCTCAGCCAAGCAACGCGTCTCATGTGTCTATCCAGAGATCTTTTGTCTTTTGGTTCGTTGATCGGGAATACCTTCCCTTTCCGAATCGATCGAGACGATCGATCCTAGTGTGACTGTTGGTAGACCTTGCTAGCTTAGCTACGAAGGTTGGATCTCTAAAGCTCAGCCGCCGCACTTCTTGCCGCCGCCGATCCCGAATGCCAAACCGCCGCTCTTCTAGCTGCCGCCGGTTTCGTGGAGATTCATTCTAAGTGAGAGCTAGGTCATGGACTCTTCGTCTTCGTCAAGAACGCATCATCGAACGAAGAGGGACACCGAGCACTCCATAAGAAGTTTGTTAGTTTATACATTCCATTTTATTTTTGTTGTAACAGAACGTAGGTTCCTCGTTGTAAGGGTTGGGTGCAACCCGTGGAGGAGGAGTGGTGACTCCTTCGTTTGGAAGGGTTCCTTCCGTTAGTGTGAGGATTGGATTTCAATCCGGTTGGTGAAGAGACCGAGTCGTCCCTTGTTGGGAGATAGGTCGAAGGGGGAAAGTGGACGTACCCAAATCGGGGAACCACTATAACTGCTAGTGTCTGTTTGTGCTGTGTTGTTTTGTTTACTTGTGCAGGTAGAATTTTAATTCCGTAAAAACGCTGCAAGACACCTATTCCCCCCATAGGTGTAGGTAGTTGGCACTAGGTGGACTTTCAGGTACTGTATGATATTGGTGTCCGATACATTGATCCTTGCAAACAAGAGCCACCATTTCCCGATGGGCGTCTATCACTAGTATGAGAGGTGTCTCCGCACCAACAACATTAGATATTGAAGCTAGCCTACATTGCATGAACAAAGGTAGGATTCCAAAAAAAAAGCTGTGTATGACACTACACCCAATAACAACCAACTTAAGCAACCTAAACTTTGAATAAGAAAAATTAGAAGGAAACAAAACTAAGACAACTAGAAACCTCTACAACTAATTTTCCAAAGAAAAAAAATCAGAACACCATTGTGTTCCCTGACAACAGTGCCCAAAATTAGATGCACGTTTGGCAAGTGGACCGATCACACAAGTAATAAAAATGGGCGAATTTTCCAAAGTACTGATCTCACGTGGAATAAAATAAGGTGGAGTTTACTTTTGAGGAGAACTTGAGATTGAAGTCCTCAAGGTCAGGTTATGATGGATCTTTTGGTTTGCAAAAACAAAATAACATAAAATAAATTAAGTACTCTTATGCAGGTCGCTATGCATTGCTTCACTAGGCCAAATGAAAACTATGTAGGGCACTATACACCGCTTTGCGAGGAGGATGGATGAGCAGGAAAACAGAATGGATGAGGAAGCTTGCTCAGTGGAAGAGAAGGTTTTCAATATGTGCGAGTAGGCTAGTAGAGTTGATGAAAATGCTTGTAGAATGGAATAAGGGTAGTTGCGATGGACGGACGGATGGCGCACCTCAAGCAACTCAAGCAAAAATAATCTTATAAACATGAAATTTATAAATTAACATTGTATTTGAGTGCAACATCATCATAAATGTAGAGAAACTAGTTACACAAGTCAAACAAGAGGGGAAGAGTGAAGGGAATTGACCAAATCAAAGCCTCGTCGAAGATTCATTGTAGGAATCACCGGGATATAAATCTTTGTCCTTGCTCAGTTTGTGACTACGTCTGGGGTTGAGAAGAGTTGTCACTTTCTCCCAATAGACCCATATTCTTTGTCTCATTACCCGATCTCTTCCAATGAGAACTCTCCATGCTAGATGGCGAGTGTAGGGCTAGAATCCCCTTCCTTGTAGCTCTTGGATGATGGAGGTGGCCTAGGGAACGATCCTTAGTGCATGGATGAAGGAGGATGGAGGCAGAGTTCCTCAAATGGAGAAATGGCGGACTGGATCGGGAGGAAGAAGATGATTTCAAAATTAGGGCAAACTTGCGGCTTAAATAGAGAATCTGTGAAAAATTAGTGGTGCACGGTCAATCGCACTATCATGCGATCGAAGAATGCAATATTTATGAGAAAATTAGCATAACAGGCCAAGGATATGCCTATGCAATTTTCCTTCATGCATGGTTGCATCAACCGTATGCGAACAAGAACACACAGGTAGAGACAGAACTATTATTTTCAAGCCAAACACAAGCCCATGCGATTTTCCTCTTGCATGGTTGAAATCAACCGTGCTTGAAGAAAACACATAGTCACTAAAAACATAAAAGTTTTAGACAAACTATACCACTCATGCGATTTGTTATCGCACGGTCTAAATCAACCATGCATGACCAAATCGCACAGGTAGAGGTAGCACCCGGGATTTCAACACACAAGATCACACTCTCAAAATGCCCGTGCGCGGAGGAAAAACACATAACTGTGTGTTTCCCCAGAATCCCTGACATGAAATGAGCACACCCCCAGCCTATCCAAAACATCACTAAAAGCTATCAAAACAAAATAAGGAGCACCAAGTGCTTACCCCAGCAAAAACGGAGCGCAATTACGCACCTCAAAGGGCAAAAATTGCACTTCGTATACAATTACTGATCGAATGAAAATAAGCGATAAAGACTATAAAGTATATTGCACAAGCGTGAAAACTAGATCGGATGAGTACGAAAAACACTACAAATATCTGACTCATTATGCGGTCTAGCTCTGGAAATTTGGCTGACATCTATGGAAGACTAGTCTAACAGTCTGGCTATCTTGAGGATCGCTGATACAGGATATTTAATAGAGCAAGGGAAGATTGGTGGTCTAATTGCAGCCGTGATCTGGAGGTTAGAATACTGATGCCGTTATACTTTGGCGATTAGGAGGCTGAAGAAATTGCGGTCTGGCAGTTAGAGTTGTCTAACAACATTTGTTGCTTCTGGTGTTCGCTACAGTCTGCAGATTAGAGATTGGAAATTTCTTTACTAATTCAATGGGCAGTTAGCTTGTATAATCGAATAGCTCCCTGCTGTCTGTAAATATCTGTTCCCCGAGTTCGCTTATTGTAATTTAGACCCACAACATCTATTGTATTCTCTCTTTATCTCCTCTCCCCTGTAAATAGGGGGCCATACCCATGTAATGTTAAGTTTTTGGAAATGAAAATCTTGTTATTTAAATTTTCTCACATGGTATTAGAGGATTACTCGATCCTTGCAGACTCATATTTTTTAACTGCCTATTGAGCTCTTCTGCAGTCTCTACAGACTCCGATTTTCTAATTGCCCCCTGAGCACTTCGGTCTCTATTTTGCTCGTTGATTCTTGCATTATCTTTTTGTTCACTTCTTGCGAACTCTGCGGTCTCTGCCCATGTGTTATGACCTTTTTCTAACTGCTCGGCAATAGTTTGCTTTGTGTTCTTTGCATCGTCTTCTTTCCTCAGTCTGTATGGATTTTATTTTTGCCTAATTTCTCTATGGAGACTCTGACTCTTTCTTCTTCTACTTTATCTGCGCCTCTTTTTCAGGTCGATACCTATATTTCCACTCCTTTCGGTAATCTTGGGACTGCTTCCAAGCTAACTGCCCATAATTAAGTCGATTGGAGTATTTCCTTCATAGTTTTATTACAATCTTAACGTAAGCGTCATCATCTTACTAATGACCCTCCTTCTCGAGGGTCTACTCCCTTTGTTGACTGGGATGCTAATTGATGTTTTTAGTTGTCTACCTAAATCACCTAGAGGGGGGGTGAATAGGTGAGGTCTGTGTCTTTTTGCGGAATAAAAATTTGTACGAACGGAGCGCAGAAATAAATCAATAAGCTATAAAAGACACAAGATTTATAGTGATTCCCAAACCTTGGGTACGTCCACTCTCCACCTCACCGATCTAGTAACACGTTAGACTCATCTACTTCACTATTACCTCAGATTGAAAACCAATCCTACAACTCGGAGCAATGCCCCTACAACTCGATCCGCAACACAGGATCTACACTTGGAAGAAAATCTTCCTACAAAAATCTCGGAGAATAAAAACTCCTACAACACGGAGAAGAATCTCCTACAAGAATAAAGAATGTATACAGAAAAATTATACAAACAGAAATTATTCAGATCTGATTCTTCACCTATCTTCCTTCTTAAACTTGAAGCTCTGTCAGAAATAATCGAAGAAGTTGGCGGCTAAGTTTCTGGATCTGAAAAGCTTAAGATCAACATGATCAAGAGAGAGATTTTTAGAGATTGAGCGCCTAGATCTGTTGATCGATTCTTGTTCTGAATTTCTTGAATCGAAGAAGAGCAGCGGAGAGAACGACGATGAGGAGCGGCAGCTTTCCCGATTTAGAATGAAAAAGATGATTCAGAATACTTGATTTCGCTTCTTAGGGTTAGTCGAATTTATAAGACCTTTTATAGGACCAGCCTAACAGTCATAATCATAAATTATTGTACACGTGGACAAATACAAATCAAGATTATATTTGAATTCATTTCCGTCTGTACTTAATGAAATTTCGGAAAAATTTCCTGCATTTATCGAGTGGTTTATAGACTACTTGAGTACTAACTTCTGTTTCTCGAGAAGAGGGATGTAAGGTTCTCGAGAACAAGACTTAGAGAAATTGCGGAAGTGAATTCTGGCTTCTCAAGAAGTTACTTCTACAACTCGAGAACTATAGTAAGACTTCTCGAGAACTATCATGACATCTCGAGAAAAAGACTTCTCGAAACTAAATTTCTTCTAACTCGAGTACTGCTCCTCAGAATTCTCGAGACAAGGCTTGGCCTTTTCGAGTACAGGCTTCTGCTACTCGAGTACAACACTTAGAAAATTGCTGAATTGAATTATTGAGTAATCTCGAGACATAGATAAGTAGTACTCGAGTACTCCATGTCTTACTCGAGTATTGGACTAAGACTTCTCGAGAATGATTTATGTTACTCGAGAACTGTACTTAGTATACTCGAGAATCATTCTAGCACTACTCGAGTATAATATATACTACTCGAGTAATGAACTTAGAAAAATTTTACTTTCTGAAAATTATTTTTATTCAAATGAAATCAGCAACCATTCTTTCTTCCAATGTTTTAGTGCTTTGAAAATGAAGTGTGTCCCAATAGAGAGGCTACACATGAGTCAACACCATAGATCACACAATGAGGGATTATATTGTATGGTCCTGTGTTTGGTGACTCATTATAGACTGACATTGGTCTACACTTGGCAATTATATCCTGCAAACACATAACTCAACCAGGGGATCAAATACAACTTAATTCAACTTAGTTAAGTGTGACTTCGTACAAATCTGGGTTATTGTGGATACAATACACAACAATCTCCCCCTATTTGTAAAAGTTAGAACCCTCTACACTAAGGTGAATTACATCAAGATAATCATAACAAATTAACTAGTAAACAAGGTGATCGAAAAGATAAAATGTTAAGCAATATAAAAATCAGATCATCAAAATTAAAGATTTATATTTATAGAATTGTCCATGAAATCCAATTTTACAAAATTTTATAAATGTAATTTCTGATAAACTTCAACATCTAGTAGCTCTGTTAATGTTGTTGTTTGTCTTTCTTCTCTTGTTGTATCTTTTTGGTAGCTGAAAGGCCTGGGATAATACTTTGGAAGTTTAGGAGGTGTAACACCCCTATCTGTCACATAGCATATGGCAGTAGGTCCAGGCGGGGCCCGACGCCATATACCACAGACAGACTAGTAGGTTACTCCTTGAAACCATTCTTCTAATCGTATGTCCTACATAGAGCATCTAGCGGAAGCAATTTATTAAGTTACAAAAGTAAGAACCCAGCCACAATCATGAATGTCCACTAGCCAACACAAACAGGAATGAAATTACAAAGTAGAAAGAGTACTGGCCTTATGGCCTTACAAGAGTTCACTAAATTTAAAACTGTGTCTTCCAAACCTCGGTACGCAGGCCGACACACATGAATTAAACAAGTAAACATAAAAAGGCCTTCAAGGGCCGGCTAAACAACAAGGGATTTGGCCCACTATTTTACACTTGGATCCGCAACACCTGCAAACATAATTCACTGTAATGGTGGCAAACAAAAGTAACAGTCAGCTAAAGCTGACCAAATTATAACGATCCCGCCCCCAATCTTGGGGCGGTGATGCTCCTTCCCTACACTTATTAGCATAATAAGTAATATAGTGAATAATCACAACACCACAGGTGCAGGCTCACGCGGCTGCACACCCCATGCTCTTAGGGCACTTACACGGTGAACCCGAACAAAACTGCGGTCTCACCACCGCCCCTTGGACGGTAATACTCGAACAACTATGCTTTTAGTCTTTTCAGCCTAAGCCTAAGACTCGAACAACTATGCCAATGACCAGTCCCTGATTTCAGGTCTCTGTCACCAAACCACATAGCCCGGGTCCGGTTCCACAAGCCCGTTGCTCACACCGCACTGTCAATCTTAAGCCAAATGTGCGGGTCAAGCTTCGGCAGATTCCAAATTCAATCAAACACACACAGAACCCAGTTATGTTCATGGCTGGCTCCCAGGCCACCAAGTTGGCAGAAATGCATTTTCGCCCTGTTTTCTGGGTGCACCTTGGAGTTAAACCCCAAGATTCCCTGTTACAATCTACCGTGTAGAAAAATCGAAAACAACCAAAGGTACGGAGTATTCTCCGGCTAATCATGCATAATGAAACATCACCGATCCAGACCAACTTGTCCGAGTAGGCTTCACACACCATGTAACATCCCATGTTACTTCTAGACCCCTTAACTTAGATTGGGTTAGGCATGAGGTGGGTTTTAAGGAAATTAGCTAGGTTTGACCCTAGGTAGTGGGTTGTAGCCATGTGGGGCCCACTATAGGACCAAGTCAAACTAGGTCAAACTAGCCTAAATAAGGACCCTAACCACACCATGACCCCACCACATTTTCCTAAACCTAAAAACAATCTAAGTGGACCTTAGGGCAGGTCACTAGGTCAACACTTTGACCTCAGTTTACCAAAGTCAACCTTGGGCCTAAAGTGGTCAAAACCACACTCATAGGCCCAATTAGCCTAAGTAGGGCACCCCCTTGACCCAACTCAAGTTTGGTGGTGCCATTGGGTTCATGACCATCAAGTGGGGTCAACCCACTCATCATGTTGACCAAGTCAACTCTCCAAGTCAACAAAGTCAACAATTTGACCTAAAAGAAGAAAATTAGCCCAAGCCCTTTTCCCCTTGGGCCAAGCCCACCAAGTGAAGCCCACCAGCAACCAAAGCACCAAAGACCAGCCCTACCCCTCATAATCAGGAGAGAGAGTACATGCAAGGGGTTAAAAATGGTATTTTGGTGAATGAGAGGAGAGAGAAAGTGGAAGAGAAGAGAAATAAGCCATGTGGCCCTCCTTCCTCAGATCCAAGGCCTGCTGGCTGATTCCAGGAGTTATTCCAGAGGATTTGCAGCTGGGGGTGGCCAAGTGGAAGCAATGGTGATACAACCTATGCTCCAACCGAGCTCACCTCAGCCATATCTCCCTATACAATCACTCCAGGCCAATCCAAGCCCACCAACAGTTTTAGAACGTCGAGAGGAGTGGAATTCGAGTGCTGGATCAGTGCTTTTGCTGGAGAATCCAGGAAACGGGAAGTAGATTGCCGGAGAACCACCACCATGCCAAACTGCCGCCAAGCTCGCCGTCGAGCCTCAATCCAGGTTCATTTCGCCGCCTCTCTACTCGTGCTAGCTTCTTAGATCCTTTAGGGGAGATATCGGGCTCAATTGAGCCCGATGCCATGAGAGCAGTGAGCAATTTTCCGAGCTTTATTTTCTTGCTCGGGTTCGCCGGAGGATCCAACTCTGGCGGCCTCACCGCCGGGAAACGCTAGCCCCCACCTCAGTGAAGGTGGTGGCGACATCCGCCGGCGGCGGTGGTGGCTCAGCTGGCCGGAAACGGCCCCGCAATATTCCCCAGGTTAGCTCGATCTTGGCCTTTGAACCATTGGAGAAGATAACCAGATGCCATTCGTTTGGCTTTAAGATTCGTGCTGTTATATAATAATATGATATAAATTAAATAAAATGAATAGTGTATTGCTGTCACAAATATACAGTTAATTTACATGTGCTATATAGGGTACTTAGAGACCTCTCCATAAGCTGAACCCTGAATAAAAAATTTAACCCTTTGTGTTACCTTGGAAATGCCACCCTAAATTTGGGTTTTGGTCAAGTGGTCTGGCCTGTAGGGAATTTTTACTAGGACTGGTCCTAGGCTAGGGCAGAAATTAAAAGTGAAGCCCAGGTCAAACCAGAAGTCCAAATAGGCTGGAATTTTGATTAGGTGATTTGATTGGGCATATTTAGCCCCTGCCAAAGTTTAGGAATTTTTGGAGACAAAATTCCAATAGTTTTGGTCATAATATCAAAAATTAAATTAATGGTATAATTGAAGTGTTAAGCCTCCAAATGGCCCCAAATTTTGGTGGCAGGTCCTTGGGGACATCATCAGTGCTTGATAGAAATTTCAGCACAATTGGGTTACAGCATGTTGGGTTAACCCACTTGCATGTGTAGGCTAGATTTAGCCTTGGGGTGCAAATGCAAAATTTGCTATGTTGTGTATTCACCCTCTTTGAGGCTTCTAAAAATCTTGAAATAGAAGCCAGAGGATCATTAGGGCAAATTTAACCCCTCAATTTATTTATGGGATTTTTGGAATCAAAAATCCCATTATTTGGAATTTTGAAAATATAGTCCTTATTTGAAAATAAATTGAGAAAATAGTTTTGATCATGCAAAAATCCTCAAACTTTTCCAAGTTAAAAATAAGGTCATAGTTGACTTAGGAAAATTTGATCTTTCTGTTTGAGAACTTCTGGAGTAAAATACCTTGTAATGACCATTTTACCCTTATTACATTTATTAATGAATTGATGGAAATACAAATCAGAAAAATTTGGAAATATTCATAGTGATGTATAATTGTATTAATAGTCTTGCATAAATATCTCAGAATTTATGGATATACTGATAATTTTAAAATTAACATAAAGGCATTTTGGTAAATATTTAAGAATGGGAATTGTTAGGCCCTTACACTATATACGTTGATGAAACTCTGCCATTATTCTTAAATTAATGTCTTATATGCTCTGTAATTTTTCTAGAATTTCGGTAGTTGAATTTCTTATACGTCCTTTGTAAAATGATAATTATGATGATTTTGTATTAATTAAGGAATAAATAGAAATACTTAAAGGAAAATTATAAATCTTGGAAGAAAGTGATATTTCACTATGTTATAGGTCAGGATAATTTCTCACAACATTAGGATTATGATATGGTATACTTCATGTGTTAAATGTCTTGAAGAATTATTTGAAGAAATTAATTTAATGATATAAATAATTGGGAAAATTATGAAAATCATCATGGTCAACATAAAAGTCCATACCACCCTAGGATAAATAATTTGAGACATATGGGCCAAGTATTTAGAAGTTGGATTCCGGGATGGAGTTAGGCCAAGGGCTGCACATAGTAAAAGTAGGTTGTACTATAGGCCCACCAGGGGATAGATCGATAATTGAACTAGAGAACATGATTGGAAGTATGACCCTGTTGGTTAGTATCGTCTTAGGGATGAGTGTAAAAGTGCAAGTCATTTGGTAACCATTGGAATGGAGGTCGGCGGAAGACCGTCGCCCTCCCGATAACAACTTAAGTCATTAGAGTCAACTAAGAGTAACAATGAGAGTTGAGTGTGGATTATGGGTAGACATCAACTAAAAGTAATTATCCTTGCGAAAAGGAACTTTGGATTTTAATTCCATCTTGGTTCCTAGTGCCCCCGAGACCCCTTCATTGGGCATACCCTGGGTAGTCCTGGGATTAACCTTAATTCACTAAGTATAATAACCGGTAGGCAAGAGTAGCCTAATAGGCTAGGTAAACTGTACTTGTTCTCACTCGTGCTGGGTTGGAGGGACTTGGAGTCTATTGACTACTTGCTCACTCGTGAAGAGTTGGAGGGAATTAATGAGTTATATATTCACTCATGCCGGGTTGGAGGGACATGGAGTCTTTTGACTACATGCTTACCCGTGTAGAGTTGGAAGAAAGTGTTTGGTTTACTTGCTCACCCAGGCAGGGTTGGAGGAATCAGGATAGGTTGGTCCTACGAGATGGAGGATCGAGATGAAATACTTGCATGTGCATAAATGGTGGTGGGTCATGCGGTACTAGGCCAATCGTCACACCGATGGTAGTACGGTGACTCGGGTGAGGTGTACGGGTGGAAGGGCCAGTATGTTGTTTAATACTGCGGTCAGGCAGACAATCCCTGAAGACGTATACCCAACCTAAAAGTATAGCAGGTAGCTAGCAATAGTACGCAGAGACTCTAGAGTGCACTTGTCGGTGTACAGAGGCGTACAAGAGAGGTCTTGGCCTGGTAGTGTGTATACCCGCCTAAAAAGCGGAAGCGCCCGTTTCGCTGCTGCCGTAGCCACAACAGCGGTACCTGAGAGTGATGCTAGCTCTCGAAAAGTGGGAACTAAAGGTCTGTGATCACGGAGTTGTTGTGTGTGAGTTTCACTTGCCTGCTGCATAATTTTCATCATAACATTCATTCATGTTAGAACATACGCTTCATAGATCCTTATCATATAAATTAGTATGGGCTCTTTTATATGATAAGTTACAATTCCTGGAAACCTTAACTTATAAATTTGTATGGGCATTTTTATAAGTTAAGGTACGTCTGTGATGATAGATAGCTTTACATTTCAGCTTACTTTATTCATGCTCTTACTTTCAGTTCTTTTCTTTTACTAGTACTGCTTTTACTTACCTGTACTACATACTTAGAACTACTAGAGTAGGATAACCATACCTATTACAGCTGCTAGTAAACTCTTGTCACCTGCTTCCACTTTTGCTACCCCTTCTTGTCCTCCGCTTTATCCTCCTGCTCGGTGCCTAGGAGTTGTGGGGCGAGGTACGGAGGAAACGACTTAGTCTTTTTGACTAATGTTCGGTGACCATATGATTTTAGGAGCACGAGGAGATGGAGCAGCACGTCGAGGAGACAGGACTTGAGGAGCAGATGCCGATACCACCACCTACTACTACTGGAGCACATGTTCAGGTGTGATGAGTTGAGATGTTAGATTCCGCTGCTGTTAGATTGAGAGAGAGTGATTTGATATTGATGTACTGGGCATAAGCCCTTATTCACTTTCATTTTTGTACTCATTTTAGACTATATTCATGTACTTTTCATTTGATATATATATGATTAGTACTGTGGCTGTGGACTGTGATATTTACTCTGTTTTATACTTCTACTTCTCATATTGGCCGACAGGTTTATGATCGTACTAGCCGGCAGAATCGGCGACTTGCGGTGTCGACTAACCCATGTGTTAGTGTCACGGTAAGGTGGCGGTTCTGGGCATAAGATCCGGGTTAGCCTCGAAAAGGGGGAAATGGATCTTACACACCATGCCTATGTCCGTTTCTCGATTTTGGACTCTACATGCAAGAAATGGGGACTATTCATGTCTACCCAAAGGATCACCACAAACTCACCGCATACTCGCGAGAGCGGGCTTCCTATGCAAAAAGCAAAGAGGACTTCACATGTCCAAGTAGAGAATCGTTACCCTAGCATTTCTCCTCGGCGCCATGAAGATCTAGTCAGATGGAAAGCACCGTATCGGCCTCGCCTTCGCAGATATGGACTCGGATCGAGAATCGAAGCTCCGAAGCTACACTAGCGGCCGGATCTCTCTTCCTTCATCTTCCTTGCTCTCCCCTCTCTCTAAAACTTTTGAAAGAGAAAACCCAAATCAAATGAGGGTTTCTAAGCCCTATTCCCGGGTATATCCACCCAAGAACAGCCCTGAGCCGTTGGATCCCAAAATAAGGAAACAAACGGCCACGATTCGCATTTAAAATCCAAAACCTGGGCTGAACACGGCTTGCGACACGCCCGTGTCCAAGGCCGTGTGTCTCAATCGACATCGAAACTATCGCATCCCGAAAAGAACACGGGCTCTTGATACGTCTGTGTCAAGTTTGACACGCACGTGTCAAGTTTGATACGCCTGTGTCATCCAGTACACGACTGTGTAGCTTGGCGTGTTACTCCATCGACACAGGTCCAGCACTAACCCGAGGAGGACACGGGTACTCGACACGCCCGTGTCGAATTTGAAATGCCCATGTAGGACCCGAACACGCCTGGGCTCTGGCCGTGTCTCTCCCCCGACATAACTCGGCTATCAACCCGAGCAGGACACGCCCTTGGGACACGCCCGTGTCCCAGGCCGTGTGTAACTCTACCAAGTCCCAGACTTGGCTCAAAACACCACCCGTCCCTCTTTTGAGTTTCGAGTTGTTACAGCTCTATTTCTCTTAAAATAATTTCGTCCACGAAATTACTGAAAGGAAAAGATAAAAAAATAAAAATAAAACGGTACCTAAGTGGAATAACTCTGGGTACTCCTCAAGCATGGTCTGATTTCGCTTCCACGAGAGCTCCTCCCGTCCGCAATTATCCTAACGGACCTTGACCATCCGAATCTCCTTGTTATACAGTCACTTTACTTCCGAGTCCTCAATGCATACAGGCTTGACCTTCATCGTCAACCCAACAAGAAAGTGGCAATAGTGGTCTTCTGCCACTCTTTCGTCTCTATAGCAATCAAGACTCTCTTCATTCTGGAGAGCCAATCCTCCTTTTGGGTTGGGGTTTCCGTCCCCGAGAACAATGGAGGATTAAAGCCAATAATGTGTTTGAGTTGTTTCTCCGTTTCTCTCCTAGGCATCACTGGCTCCACCACAACCTACTCCACCCTCCTTGGTTCCGCCGCTTGGAGCGGTACTTGCTCCAAAACAGGGGCAGGCTGCTGCACCTGCCTCACAGGCTGTGCATTAATCATCGCAAACATTGCTTCAGCTACCAATCGTATGGTTTCAGTCGAAGGAGGTGTTGTCGGCGTATCGTTTGGTGCGCTACTTGCCTTAGAATCTTGACGTTCTAACGGCCCTGCACCACTCCTGGTCACCTATAGTTATGCAAAACACTGTTAAGTGACCAAACAATATTGCAAAAAGCAATTATAGGAACACGCAGATTTCTCAAACATGTTTATTTTCATTCCTAAGTGGACATTCATGGGTTCTTTATGTTATAATGATGGCGCACACACATGTGCTCACTACCCCTGAAAGTGAATTCGCCCACGAATTCATTTAAGCCTGACCGAAACCGATAGTCTGATACCAAATTATAACACACCTATCCGTCACATAGCATATAACAGTAGGTCCGGCCGGGGCCTGATGCCATATACCACAGACAGACCGACGGGTTACGCCTTGAAACCATTCTTCCAATCGTACGTCCTAAACATAGCATCTAGCGGAAGCAATTTATTAAGTTGCAAAAGTAAGAACCCAGCCACAAGCATGAATGTCCATTAGCCAACACAAACAGGAATGAAATTACAAAGTACACACAGTACTTGCCTTATGGCCTTACAAGAGTTCACTAAATTTAAAACCGTGTCTTCCAAACCTCGGCACGCATGCCGGCACACATGAATTAAATAAGTAAACATAACAAGGCTTTCAAGGGCCGACTCAGCAATAAAGGATTTGGCCCACTATTTTCCACTCGTCTCCGCAGCACCTGCAAACACAATTCACCGCAACGGTGGCAAACAAAAGTAACGGTCAGCTAAGCTGACCAAATTATAACGATCCCGCCCCCAAGCTTGGGGCGGCGATGCTCCTTCCCAGCACTTATTAGCATAATAAGAAATAAAGTGAATAATCACAACACCACAGGTGCAGTCTCATACGGACATACACCCCGTGCTATCAGGGCATTTATACGGTGAACCCGGTCAAAACCACGGTCTCACCACTGCCCCTTGGACGGCAATACTCGTGAGCATTTTAGTCTTTTCAGCCTAAGCCTAAGACTCGCACAACTATGCCAATGGACAATCCCTGATTTCAGGTCTCTGTCACCAAACCACATAGCCTGGTTCCGGTTCCACAAGCCCGTTGCTCACACCACACTGTCAATCTTAAGACAAATGCGCGGGTCAAGCTTCACCAGATCCCAAATTCGATCAAACACACACATAACCCAGTTATGTTAAAGGCTGGCTCCCAGACCTCCAAGTTGGCAGAAATGCGTTTCCGCCCTGTTTTTCGGGTACACCTTGGAGTTAATCCCCAAGATTCCCTATTGCAATCTACCGCATAGAAAACCCGAAAACAACCAAGGGCACAGAGTCTTCTACAGCTAATCATGCATAATGAAACATCACCGATCCAGACCAACTTTTCCGGGTAGGCTTCACACACCATGCCTATGTTCGTTTCTCGATTTCAGACTCTACATGCAAGCAACGGGGACTATTCATGTCTACCCAAAGGATCACCACAAACTCACTGCATACTCATGAGAACATGCTTCCTATGCAAAAAGTAAAGTGGACTTCACATGTCCAAGTAGAGAATCGTTACCCTAGCATTTCTCTTCGGCGTCATGAAGATCTAGTCGGATGGAAAGCACCGTATCGGCCTCGCCTTCGCAGATCTGGACTCGGATCGAGAATCGGAGCTCCGAAGCTCCACTGGCGGCCAGATCTCTCTTCCTTCTTCTTCCTTGCTCTCCCCTCTCTCTAGAACTTTAGAAAGAGAAAAACCAAATCGAATGAGGGTTTCTAAGCCCTATTCCCGGTTATATCCCAGCAAGAACAACACTGTGCCGTTGGATCCCAAAATAAGGAAACGAATGGCCATGATTCGCACTTAAAACCCAAAACCTAGGCCGAACACGACTTACGACACGCCCGTGTCCAAGGCCGTGTGTCTCAACCGACGTCGAAAACGTCGCGTCCCTAAAAGAACATGGGCTCTTGACACGCCCGTGTCAAGTTTGACACGCCCGTGTCATCCAGTACACGCCCGTGTAGCTGGGCATGTTCCTCCATCGACACAAGTCCAGCACCAATACGAGGAGGACACGGGTACTCGACATGCTCATGTCGAATTTGACACGCCCGTGTCGGACCCGAACACGCCTGGGCTCTGTACGTGTCTCTCCCCCGACATAACTCGGCTAATAACCCAAGCAGGACACGCCCCTGGGACACGCCCCTGTGACACGCCCCCGGGACACGCCCGTGTACCATGCCATGTGACCTCTACCAAGTCCCATAATTGGCTCAAAACACCACCCATCCCTCTTTTGAGTTTTGAGGTGTTACAGGAGGAGCCTTGGGATTACTCTTTCCATGTTCTCTATCATATATCCTTCTCTTGGTAATAGATTTCTCATATAAGTCCCATTCATGGGAGCTGTAATGATCATGTCTATTCTCATTATAATTAATCACTAGTTTGAGAGTATAAAAAATTAAAGATTTAGAAGTTGGACTCCAAATTTCAGCAAATTCTTGTGTTCTCCTTCTTTCAACTTCTGAATTGGGATTGGTCTAGCTAGCAGAGGCACCATCACCTACTTTCTTTTCTTGTGCCCTGGGATTTCTGAAGGAGGATCTTGATGAGGCACATCTGTTTGTTCAGATTCCCATACTTGAGCATAACTTTCTGGAGGTTCTTCTTGATCTTCAGGTCTAAGAGAAAAAGTTGGCTGTTGGGTAAGAGGATGTTGAGCAAGAGGACTGAGATGATGTTGGATTACATTTGGATCAGCTTGGAATTCAGGGAATATTTGATTATGCATCCATACAGCTGTATCATATATGTGAAACTTAACACCATCAATTTGATTATGTACATCAGTATGTAGCTCATTCAACTTTGCTTCTCATTCAATCTTCTTTCTTTCTTCAGATTTTTCTAAGAATTCTTTCACTAGGTTCTCTGGAAGATAGGTTGAGTAAAGTGTGGAGTTGACTAATGTTAGGTGGCATTAGGGATCGGCGAAGGATCGTCTTTCCCGAAGGGAGGAAGAGTCAATATCACACTAGGTTTAGTCCAACATAATATAAAAAAGGGAATGGGTAAAGGGAGGCAACCAATAATAATAAGTGCCATGCGAAAGGGAACAATGGGCTTTAGCTACCATCATAGTTCCTAGTGCCCTTTGAGAACCCTTCACCGGGTATGCCGGGGGCAGTCTTGGGCTAACGTAAACCGTAGGAATAACAAATCTTAAGAGCAACTATTATAACTAGGGTTTCACTTTATCACACCCCGGTGTATCAGGAAGTTAGTTTGACTAGGATGTCCGGGTGGTAGGCTTGGCGATTATGGAAATGGGCAGGTTGGCCCGACAAGCTTTGGCTCAGTTGTTGGTAGTGACGGACGGGATAGTCCGACGAGCTTTGGCTCGGTTGTTGGTAGTGACGGACGGGATAGTCTTGCAAGCTTTGGCTCGGTTGTTGGTTGAGAAGGACGAGATAGTCCGGGGAGCTTTGGCTCAGTTGTTAACTGTGACAGACAGGATGTTTTGGGGATCTTTGGCTCGATAGATGGTTGGATTCATAATTATTGCATGTGCATGAAAGGTATAAAGGTGGTGGGTCTTCGGTATTGGAGGGTCAATGCATTGACGCCAATACGTCGACTCTGTAAGTGTGGTTTAGCACTTCGCCATAAAAGTCCGGTACGCTAGCCGGTAAGAGTATGCAGGAGTCCGCTTTGTGCACTAGAGGTAAGGCGTACGGTATGCTTGACCGGTAGTTTAATTACTGGTTTAGAGGTGGGCGAGGCCCAACCCACCGCTTCCGTCTGCCATTACGAAGGTATTCTGGGAGGTTGCTCCAGAAAGGGGGAACTAAAGGTCTGTGTACACCGAGTCGGGTGGGTGAGTTGCACTTGCATGATCACATCATAGCATATTAGCATGTCATAGCATCATCATTACATATAACCCCTGGCACCTATTGTATAAGTGGTATGGGACGCTTATATAATAGGCCATACAAAACGACCCCTTGGTCTATAAGCTTGTACGAGCAGGTTTATAGATTAAGGTTCAAATTCTATGAATTTGTATATTGTTTGTAACCGACACCTTATCATATAAATTGGTATGGGACTTTTTATACGATGGAAGCCTTGCAGAAGATCCCTTAGCTTATGTGTTCTCATATAATCATATTTTCACTTACTACCATTATACTCATAGAACTGCTAGCATAGGTTCGCCGTCACCTGTTACCTTGATATTCTCCACTATCATTGCCTTTCCTTTCTTCCTCCCCGCTCGGTGCCTATAAGCCATGGGGGAAGGGGTGGGGGATGATAGGACTTAGTATTTTAGACTAACAGTTTTCGAACCACATCATTTAGGGGATCGTGGATCCCAGCATGGAGGAGCAGTCCCAGAGGTCGGCATGCTTGGAGATGTGGCAGTCTAGCACTGGAGTTCAGATAGCTGGGACTGTAAGTTCCGATCACTATAAGTTGTTCTAGTTTTGCTTCCGCGATGAGTGGCTTGTAGTGAGGATATGATGTACCGGGCATGAGCCCTTGTTTCAGTACTTTATTTATTATTATTGTGGACTCTCCCTTCGTGAAGATTATTATTCTGATATGTGATTTTCTATGGACTTGTGTTTACTCTACTTTGCTACTTTTTTGAGATCGAATTGGCCGGCAGGATCGACGCTTTGTGGTGATGACCCTTCAGGGCGTGAAGGTGTCACCGCAAAGTGGCGGTTCTGGTCCTAAGACCCCTGTGTTTTAAAAGAAAAAAAAATTGGGTTTTACAGTTGTGCTGACATTAATTCTATCTTACCCAAAAAGGGTCAACAACAAGTGTATCAACTTGAGGAGGAGGAGGAGGAGTTATTAGTGGAGCTGACCATGGAGGAATTTCTTCTATGATGACTGAACTTTTGACTCTGGAGGTATGAATCAAGATATCTCTTTCCTCACCAGTAATTGTGGGAAGGGAGAAGTCCAGGTTCTTGAAAGGTGGTTCAACCTGTTCTGGAGTTGCTTCTTCATCATAAATATAAATAGTTTCTTCATCATGTTCATCTGCTGCAGGAGATTGATGGTGAGGGGATTCTGGTTCAGAATGAGGGTGTGATGGAGATGGTTCTGGAGTGGGAGATTTTTGTGGAGGCAGAGGGGAAAGAGGCTCATTGGATGTGAGCTCCTAAATCATTCTATTTATATATACCTTTGTAGATAGGACTTGTTCTTGTCCTTGTGCATCAAAAAACACTTCTTCAGCAGTAGTAGTAGCAAGTGGAGCAATATCTAGAGGAGGGGTAGAAAGGCTTTCCTTTGGGAGATGGATTGCCTCAGGGATTGAAGGAGCAGGCTCCCCCTCAGCAACTGCACAAGATGTGCCATCTACTTGATGTAGAGGGGAATATGGGGTCCTATCCTCATCTTTATTGTGATCAAGTGCTTTTGCAGCTTGAGCAGTGTTCTTGAGCTTGAGTTGCCATCTTTGAATTGAAGATATGGAAACTTTCTTCATGTGATGTAGAGTAGTACCTTTGGATAGATAAAAAATGTCTGGCCTGAGTGCATGAAGTTAAAGGGAGATAATCCTGCCAAAGTTTGGTGCTTGAATGCTATTCCAATAGAGACAAGTTCAATCCCGATTCTAATCTTTGATGGAGGGGCCATCGATTGAAAGAGATGAACTAATGACTGTCCTTCTGAAGGAAAAGGCTAAGCGGCAGGAAGAGGGCGACAACGACAGAGAAGATGAAGAGTCATTCTTTTTCTTGAGAAAAGGGTTTTAGAGATCGAGTGATTTGGAATTTCCGGACTTATTCTATTTATATAAGTCTTAATTTATGATGATTAAGGAAATAATAAGAGTAACATACCTGGGAATATGATGGTATCAGAGTTAGGGTGCGAATATCAGAAATTTAAACTTCCGGAGAAATACGGGATCAGAATTTTCGAGTGGAAGGCCATTACTCGAGTGAAGACAGTGTTATTCTAGAGTAGTGAAGTACTGTATCGAGAAGTAGTTCTGAAGTTCTCGAGAAGCATCTGATAGTTCACGAGAGGTAGACTGGAACTCGAGAATTATTCCTCGAGATACATTCTTGTTTCTCGAGTATTCCTATCCAGTACTCGAGTAGTAAGAGCAGTACTTGAGAAGTGAAGTCCAAACTTGAGTTTTCTGAATTTTTTGAAGTATTGCCTGATCCTTGAACTTTGTTGTGAGACCTCCTTTTTCATTCTTCTTTGTTGAGCATGCCAAGTTCTGTTTTGAAAAATAAGAACTTTGCCTCGTCTAGCTGATTTGTGAAAATGTCTGCATCCTGCTTGTCAGTTGGTACATATTAGAGGTTGATGTCTCCATGCTCCACATGCTCCCTGATAAAGTGATACTTCAGCTCTATGTGCTTTGTCCTGCTATGAGAGACTGGGTTGTTGGTGATTACAATTGCTCTGGAGGAGTCTCAAAACATTGAAATGTTGTTGAACTTCATATTGTAGTCTTCAAGTTGGTTCTTTATCCATAGCAGTTATGCACAATAATTGCATGCAGAGATATACTCTAACTCGGGTGTTGAATTTGCGAAACAATTCTACTTCTTGCTGCTCCAGGAGATAAGCCTTCTTCTTAGGAATTGGCAAGTCCCGGAAGTGCTTTTCCTATCGCCTCTGCTTCCTGCAAATTCTGCATCTGAAAAACTAATTAGTTCGTTATCATTACTTCTTGGGTTCCATAAGCCAAGATTTGGTGTAACTTTAAGGTATCTCAAAATCTGCTTTACAACAGCGTAGTGAGATTCCTTAGAGTTCATTTGAAATATAGCACACACATATGTTGAGAACTTTATATCCGGTCTAATAACAGTAAGATAGAGCAAAGATCCAATTATGCTTCTGTACTTTGTTTCATTAAAAGGTTCCCTTTCTCATCCTTGTTCAGAGACATTGCTGAACCTATTGGAGTCCTCATAGAGGTTGAATTCTCTATTCCGAATTTCTTAATTAAATCCTTGGTAAATTTCATCTGAGAGATGAAAATTCCATCTTCAGATTATTTCACCTGAAGTCCTAAGAAATACTTCAACTCTCTCATACTACTCATTTCAAACTTCTCTTACATAAGTTTTGAGAACTTCTTGCAGAGGTAGTCGTCAGCAGAGCCAAATATGATGTCATCGACATAGATTTGCACTTGCAAAATCTTGCCTTTTATTTCCCTAAGAAATAATGTCATATCTATCTTTCCTCTTGTGAACTTATTCTCAAGAAGAGTGCTAGAGAACATCTCATACCAAGCTCGAGGGGCTTATTTCAAACCATATAAAGCTTTAAATAAGAGATAAGCATGATTAGGGTGGTTAGAATCAATGAAACCTGGAGGTTGTTCCACATACACATCTTCCTTTATGTCACCATTTTGGAAGGCTGACTTAACATCCATTTGATAGACAGTGAAGCCCTTGAGTGCAACATATGCTAGGAACAACCTGATTGCCTCCAAGCTTACCACTGGAGCATACGTCTGATTGAAGTTGATTCCTTCTTCTTGTCGGTATCCCTTAGCGACGAGTCTGACCTGATTCTTTATAATTGTCCCATCTTCGTCCATCTTGTTCTTGTAGACCAACTTTATTCCGATAACGTTCTTACCTTTGGGTCTTGGAACAAGCTTCCAGACTTAGCAACGCTTGAACTGATTTAGTTCCTCTTCCATTGTCATTATCCAAGATGTGTCTGAGTTTGCTTCTTCAAACTTCTTTGGTTCAACCTGCGAGAGGAAACTTAAATATAAATTTTCATTAGTTGTATATTTACGAGTTCTGACACCGTCCCGGGGATCTCCTATGATTTGATCAATTGGGTGATCCTTCAAGTGTCTGGGCTTTAGGGTTCTTGCATCTGGAGCTTTCTCTATCACTGGAGTGACTTCATCAACTTAGATGGCATCTTCATCATGGTGATCATCCTCTCCAATACGGGTTAGATTGGTGTTCATGATGAACTCTTGATCTTTTTCTTTAACTGGCTTATCCAAGCTCAATTCCTTTAGTCATGAACCTACATCTTCAATGAACACACTAGAAGAACTGCCTTGCAACAAGCTCGTCTCATCAAATATAACATTGATAGATTCTTCAACAACCAGGGTTTTCTTATTAAAAATCCTATATATCGTATTATGGCTACTATAACCTACGAAAATACCTTCAAAACTCTTTTCTAAATTTCATAGTGTGATACTTCTCATTATTAAGTACAAAGCCTTTACTACTAAAGATTTTAAAATATGAAATAGTCGGTTTCCTGCCCTTTAATAGTTAGTAAGGTGTCCTATTATGGTTCTTGTTTATGAGTGCTCGATTTTGCATGTGACATGCAGTGTTGACGGCTTCAGCCCATAAATATTCCGGTAGTGAGGCATCACTCAGCATGGTCCTGCAAACCTCTATGAGTGTTCTATTCCTTCTCTCAGTGACTCCGTTCTGTTGCGGAGTACGAGGAGAGGAAAACTCATGAAAGATACCTAAGCTTTCACAGAATTTTATCATGGCCCCATATTTGAACTTTGATCCATTATCACTTCTGATTTTGACAATAGAGCAGTTGTGTTCATTCTGGACTTACCTGACAAAATTAGTAAAGATATCAAAAGTATCTAACTTGTGTTTTAGAATGAACACACATGTAAAGTGAGAGTAATCATCAACAATAACCAATGTATAATCCTTACCTCCCAAACTTCTAATTTGTAGTGGACCGAACAAGTCCATATAAAGAAGGTGTAAACACATATTAGAATCTTTGGGAATAATGCTTTTAAAGGTAGCCCTTATTTGCTTGCCTTTTACACATGCATGATAAAGTCTATCTTTAATGCACTTAACGTTGGGTGCATCACGTACTAAATTAAGAGAAAATAATTTATTAATAGTTTTGTAATTTATATGTACTAATCTCTTGTGCCATTGGTCACAAAGAGACACACTATCTTTTGCCAAAAAGCACACTAGTGTAGAAGTGTAACACCCCAAACTTGGAAGGGGAAACGACGGCGTCGTTTCAGCCAAATTTGGGTTTTAGGGGTAGGCACACGACCTGTGACACGGCCGTGTCACAAGCCGTGTAGCGCCTGGGTCATCGAACCGTATTGATCGACGATCGACGAGAAGGCACAACCTTGGACATGGGCGTGTCCCTGGTCGTGTCCTTCTCGGGCTGTTAGCGGGATTTATTCTGCTAGGCGTGACACGGGTCACGACACGGCCGTGTCGGGGATGACACGGGCGTGTCGAAGGCCGTGTTTTTGGCCGTGTCTTTCTCTGACTGGGAAAATTGGTCGGTAGGGGGCGTGACACGGGTCTCGACACGGGCGTGTCAATGGCGACACGGCCGTGTCGGAGGCCGTGTCAAAGGACGTGTCGAAGGCCGTGTGCTGGTTTTCGAATCGGTTGAGACGACGAATGGCTAACACGGCCCTGCACACGGCCGTGTTGCAACCCGTGTTCGGCCCAGATTTTCTATTTTGAGTTCCGATCGTGGCCGTTCGTTCTTTTCTTTGGAAGATCCAACGGTGGGGAGCCTCCCTAGGCGGTTTAAGGCCGGGAATAGGGTTTCAAACCCTCATTTTCCATTTGGCTTTATCTCTCTTGATTCTAGAGAGAAGGGAGAGCAAGGAGGAGGAAGAAGGCCAAGATCCGGCCGCCGGCGAAGCTTCGGAGGTCCGTTTCGCGAGCGGAGTTCAGATCCGCGAAGGTGGGAGCGTTGCGGTGGTGTTCAACCGAGCAAATCTTCTCCATGGCTAGGAAGAGGGGACGAAAGGTAACGACACTTCTCCTCTCGGTTTTTAGGATTTAGGATGCATGAATAGCATCCCCTTCCTTTCGTATTTTTAGCACCGAATCTCTCAAATGAGAGGGATTCGTGTAGCCTAGGTTCAAGAGAAACCTCCGGGTTGAGTATGTTCATCCCGACATGCTTTGCATTAGAGATCCGCTCCGTTAGCGGATTAGGCATTGTGGGTGAAGCCGTGGTCGCGACCGTTAGTCCGACCCAGTGATATTGCACAGCGAGCTTCGGGGATTCAGTAGAAATCCGTAGCGGCAATACGCCGTTGTGTGTATGCGTTTTCCCCCTTATATTTGAGTGAGTACTCGTAGTCGGAACCGGACGAGGTTAGCTCCGCTTTGTGCGGTAGATGGTTTCCTTGGAGCACGGGGAAGACACGGTGCGAGTGACAATTGGGGTGGGGAAACCTTTGTTTGTGCTGTGCTAAGGCGCGGCTATGTCTCCGTGGTCGGCTGGCTTTTCCTTGACGCGCAAGTCATGTGGGGAAAGTGTCCCGGAGAGACTAGCCCCTTGTGTGAGACTGACGAGAATGCCGAGCGGAGGGCAAGCCCGGGCAATGTAGCCATGAGCGGGTGGGGTCCAGCAAGGCTTCTTAGAATCGGTCAGTGTGAGGCGGAACCCTGACGAGCAAAGTCAGATTGTGCGGGCAAGCCCTGGGGTTATGACCCTTGTGCGGGTGGGGCCTTTGCAAGGTTCCGTGTGACGGCGTGTGTGCCGTTAGGGACATGGTGGTTCCCTTTTGTTTGCGGCTTTAAGCCAATGGGGAAACGGAAGTACCCAGTGTTTGATGTTGTGCTAGATGCATACGAGCTAGGGTGCCTTGGGTGAAACCCGGGTTGCATTCATGTTGCATAGTAGGCCCCTTTCACTTTGTACAAAACATAGAGAACATGTATGCTGTATGAGACATCCAAGCCTGTTTTATCGCTTTATTATATATACTCTTTTGGTATACGAAGTGCTAACTTGCAGGTGGAGTGGTACCCCGGGGTCCGTTAGGGACGGCAGGGAGGAGATGTGTTTGTTACACAGTAGAGGTCAGCCTTTGCTGACCCACGTTACTTTAAATCCTTACAGGGCAAGGGTCGCATGCAGGAGCTAGCGCGCCGGGCGAAAAGCCCTAAGCCTCATGAAGTGTTGCTGTGCTTGGATTTTCCTTTCGTGTTTGCTACCCCTAGTTATGTTTATGTCCGGCTTGCATGCCGAGGTAGCCTAGGAGTGCTTGACACTTTTGTATTTTTGACTTTTATTGTGCAAGGCCTTAAGGCCATTTGATACTCTACTGTTAGTGGATAACTTCTGTCTGTTAGTTTTCTGTTTCCGCTGTGTTTGTTTGGAGTTTTGAGATTGGGTAGTTTTCATATCATCTTTTAATACTAAAGCTGTGGCGTCCGTATGTTGTGGGGCCCCGGCCGGACCCATATTATATGGTCTTTACAGGGGAGGTGTTACAATTTGGTATCAGATGGAGGTTCGCGTTCCAATGAGAAGTTTCGCGGTCGAAAGTATAAGTCGAGTCGCGTATAAGAAGTTATCCACATAGGAGTATCGCGGGACCATGAGTGTCCTTGTGTTCGAGTCTTGCAATTAGAGACTGATTTGCGTTTTCTTGCTTGTGTTTAGAGTGCAAGCAACGAGGCTGGGACCTCGAGGCCAAGAGAAGAGCTCTCGGCAAGTAATGCGACTGTGCAAGGTCCGCTAGGGATGGGGGTCACACCGGCCGACTTCTGCCGCATGCTTGCAGAAGCGATGGTGGCGGCCCAAGCTGCAGCGACAGCACAGGTAGCAGCTCCCGTTGCTCAGGTAGCAACTCCTGCTACCCCGGTCACGGCAGCGACCGTGCAGGTTGAGGAGGCCAGGCGGGCAGAGCCGCAGGCCGAGAGTGTGGTTGTCGGGCATGGGGACCGGCAAATGAAGTACTTTCTGAGTTTCCACCCTCCAACCTTCAAGGGAATCGGCACGCCCACAGATGCAGAGGATTGGTGGGCTAGGATTCAGGAGCTTCTGAGGGCGGCAGAGGCGCCAGATGAGAAAAAGGCAGAGTTCGTAGCCTTTATGTTGGAGGGAGATGCCAAGTTATGGTGGGTAAGCCACAGTGGTCGGCAGTTTCCAGGATGCACACCGTCCATCGAGGAGTTTGGGAATGCCTTCCTGAAGAAGTACATTCCCGCCTCAACAAGGTTGGCCCTCCAGAGGTAGTTTCTACATCTGGTGCAGCGAGACAAGTCAGTGGATGAGTATGTTCAGGAATTTACTCTCTTGGGTCGTTATGCAGGGACGACCATGGCAGACGATGAAGAGAGGGACAATCTCTTCTATCATGGATTGAGGGAGAATCTAAGATAACCCCTCATATCGATGAAACGTGCGGGTTTCAACGAACTGGTGGAGGCGGCCCGAATTTTGGAGAGTGACATGGAGCGATCCCAGCGTCGCAAGGGCTTCACACCCAAGCAGGGGGAGGAGAAGAAGCCTGCTCAGTCCCATGGAAAGGCGGAAGGGAGCCGATGGAAGAAGAAGCCTTCCACATATAAGTCGGGCGAGAAAAGCAACTGGACGTCCGAAGGGTCACGTTCTAAGGGCCCTCAGACGTGCTATAGTTGTGGCAAGCCAGGCCACATAACAAGATTTTGTACCCAAGGGGGCACTAAGCAAGAGCCAAGGCAGGAGCAAACTGTGCGCTCCGACCCCAGTGCCGCGGAGAAAGGGAAGATGGCGGAGTCGAGTGCTTCTCGGTTTCAACCAGTGCAGCCAAGGGCCTACAACCTTGGGCAACAAGAAACAATCCGTCAACCTGATGTGGTGACAGGTACGAGAGTTCAACCTGCACCTTAGATTCCTGTCTTTCAAGCCTTTATGTTTGTTGCATGTGTGTAGGCTTTGTAATGGTATCTGGGTACCTCGCTAGGGTACTCTTTGATACGGGAGCGTCGCACTCCTTCCTTGCGGAATGCTTTATCCGGAGGATCGGAGTGGAGTCTATTGGAACACCCTATTACTATTTGGATCAGGATGACTATATTTCTATAGGGATTTTGTGTTGTGACCTCCTTGTTGTTATAAAGGTCACATAGGCTAGTTAGAGTAATCTTCAGCTCGACGCGTAGTCGACTTCAGCTCGACGCAGAGTCGATCTCAGCTCGACGCAGAGTCGACCTCAGCTCGACGTGGAGTCGACCTCAGCTCGACGTGGAGTCGACCTCAGCTCGACGTTCCGTTGAACCCAGTTCTGCTTACAGAAAACACTCTCTTGCCGACGTGTGTCGTACTCAGATCGACGTTTTACTGTGAGCTCGACGTTTTCCAGACTTCCGTCAGTTTTGAATAGGAATTCAAATTCCTACTGTCAGACAATTAATGCTGAAGATTTATTGGCCGTTACAGCATATCTGGTGCATGGCTCAAGGAATTTTCTAAGGAATGTCTGCCTGACATTTCCTTTGAGGCATGGACATTTAAGGAAAGCATTTAATGCTGACTGCCAACGGCTATCAAAGAAAAAGGAAGAAGAAGACTCAGATATATTATTCTTTCAGCTAGACAGAGATATATAGAACAACAATACAGGGCTTCAGCTGCTCTCTCTCTGTGATATTGTTTTGAAAGCTCACTCACAGGAATTCTGATTGCTTCAGACACAACCATCCAACTTTCTTGGATCATCCCTTGCTGGAGCAAATCAGATCTTTGAAGACCTGTCACCCTTGTGCAGAGCTCTCCTTCCTGAACTACTTCTTGATCTCAGGGCGAGCTTTGACAACATCTATAGATCCACTTTGCTTCTCTCTACTTGTTGATAGAGAAGACAACATCACCCCTTTTTCTTTTTCTTTCTGTACATGGTTTTAACTCCCTTCAAAAGTTACCTTTGGTTTTGCTGAAACCTTGTCAAAAATCAGCCCCTTTGGTTTGTGAGAACCTGGTCAAAAACTCTCTGGTGCTCAAGACACCTGATCAACTCATCTTGAAGTGGATTCCTATCAAGGGTGATAGAAGAGTGGATTACCCAGGATTTTGGGGAACCACTATAGCTCCTTGTGTCGTCTGGATTGCTTGTTTCTTTGTGTTTTGCTTTGTGCTGTGAATTTCTTTTTACTCTGATTATTTGCTATAGCACCATACACTAAGTAAATCTAAACTTTCTCTCCACTCAAGTTTTTATTTGCAAAACTATTTTAAATAACTCTATTCACCCCCCTCTAGAGTTAGGATTGATCTTATCCTGCACTTTCAATTGGTATCAGAGCCAGGTTGATCATTCATACAGGCTAACACCTGGATCAAAAGATCTCTGATAAGATCATTTCTCTCAAAAGGGTTATTTCTTTTAGTTTTACTTATCTTTAAAACTCATGGCACAAAACAAGGACTTTGCTAGCACCAGACCTCCTATGTGCAATCTCTCTAAGTTTGCACTATGGAAAGCAAGGATTAAACTTTACATGAATTCATTTGATGAGGACATCTTTAATTCTGTGTTGACAGATTGTCCAAGGCCTCCCACAGAAACAAGTACATCAGCTGTTCCTCCTCCTTCAGGAACTGATGCTGACATAAAGAAGTGGAAGGCAGCAGATGCTAAAGCCATGAACATCTTGGCTCAAACCATGTCAGATGACATTTTCCAGAAAGTAGCTGAATGCAATACTGCCAAAGAGATCTGGGAAAAACTTTCAGAAATTATATCAGGTTCTGCAGATGAAAGAAAGGATAGGAGATCCTACCTCATCACCCAGTATGAGAACTTCAAAAAGGCAGAGTCTGAGTCAGTTGCTGACATGTACAACAGACTGAGCCTAATCATCAGTGAGCTTAGATCACTAGAGAAGGACATATCTCTCACTGAGATAAATGACAAGATATTGACTTGTTTCCCTAGCTCTTGGGACTCAAGAATCTGGTCGATTAAAGATGGAAGAAATGTCTGTGAGTTATCCACAGAAGCTCTTCTAGGAAAGCTCAAGAGTTATGAGCAATTCATTAAGAAGAGAGAAGAAGAGCAGAAGACATCCACACCAACAGAAAAGGTTGAGAAAACCATTGCCTTCAAAGCACAGGAAGAAGAACCTAAAGAAAAGGTGTTGGGAAATGAAGAGCTTATGAGCCTACTAGTCAAAAGGTTCAATAAGCTGAATAAAAGGAACTTCAGAAGATGGTCATCCAAAGACAAAGACAAGCCAAGGTATGACAGATCTACTAATAAAGATATTATCTGCTTTGGCTGCAGGAAACCAGGACACATTTTCCCCAACTGTCCAGAAAATCAAGATAAAGACAGAAGGGACAAGAAGGAAAGAAAAGATAAAAGGAAGGATAAGGAGTCAAGGAAATACCATGACAAGCCTTCCTCCAGCAACAGCAAGCACACCAGAAAAGGATTTGTGGCTGAATCCTGGAGTGACTCAGATGAGTCTGATTCATCATCCAGCTCTAGTGATGATGAGGATGATGTAGAAGAAAAAGGATTCTGTATGATGGCCATCAATGCATCTCAAAAGAATACTGATTCAGAGCTTGATGCTGACTACCTGTCTGATCAGGAACTTACTGAGGATCAGGTAATAGATTCATTTGATTTTAATTCTGATGAATTTAAATCTGAATTCAAATCTATGTGCATTGACTTGATTGAATCTCAAAAGTTAATTATAACTCTTAGAGAACAATTGATTGAATGCAAATCCGTTAACTCAGATAATCTTAGACTCTTAGAAGAGTTGAAGCAGTGTGGGGAGGAGATAGCTTCACTGAAAGGTGAGCTATCTAAGGCCAAACAATTTGAATAAACCCTTAATGGGAGAAGTATCAAATTAATGGACATCACAAGTACAGTGAACTCAAGATTGAATGGTACACTGGGCTTGGGTGCTTCATCCAGCCAACCCATAGTGCTGACAACTCCAATCAAATTTACCAGTGACAAAGGTAAAGGAGTCTTGATAGTGGCTAGGAAGAATGCTGACTTAACCCAGGAAACTGGACAAAAAGCGTCGAACGAAGCTCGACGGACGTCGACCAGAGCTCGACGTAATCGCAAGAAAACGTCGAACTCAGGTCGACGCCCTCTACCTTCTGAACAAAGCAAGCCTTCGCCGTCGAATGGAGCTCGACGCACTCACCTGAGTCCGTCGACCGAAGCTCGACGTGCGTCGAGCCAAGTTCAGAGCAAAACTCAGTTCTCAAGGGTTAATTCAAAATTCAATTCCAGCTCCACATCTCATCACTTTAACCCTTATGCTGAATGGATAATACCTCTTAGGAGATATCATCCTGTAGGCTATAAGAGCCAACCTGAGATGTCTTTTATTTCAGAATTTAAAGGATATCAAGAAAGGCCCAAGGTAAACTGGGTCAAAAACAATTGATTTGTTGTATGTGCAGATAAAGACCTATCCAATTGAGAACCAGCAGTGGTACTTGGACAGTGGGTGCTCAAAGCACATGACTGGCAACAAGGAGAACCTTGTGTCCTTCAAAGCCAAACATGGACCCAAAGTAATCTTTGGAGATTCAAATTTTGGACAAACAAAAGGCTATGGCCAAGTCAAAATAAGGTCAATTACATTCAAGAAAGTGGCCTATGTGGAAGGACTAAAGCACAACTTAATCAGCATCAGCCAGCTATGTGATGCTGGTTATCAGGTTTGGTTTACCAACTCAGCATGTAATATTGCATTAAATAACAACATTGTTTTAATTGGTAATAGACAAGATAACATATATCTAGTTGATTTCAATTCATCTAAAGTAGATATTTGTTTATTTAACTCCCTTAGCAAACCTAATGAACTTTGGCATAAAAGACTAGGACATGTGAACCTTAGAACCATTGCTAAGTTATCCAAAGACAACCTTGTTAGAGGACTACCTTCTGGTCCCTATAAGAAGGAAGGACTTTGCAAGGCCTGTCAGTTAGGCAAGCAAACTAAAAACAGTTTCAAGTCACTTAATAAGAGTGACTCACCTAGAATTTTGTACTTATTGCACATGGACCTTTTTGGACCAATTAATGTACAAAGCCTAGGAGGGAAATCTTATGCTTTAGTAGTTGTAGATGACTTCTCAAGATTCACTTGGGTGTTCTTTCTGAGGAAGAAGTCTGATAACTTCAAGATTTTGACAGATCTTCTCAAAGGCATACAGATTGAGTTCAATACTCACATTGCCCTGATCAGAAGTGATCATGGGATAGAGTTTGATTCTCTTCTTATGCTAGAGTTCTGCCAAAAGGAAGGTATCAGGCACACTTTCTCAGCTCCAAGAACTCCTCAACAAAATGGGGTAGTTGAAAGGAAAAACAGAACCCTTATTGAATCTGCCACAACATTGTTGACAGATGCTCACTTTCCTCTAATCTTTTGGGCAGAGGCTGTGAACACCTCGAACTATGTTTTGAATAGAAGCCTGATACATAAACTAAAGGGTAAGACTCCCTATGAGTTACTCAAAGGGAAGAAACCTAAAGTAAATTACTTCAAAATCTTTGGTTGCATTTGTTTCATTCACAATAATGACAAGAAATACCTAGCTAAATTTGAAGCCAAAGCTGATGAAGGAGTGTTTCTGGGATACTCCATGACTAGCAAGGCTTATAGGGTTTTTAACAAGTGCTCAAATAAAATTGAAGAATCCATGCATGTTACATTTGATGAAACTAACATGTCTTATAAGGAGAAGGAGACTTCTACCATAAGCAATTTGCAGGAACATTCAATTTCAGAAAATCTAAAGCAGCTTACCATCACAGACAAAGGGTCATTACCTTCAACAATTCAGCAAGACACTGAACTTAGTGACAATGAAGAGGAATCTCAGGTTCTGGAAAGTTCAAAAGGCTAACAAAGTGAAGAACCAGTTGTTGTTCCACAAGAGGAAACAACAACACAGGTTGGTGCATCATCAACACCCCTTGTTGACTTTGCAACAACAAGAGATCACCCAATGTCTCAAGTAATTGGAGATATCTCAGTAGGTGTGCAAACAAGGAATCAAGTTAATCAAAATATTATGCACACTTGCTTTCTTTCTCAAATTGAGCCTCAAACCATACAAGATGCAGAGCAAGATCCAAACTGGATCATTGCAATGCAAGAAGAGTTGAATCAATTTGAAAGGAATAAAGTTTGGGAATTAGTACCAAGACCAAGGAACCAGCAAATTGTTGGAACCAAATGGGTATTCAGGAACAAGTTGGATGATCAAGGAATAATTGTGAGAAACAAGGCAAGACTTGTTGCACAAGGATATTGCCAAGAAGAAGGAATTGATTATGACCAAACCTTTGCACCAGTTGCAAGGTTGGAGGCCATAAGAATCTTTCTTGCATATGCAGCTCACAAGAGATTCAAGGTATATCAGATGGATGTCAAGAGTGCATTTCTCAATGGAGACATCAAGGAAGAAGTTTATGTAAAGCAACCTCCAGGTTTTATCTCTCCAACCTTTCCTGATCATATTTTTAAACTGCATAAAGCTTTATATGGTCTCAAGCAAGCCCCTAGAGCATGGTATGAGAACTTAGCTTGTTTTTTGTTGGAAAATGATTTTAAAAGGGGTAGAGTAGACCAAACTCTCTTTGTTAGAACCCATAGGTCCCATACCCTACTAGTACAAGTTTATGTAGACGATATCATATTTGGGTCTACTGATTCAAACTTATGCAAAAAGTTCTCACAACTTATGCACTCAAAGTTTGAAATGAGTAGAATGGGTGAGCTTGCTTTCTTTCTAGGATTGCAAGTTAAACAACATGTGGATGACATTTTCATTTCTCAAACCAAGTATGCAAGAGAACTGGTTAAGAAATTTGGAATGTCTGAAGCATCCTCTATGAAAACACCTATGCCTACAAATGTTATTTTAGATGCTGATGAATCTGGAAAACCAGTTGATCAGACAAGCTATAGAGCAATCATTGGCTCATTACTTTATCTAACAGCTACTAGACCAGATATAATGTTTGCCACATGCATTTGTGCTAGATTCCAAGTAAGCCCTAGAGAGTCCCACCTCACATTAGTTAAGAGGATTCTTAGGTATGTAAAAAGTTGTCCTAATCTAGGTCTCTGGTATCCACATGACTCAGGATTTGATCTAACTGGATTTTCAGATTCTGATTATGCTGGATGTAGAGTAGACAGGAAAAGCACCAGTGGAACTTGTCAATTCCTTGGTGATAGACTTGTCTCCTGGTTCTGTAAGAAACAAACTTCTGTGTCCACATCAACTGCTGAAGCTGAATACATGGCTGCAGGCAGTTGTTGCTCACAGATTTTGTGGATTCAAAACCAGCTCCTAGACTATGGCTACAACTTAGAGATGTCTAAAATCTTTTGTGATAATACCAGTGCAATATCAATTGATCAAAATCCAGTTCTCCATAGTAGGACCAAGTACATAGAGATCAGACATCACTTCTTAAGGGATAATGTAGAAAAGAAGAAAATTGCACTAGAATACATTTCCACTGAACTACAAAGAGGAGATATTTTCACCAAGCCCTTGGATGAAAAGAAGCACTTCTTCTTCCTCAATCAGTTGGGAATGCTAGATGGAGACAACATAAATTAAAACTCCAAGATTTTGAAACCCATAATTAACAGGAATAAGAAAAATTTCATTTCAAAATTTCCCTGTCTGAGTGGTTTTTCTGAGCTCTGAACTAAGCTCGACGCTGCGTCAAACGGAGATCGACGGTCCGTCGCCCTCAAAAGCGTCGAACGTCGAACTCAACTTCTAGCATCGAACTAAGTTCACAGCTCCCTGGCTTCTTAAGTTTCTCTCTCTCCGGTCGACGTCTTCGTTCAACATCGACCTGAGCTCGACGTATAGCATCAGCCCAAGCGTCGAACGTCGACCTAAGCTGCACGCTGTTGAGTCGTTTCAGTTCTCCTAGAGCCTTAGAGCGTCGAATTGAGCTCGACGTTCTTTCCATTTCTGCGTCGAACCCTAAGTATAAAATCATTTTTCTCCGTCGTTCGCAGTTGCGCTTTCATATTTTCTGCTCAAGCTTTCTCCCTCCAAATACTTTACTCTTGATCTTGGAAGGTATTTTTTTTTGCAGGAAAATGGCAATCACTGCAGGTGCTTTGGCGGCCATGAAGTTCGATTCAGGCTTCGACATCGACTTCGACTCATTTGATGGATCACCACAGTACTTTCTGGATATTCTGGAACTTTTCAAGGAGCAGCACCTGGTCAACTTTATGACAACCAGGATCCCTCTTCCAGAGTCGGAAATCAAAGAATGGACTCTTACAGCAGTTAACTCAGATAACAATACATTGACCGGGAAAATTTCAGGGAATGAGGTAGCCATCTCACCTAAAATCATCTCAGAAGTTTTCAGTTTTGCTGCTGGAGATGATGGAATAGAACTCTCTGTGGAAGAGTATGCTTTGATGCTGGACAGGATGGGGCATGCTGCTGGTAACCCCTCTAAACTCCTAAAAGTTAACCTAGCTATTGAGTATAGGTTGTTAGCAGACATCACAGGCAAAGTAATCTGTGCAAAGAGGACTGCACATGATGCCATTACTAGGCATCAGTTTTGCCTTATGGCTGCAATCTTGGATAAGAAACATCCCAACTGGGGATTGATTGTTTTTGAAATGATTAAGAAGAAATTGGATAAGAACTCTGTCCACTTTGGAAGGGTTCTTGGGTTGATTCTGAACCACTGCTGCCCCCAGCTGCTTGTGTCCTCAAAGAAGCACATCAATGCTTCCAAGAGGCTCACTTGTGCACTGATTGGCAAGTGGGACAGAAAAATTGTGAATCCCAGGGCAGCAGCAACAATGAGGACTTCTGCAGACACCAGGACTGTAGAGGTCACTCTCCCTCAGTCCACTGGTCCAGAAGCAGGGATTTTGCCATCTCCCTCCCTCTCCCTCCCATCCACCTTCATCCCCTCAACCACAATCCTCTCATCCACTCAACCCATCCCTTCATCCATTTCCACTATTGCATCCTCCCTTCCTCCACACACAACTTTCCTTCCCATAAGCTTGGATTCCTCATCTCATGAGGACCTCTTCTCCTTTGACATTCATGAAGACTCCTTCATGGATGCCTCTACCTCCTCTCCTCATGACTTCCACCATTCATCAACTTTTTCAGAACTGCTCTTTTCCTCCATCCATGAACCAGTTACCCCTCCCTTGTCTGCACCACCCACAACATCTTCTACATTTACATTTTCTGCTACTCCCTCTACCTCTACTCAAGTCCCACTTGAGCGAGTAACTCTCCTGCCCTTGGCCAATCAGATTTTTGACCTTTTGGCCCCTTGGCTCTCCTCCCTCTTGGATGCCAAGCTGGATCCTCTCCTCCTTTCCCTGAGAACTCTCTCTGCCTCTGTCTCCTCCCTCTCCTCTCATCTGGCATGCCCTTCTTCTGGGGGCCTAGAGTCAGCTGCCACTGATTCTAGGTAGGGGGAGATGTCAGCAGAAGAAGAGCTACGTCCTTCAACAGTTCAGTTTGTACAAACTTGTTCAGAGACAGTCTCAGCAGCAGAAGTTCAGATAGCATCTGAGGCTCCTCCTCCAGATTCAATTCAGATAATCAGCAGTGCCTTAGACCTTCAGTCATTGGCATCTTCTGTCCAGAGCCTCTCCCCTCCAGCTCAGCTTCAAGAAGACCTATCTATGGCATCTGAGGCTCCTCCTCAAAATTCAGAACAGCTTCAAGAAGACCTGTCTAGGGCTATTATCCCTTTTCAGAAGACCATGATCCCTGATGTAGCAGTGGTAGCAGTGGCTCCTGCTAGTGATGAAGTTGAAATAATAGTAGCTGCTGAAACTTCAGGTGAAGTAATTGAGACACCTGATGCAGTTGAGACCCATGTCTCCCAAGGCCCTCAGGAACCAGGCCTTTAGGAACCAGCCTCTTCAGTCTCTATGGCTCCTGAGGCTATTCCCTCTCCTGCAGTGGTAGACTCCTCCTCCCCACTGACAACAGATCTTCCTCCAGTCACCTCCTCAGCAGCTCCAGCCTCCATCACTTTTCCGATCTCCAAAAGAAAGTACATAGATCCCTATGATGAATCTCAGAGTTCAGAAGATAAGTTTGCTACTGATTCTGATGACTCCTCTGCAACCATTGCAAGGAAGAGGAAAGCAAGATCAAAAGCTATGAAAAGAGTTCCAATGGCTAGAGCCACAGACCATGACATCCCCTACTACATCAAATACAACTGTGAAATTACAGAGCCATGGATGCAGTATTCTCAAAATCAAAGAAAGGCAATGAAACAGAAAAGAAAATTCAATGAAGGACTCACCAAGCCTGTCCATCAGCCTCCACCTCCACCTCCTCCAGATGCAGGTGCCGGTGTAAGTCTATCTTCCAATCCAGCCCCATCATCTCTACATGGAAAGACCTATCAAGCAAGAAGATCCCAAGGAGATAGTCAGCAAAGGGGAAATCAGCAAAGAGGACACAATAGAGGCAGGAAGTCCAGAGGAAGATCAGGTTCTCAACCTTATCAAAGGGGAAGATCCATTGATCCAACCTCTGGTCCCTATCCTTACAGACCTAGAGCTGACCTCACCCCAAGAACTACTCAAGAACTCTCCTCCAATAGATTTGAACCAGCAGTACCTTTTGAAGATCCCACCAAAACTCCAGCTTACTGGAAAGCTAGAATGACTGAGATGGCTGCTCTAAATGAGATTAACAAAGCTAGAGAAAGAGGTCTGGACACCTCTCACATCAGCACAATGTCAGACCAAAGGAGAGAGGAATTGGAGAAATATAATTCAAAGAAGTTCTTTGACTCAGACAGATATATGCAACTCCATCCTGCAGCTGTACCACCTAGTGCAAGAGATCAGAAATCCTTAGGTGCAGCTGATGATTACAGATCCAAGAAGGAGGCTTCAAATCCTAATAGAGAAATTATCTTCAAGAAAGGTGATCAAGACAAAGCCCCAAAGGGAAAGTAAAGTAAGGTGTTTTAATTCTTTCTATCTGCTGGACACAGGACATTTAAACATTACTGCTGCTATATAGTGTTATATATATGCTGCTTTTTATTCTGTCATATGTCTGGTTGTATTGTATTGTATTTTTGCTTTACTTCTCTTGGAATCCCTAAATTCATGTAAATAGTAATCCTAATCCAAATAGGGGGAGATTGTTGGAACACCCTATTACTATTTGGATCAGGATGACTATATTTCTATAGGGATTTTGTGTTGTGACCTCCTTGTTGTTATAAAGGTCACATAGGCTAGTTAGAGTAATCTTCAGCTCGACGCGTAGTCGACTTCAGCTCGACGCAGAGTCGATCTCAGCTCGACGCAGAGTCGACCTCAGCTCGACGTGGAGTCGACCTCAGCTCGACGTGGAGTCGACCTCAGCTCGACGTTCCGTCGAACCCAGTTCTGCTTACAGAAAACACTCTCTGGCCGACGTGTGTTGTGCTCAGATCGACGTTTTACTGTGAGCTCGACGTTTTCCAGACTTCCGTCAGTTTTGAATAGGAATTCAAATTCCTTCTGTCAGACAATTAATGCTGAAGATTTATTGGCCGTTATAGCATATCTGGTGCATGGCTCAAGGAATTTTCTAAGGAATGTCTGCCTGACATTTCCTTTGAGGCATGGACATTTAAGGAAAGCATTTAATGCTGACTGCCAACGGCTATCAAAGAAAAAGGAAGAAGAAGACTCAGATATATTATTCTTTCAGCTAGACAGAGATATATAGAACAACAATACAGGGCTTCAGCTGCTCTCTCTCTGTGATATTGTTTTGAAAGCTCACTCACAGGAATTCTGATTGCTTCAGACACAACCATCCAACTTTCTTGGATCATCCCTTGCTGGAGCAAATCAGATCTTTGAAGACCTGTCACCCTTGTGCAGAGCTCTCCTTCCTGAACTACTTCTTGATCTCAGGGGGAGCTTTGACAACATCTACAGATCCACTTTGCTTCTCTCTACTTGTTGATAGAGAAGACAACATCACCCCTTTTTCTTTTTCTTTCTGTACAGGGTTTTAACTCCCTTCAAAAGTTACCTTTGGTTTTGCTGAAACCTGGTCAAAAATCAGCCCCTTTGGTTTGTGAGAACCTGGTCAAAAACTCTCTGGTGCTCAAGACACCTGATCAACTCATCTTGAAGTGGATTCCTATCAAGGGTGATAGAAGAGTGGATTACCCAGGATTTTGGGGAACCACTATAGCTCCTTGTGTCGTCTGGATTGCTTGTTTCTTTGTGTTTTGCTTTGTGCTATGAATTTCTTTTTACTCTGATTATTTGCTATAGCACCATAAACTAAGTAAATCTAAACTTTCTCTCCACTCAAGTTTTTATTTGCAAAACTATTTTAAATAACTCTATTCACCCCCCTCTAGAGTTAGGATTGATCTTATCCTGCACTTTCAGAGTCTTTCTCGACGGACTCCGAGTTGAAAGTGCGCATGCCCAATGGGTCATCTATGACTACCAGGGCTAGAGGCCGGGTTTGTTGGAGGCTCGAGGGAGTCGACTTCATTTTGGAAGCGGCGATCTTGCCATTGTCCGAGTTCGACGTGATCTTGGGGATGGATTGGCTAGCGGAGCAGCGTGCCAGTATCGACTGTTTGTCCAAGGTGGTAACCCTGAGGGGCGTGGGGCAAGCGGAAGTCAAGTTTGAAGGCCTACATGGAGTGGCCTGTTCCCTAGTTTCGGTACTTCAGTTAGTGCGAGCTGTTAACCAGGGAGGTGTAGCTCTAGTAGCGTTGTTGGAGGTTAGCCTCTCCAGGCTGTCCCTTGGAGAAGTGCCCGTAGTGGCGGAGTTTGGAGATGTATTTCCCGAGGAGTTACCGGGAGCACCTCCTCGGCAGGAGATTGATTTCTCCATCGAGTTGGTGCCCGAGGCTAGACCAGTGTCACGTCCACCCTTCAGGATGGCACCAAAGGAGTTGGCCGAGCTCAAGGTTCAGTTACAGGAGCTTTTGGAGCTAGGGTATATCAGGCCCAGCTCTTCACCGTGGAGTGCGCCTGTGTTATTTGTAAAGAAGAAGGACGGTAGTATGCGCCTGTGCATAGACTGCCGAGAGTTGAACAAATTGACTGTCAAGAATAAGTATCCGATTCCTCGGATAGACGATCTCTTCGACCAGTTGGTGGGATCAGTGGTGTACTCCAAGTTGGACTTGAAGTCCGGGTATTATCAGTTGCGGATTCATGACGAAGACATACCCAAGACCGCGTTTGGTACGAGGTATGGTCATTTTGAGTTCTCGGTGATGCCGTTCGGGCTGACGAATGCGCCGTCCGTGTTCATGGACTTGATGAACCGAGTGTTTCGCGAATATTTGGACTGGTTCGTAGTCGTCTTTATCGATGATATTTTTGTGTATTCCAAGTCGGAAGCGGAGCACGAGTCGCACTTGCGGACAGTGTTGCAAGTATTGAGAGAGAACCAGCTTTATGCAAAGTTCTCCAAGTGCGAGTTCTGGTTGGAGAAAGTGGCATTCCTAGGCCATGTGATTAGTGGGGATGGGGTGGCAGTGGATCCAACGAAAGTAGAAGCCATCAGAGAGTGGCCAGTTTTGAGGACCGTGGCGGAAGTCCGAAGTTTTCTTGGACTAGCCGGGTACTACCGAAGGTTTGTGGAAAACTTTTCGCGGATAGCTCTACCCCTCACTTCACTAACTCGAAAGGATCAGAAATTTGTATGGACTCAAGAGTGCAACAAGGCGTTTGAAACCCTTAAGGAAAGGCTAATGACGGCGCCGATCCTAAGTCTACCAAAGGGGACCGAAGGGTTCCAGATTTTCTGCGACGCATCCGGATGCGGTTTAGGGTGCGTGTTGGTGCAGCATGGTAGTGTGATAGCTTTTGGGTCGAGGCAGCTGAAGCCTCATGAGAGAAATTACCCCGTCCATGATTTGGAGTTGGCGGCGGTAATTTTTGCTTTGAAGTTGTGGAGGCACTACGTTTATGGTGCAAAGGTGGAGATCTTCACGGACCACAAGAGTCTGAAGTATCTCCTAGATCAGAAGGACCTAAATATGCGGCAGCGTAGGTGGGTCGAGTTCCTTGGGGACTACGAGGTGGCGATTCAGTACACGCCAGGGAAAGCCAATGTGGTGGCAGATGCTTTGAGTAGGAAATACTCGGGGCAAGGAAATTGGATTGAAGCTCACGATGAGCGGTTAAGTCGGGACTGGGAGTCCCTTGGTTTGGAATGTGTGGCAAGAGGCGAGTCTAGCGTGGCTCGACTAAATTGGATTGAGATGCAGAGTGACTTATGCGATCGTATTCGGGAAGCGACCCGTGTAGATGCAGAGTTCCAACCTTTCGTGGAGGAAGCTCTAAAGGGCGAGGGTAGCGCCTAGGAGATGGTTGATGGGATTCTGAGGAAGGGCGGAAGGATTTGTGTACCGCAGTTCGGCAAGCTCCGCGAAGAGTTGATGTTTGAGGCCCACTTCACTAAGTACTCCATTCACCCGGGTAGTACAAAGATGTACTTGGACTTGAAGAAGTCCTATTGGTGGCCTGGGATGAAGCGGGACGTAGCTTTGTGTGTGAGTCGGTGCCAAACTTGTGCCTTGGTGAAGGCCGAGTGTCAGAAGACGGGCGGGTTCTTGAAGCCTCTTCCAATCCCCGAATGGAAATTTGATGACATCTCCATGGATTTTGTGCATGGGTTGCCTAGATCGCAGCAGGGTAATGATGCCATTTGGGTAATTGTGGACCGCTTGACCAAAGTGGCACATTTCATCCCAAACCGGAAGGAGGACGGTGTGGAAAAGTTGGTGGAGTTGTACGTCCGCAATATTGTACGACTCCATGGGATTCCGAAGAGTATAGTCAGCGACCGGGATGGACGTTTCACGTCTAAGGATTGGCGGTTTGTGCAAAAGAGCTTGGGCACAAAACTCAAGTTCAGTACGGCTTTTCATCCTCAAACCGATGGGCAAACTGAGAGAACGAACCGTACTTTGGAAGATATGCTAAGGATGTGTACTCTCGACTTCGGCAAGAAGTGGGAGGATCACCTCTTCATGGTGGAGTTTGCGTATAACAATAGTTACCAAGCTAGTATCAAGATGGCGCCATACGAAGCTCTGTATGGGAGGCGGTGTCGAACATCGATGTCTTGGACAGAGGCGGGAGACACCAAGCTTTTGGGGAAAGAAGTGGTAGCCGACGCTAGTGAGCTAGTGCGGACCATCCAAGAGCGCATGAAGGTAGCTCAAGATCGGCAGTCGAAGTATTTCAATGCTCGCCACAGGCATGTGGAATTCGCTGTGGGCGACTGGGTGTATCTTAAGATCAAGCCGTTCAAAGGAGTTTCGCGAATTCGCCGACTCAAGAAGCTAAGTCCGAGATTTTTGGGACCATTCAAGGTCATCGAGCGAGTGGGAGAGGCAGCGTACCGGTTGGCGTTGTCCACAGAGCTAAGTGGATTGCATGACGTTTTTCACGTCTCCGTCCTGAGGAAAGCGTTGTTAGAAGCCAGCGTGGTGATTGAGCCGACGGCGGTGCCGGTAGAGGAAGACTTGAGGACGAGAGTTCGTCCAATCGGGATAGAAGATTCAGAGGTTCGGCAATTACGGAACAAGGAAGTCAGACTCGTAAAGGTCCGTTGGGACAACTGTGGCTGCGAGGAACTCTCATGGGAGCGAGAGCAGGCCATACTGGAGGAGTACCCCGAGCTTTTCTCCTCAGGTACCGTTTAGAATTTGTGTACTTTCCATGTTTTAAATTTCGGGACGAAATTCTTTGAAGGGGGGAGATTTGTAACACCCCAAACTTGGAAGGGGAAACGACGGCGTCATTTCAGCCAAATTTGGGTTTTGGGGGTAGGCACACGGCCTGTGACACGGCCGTGTCACAAGCCGTGTAGCGCCTGGGTCATCGAACCGTATTGATCGACGATCGGCGAGAAGGCACACGGCCTTGGACACGGGCGTGTCCCTGGCCGTGTCCTTCTCGGGCTGTTAGGGGGATTTATTCTGCTAGGCGTGACACAGGTCACGACACGGCCGTGTCGGGGATGACACGGGCGTGTCGAAGGCCGTGTCCATGGCCGTGTTTTTGGCCATGTATTTCTCTGACTGGGAAAATTGGTCGGTAGGGGGCGTGACACGGGTCTTGACACGGGCGTGTCAATGGCGACACGGCCGTGTCGGAGGCTGTGTCAAAGGCCATGTCGAAGGCCGTGTGCTGGTTTTCGAATCGGTCGAGACGGCGAATGGCTAACACGGTCATGCACACGGCCGTGTTGCAACCCGTGTTCGGCCCAGATTTTCTATTTTGAGTTCCGATCGTGGCCGTTCGTTCTTTTCTTTGGAAGATCCAACGGTGGGGAGCCTCCCTGGGCGGTTTAAGGCCGGGAATAGGGTTTCAAACCCTCATTTTTCATTTAGCTTTATCTCTCTTGATTCTAGAGAGAAGGGAGAGCAAGGAGGAGGAAGAAGGCCAAGATCCGGCCGCCGGCGAAGCTTCGGAGGTACGTTTCGCGAGCGGAGTTCAGATCCGCGAAGGTGGGAGCGTTGCGGTGGTGTTCAACCGAGCAAATCTTCTCCATGGCTAGGAAGAGGGGACGAAAGGTAACAACACTTCTCCTCTCGGTTTTTAGGATTTAGGATGCATGAATAGCATCCCCTTCCTTTCATATTTTTAGCACCGAATCTCTCAAATGAGAGGGATTCGTGTAGCCTAGGTTCAAGAGAAACCTCCGGGTTGAGTATGTTCATCCCGGCATGCTTTGCATTAGAGATCCGCTCCGTTAGCGGATTAGGCATTGTGGGTGAAGCCGTGGTCGCGACCGTTAGTCCGACCCGGTGATGTTGCATAGCGAGCTTCGGGGATTCGGTAGAAATCCGTAGCGGCAATACGCCGTTGTGTGTATGCGTTTTCCCCCTTATATTTGAGTGAGTACTCGTAGTCGGAACCGGATGAGGTTAGCTCCGCTTTGTGCGGTAGATGGTTTCCTTGGAGCACGGGGAAGACACAGTGCGAGTGGCAATTGGGGTGGGGAAACCTTTGTTTGTGCTGTGCTAAGGCGCGGCTATGTCTCCGTGGTCGGCTGGCTTTTTCGTGACGCGCAAGTCATGTGGGGAAAGTGTCCCGGCGAGACTAGCCCCTTGTGTGAGACTGACGAGAATGCCGAGCGGAGGGCAAGCCCGGGCAATGTAGCCATGAGCGGGTGGGGTCCAGCAAGGCTTCTTAGAATCGGTCAGTGTGAGGCGAAACCCTGACGAGTGAAGTCAGATTGTGCAGGCAAGCCCTGGGGTTATGACCCTTGTGCGGGTGGGGCCTTTGCAAGGTTCCGTGTGACGGCGTGTGTGCCGTTACGGACATGGTGGTTCCCTTTTGATTGCGGCTTTAAGCCAATGGGGAAACAGAAGTACCCAGTGTTTGATGTTGTGCTAGATGCATACGAGCTAGGGTGCCTTGGGTGAAACCCGGGTTGCATTCATGTTGCATAGTAGGCCCCTTTCACTTTGTACAAAACATAGAGAACATGTATGCTGTATGAGACATCCAAGCCTGTTTTACCGCTTTATTATATATACTCTTTTGGTATACGAAGTGCTAACTTGCAGGTGGAGTGGTACCCCGGGGTCCGTTAGGGACGGCCGAGAGGAGATGTGTTTGTTACACAGTAGAGGTCAGCCTTTGCTGACTCACGTTACTTTAAATCCTTACAGGGCAAGGGTCGCATGCAGGAGCTAGCGCGCCCGGCGAAAAGCCCTAACCCTCATGAAGTGTTGCTGTGCTTGGATTTTCCTTTCGTGTTTGCTACCCCTGGTTATGTTTATGTCCGGCTTGCATGCCGAGGTAGCCTAGGAGTGCTTGACACTTTTGTATTTTGGACTTTTATTGTGTAAGGCCTTAAGGCCATTTGATACTCTACTGTTAATGGATAACTTCTGTCTGTTAGTTTTCTGTTTCCGCTGTGTTTGTCTGGAGTTTTGAGATTGGGTAGTTTTCATATCATCTTTTAATACTAAAGCTGTGGCGTCCGTATGTTGTGGGGCCTCGGCCGGACCCATATTATATGGTCTTTACAGGGGAGGTGTTACAAGAAGAGTCTATGCAAATAAAATTTAAACAAAATATGTTTCTACTACGAGTGCCTGAAATAATCGTTTCTAAATTATCAATCAATTTTATCAAACATTGTCTGCATGAAATTATACTACGTATCCTTTATCACAGAGCTGAATTATGTTTATAAGATTGTGTTCCAATCCTTCAACATAAGCCACATCTGAGAAGTATACCCTACCATTAGTAATTATTCCGTAGCCTTTTGTAAGTCCTCTGTCAGAACCTCCAAAGATGACCTTTCGCCCATTCATGACTAGAGTATAATTCTGGTCTAGGATTCTTGTCCCGGTCATAGGCCGAGGGCATCCACTATCCAAATACCAAATATGATTTTTGGCAGCCTTTGGACATTCCTGCAAAAGTAGAATCAAGTTGCTTTAGGAACCCAAACTGGTTTGGGTCCTTGGTCTCTAGTTAGCATACTCCCCCTACGTGTGTTAACATTATGAGCGGTCTTTCTCACATTATTAACTTGAGTAGTTTCATAATACCTGGGGTTAAACAAGCAATCTATGGCAAAGTGACCAACTTTTCCACAACACCAACAGTCAAACCTGTTGTATCTTTGCCTAGAGTTCTCCTGCTTGGCCTTTTGAGAGTGTGGTCTAGCAAGGGCAGTAAACTTGGAGGTAGAAGCTTCGTGGTGATGGCACTCACATGACTTCTTCTCCATAATAGGCTTTTCCACAACGGGTTTGGCTTTTGGAGCTTTCTTGACGTTGTGACCGTGATTGTAAGGGTCGTAGCTCTGAAGAGTGATCTCCTCATAAGGTGCCTTGAAGACACTCTCACCAAAATTTTGGGGGCGCATCCATCCTTGGTACTAAGACTTGGGCTCTATATAAGTAGGCTTAGCAAAGTCACCGTAGGACAAATCAAGATCAAACTTATTTGTTGGAAAGATAACCTTTCTAAACAAAGTTTGGTCTAGAGGAGCTTTCCCCTTCTCCTTGGCTAGATCCTTCTTGGCAGCCTTAATTCTCCTTTGGGCTTTATTTCTCCTAGAAGGTTTTTTAGGACCAACCACATGGACTAAGCCTGCTCCTTTTGCCTGAGCAGAGAACTCAGCAATAAGTGGAAGGGCAGTCTTGGGCTTGGAGAAACTTTCAACAAGTTTCTTTCAGCAGCAAGTTGTTTTTCCAACTCCTTGATGATTTGCACTTTCAGGCTTAGGTGCTTGAGAGCCTTTTTGTATACATCGATTGCTAAATGGGCTTCCTATTTGAGTGAGTCCATCTTTGCAACTTCCTCCCTCAAAGTGCTCTCCTCAGCCTTAAAGATTTAATCTCCTTGGCTTGAGTTCTTGCGAATCTTTGACATTTGTCGTAAGACTTGATCAACTCTTTGTATTGAATCATGGGTTCAGATTCATCATCAGACAAATGATCCTCATGATCCTAGTCATAAGCATCTGATTCATAGAGAGGGGTATGAGAGTTTACCTTTCCAGTGAACTGGGGCTCTTCTTCTTCATCTGTGTGTGTCATGAGCCCAAAGTAGGCTTCCTCCTCATCACTAGACTCAGATGAGTCTGTGTCACTGAGGGTCTTGCCCTTCTTGGCTACTAGCCTTCTTTCAGTCTTCTTCTTATTATAAGAAGTTTTCATCTCCTCTCTTCTTCAACCCTCCTTCTTCTTTTGAGGGCAGTCAGCTATGACGTGTCCTAGCTTATTGCAGCAATAACAAACAATGTCAATTGAAATATGTTTGTTCTATTTAGAGTGGTACCTGTCTTGGCTGCTTGAGCCTTTCTTGTGGTGATCACCATCATGACGTTATCTTCTAAATGAGGCATCCTTGCCTCTCCACTATTTATTCTTATTTAACAATTTCTTGAACTGCCTTGAAAGAAGAGAAAACTCACTTACAGATAATTCTGAGCCTGAGGTACTTGGCTATGAAGTTTCTTCTTCACTCTCTTCCTATGCGGGGGATGGAGATGCAGCTTTTGACTTACTTGAGATGTCTGCCTTTAGAGTGACATACTTCTCCTTGGACGAAGACCGACTCTTCTCTTCTCCATCTTTTCTTGAGTTGATTTGTAGCTCATATGACATAAGCTTTCCGAAAAGATTTTGAGGGTCAGTGTCTGCTAGCTTACCAAATTCCCGGATTGCACAGACTTTGTTATCCCATTCCTTAGTCAGGGATCTCAGGAATTTATCATTTAGTTCTCCATTGGTAAAGACCTGGCAATAAACTCTTTGGCCGTTGACAATCTTGAAGAAACTTTCGAAGGTATCTGCAATAGAGTACTTGGGACCTTGTCTGAATGCTTCATATTTCTTGTTCAGTAGGGATCTTCTGTCATCCCTTACTTCTTTAGTACCTTCCATCAGGATGATAAGAGACTGTAACGCCCCCGATTTTTCTGCGATTATTTAATTCTTGCTTGGCGTTACGTAGACGCGTTTTCTTGGCTTGTGTCATCTGTGGAGTGTGGTCTTAACTCCTTAGAACTGAGTGGCCCATTTTGTAGTCTATTGGCAAGATCTCCCTAGCAAGCTGGGTCGTTTTGGGTGACCCGGTGTGGCCTCTCGGGGGATGCTGGTGTTTTGACTTCGGGTGGGTATAACTCGAGTTCTGTTCGTCTAAAATTAATTTTGACTTCGCTGTTGCGTTCGTAGCATAGGTAATTAGCTACGGTGCGAATTTCGTCGGATTCCAAGGTGGTTCGGTTTTCGCGTCGTTTTGGTGTGTTAATAATAATAAATACAATTAAGTAATTAATAAAGCTATAAAATGAAATCCAGCGGTCAAAAAAACTGGGTGATTTAATCCCGTGGCCAGTAGATAAACAGTTATTTCTTTTGTGCGTGAAAAGGTGGTAGCATGCATGGCCGGCGGCTTTTAATAGGCTAGCTTGAAATGAATCCTGCGGTTTTTAGGTGTCAGTTAAGGCTGAATAGACGTGTCTATGTATATATAGTCTTAAGTTAAACATGAGACTATTCAACGCCTCCTTCCGTGAAAAAAAACTGTTGTCCTGTTCGTGAGCGGAAGAAAACCGGCGGGCAGCTGTGCCTTCCACCGCCGATTCCCGGAGTTCTGGCGGTCGGATTTTCGTTCCGAGGGTAGATCTGGACTGCTCTCCCCTAGATCTCCATTTAGACGGTAAGCTTTCTCCATTTTGTGCCCTTCTATAGTGTTGTAGAATTTCGTTTGACCCCTCTCCCTCTCCGAAAAATGTCCAGTCAAGCTCGGTTAGGTGTTTGCTGCCAGATCCGTGGGGAAGCAGAAAAGTCGATCGAGACCTTTCTGGAAATCGAGGCAAGTAGTGCTCCTAGACCTTGCCAAGTAGAAATTTCTTGCTGTTATCTCTGTTTTCCGCCATTAATGCTTCCAGGTTCTTGTAAAAACCCGATTTAGCCATGACAAATGTTGCTAAAGCACGCTAATTATACTCTTGTCCAGACTTTTTTTCCTTTCAGAAGTTCTTTCTTTTTACATCTTAATTTGAGATTGTTCTAATCCCTACTATTAGAACAAGGGTTTGCTGTTAAACTTGTAGGATTACATAGTTTCAGCGGCTGCTAAGTCTACTACCAGGTTGCCGATGAATATATAAGCCGAGTTTTGCTTGATTAGGCTCGGGATGAGTAGATTCAGCCTGAGAGTAGAGGTAGCAGCAGCAGGAAATTTTTCTCCTCTCCTAAGTCTTGTCTAATAAAGAGATTCTGGGCGAATAGTAGTGGTCTGATGTGATAGGATGAGTGTGAGAGTTAATTTTCAAGTTATTGTATTTTAGCGATGGAGGATTCGGGGCTCGGCATTGAGTGTGGTGCACACACTCAACGCCGGGTCTACTTGGACTTGGCGTTGAGTGTGGTGCACACACTCAACGCTGGGTATGCTGGGACTTGGCGTTGAGTGTGGTGCACACACTCAATACCATTGCCCCTTGATCTGTTCTTTTGCGGCTAAGTAGTGTGGCGTTGAGTGAGAAAATCCTTCTAAGTCAAAATCGACGGGAATCACTAAGTGATTCTCGCCGACTTCGACGAGAATCGTTAGTGATTCCCGCCGATTCGGCGAGAATCAATCTGCATTCTCGTCGACCTCTTCTGGATGGCGTTGAGTGAGTGGGCCTCACTCAACGCCATGGTGGTTTAGGCGCTGAGTGAGGCGGGCTCACTCAATGCCGCAGCCCTTTCCTGCAGGTAAGTACTTTTGTGTTGAGTGAGTTGACCTCACTCAATGCCAAAGCTGTTCTATCTTATAGAATGGTGGACGCACTCAACGCTGTAGATTTTTTTCGCGACTAAGTACTTTGGCGTTGAGTGAGTTGACCTCACTCAACGCCAAAGCTGTTTTGGCGTTGAGAGAGGTGGACTCACTCAACGCCACAGTTGGGTTTTGCGGCTAAGTGCTAAGGCGTTGAGTGAGTGGACCTCACTCAATGTTGTAGCTATTTTGGCGTTGAGTGAGGTTTGCTCAGTCAACGCCACAGCCTGCTTTGCTGAAAGTGTTGAGGGAGTGGACCTCACTCAACGCCATAATTGTTTTGGCGTTGAGTGAGGTTAGCTCACTAAACGCCACAGCCAGTGTTGTAGAAGGCATTGAGTGAGTGAACCTCACTCAACGCCATTGCTGTTTTGGCATTGAGCTAGGCTAGCTCACTCAACACCACTGTCTATTTAGGCGTTGAGTGAGTGGGGCTCAGTCAACGCCATGTCGTGTTGAGTCATCTCAACGCTTTTCCCTTACCTTGATTTTCTCCCCCGAGTGAATTCCTTGATTTTGAGGTTCCTTGTCGATTATTTTCCTTTTTTTCCAAAAAGGCCGAATCGTGGGTCGTGGTTAATAGTGGTGGTTTGAAGCTCTAAATGGGGGAGGTGTTTTGTAATTTAGCCAAGGCCACCCTTTTTCTTTTATCTTGCTCCAGGTACGTTTTGGGCGAGGGGGTGGGAGGTCCCTAGTGCTTTCACATGTAGACCCCTGAGCTTTGTTTCTTGGAAATGGTGGTTGGGGGGCTGAGTTTTCCTCCAACCCGGATCTGCATTATTTTTTCTACTACCATCTCTCACAGCTTAGGGTGTTAGACGTTTCTTCCTTTATAAATTTGCAACGTTTGGGCTCATGGTAGCCTGGTAAACTCTGCAGGATTTATTTTTTGGCAGGGTTGTTGCTGTTTACTCGCACTTAGTGTTTTTCTTTCTGTCTTGCCTTGGACAGTGGTGCTTGTTTTCAGTTTACTTACTCTTCTTGCTTACCTTATAACCTAACATTTTCGTACATCTTACTTGTTTAGCTTGCTGAGGTATTCTTTCTTCTTTGAATGCCTTAGGTTCTGGTTAGTAGCCGATTAGGCGGCTAGTTGTGCTGTGCTGTTGCTGGTGGTCTCTCGTTCTGTGGAGATTAGTTCCTTGGTCTTGTGAGGTAGTTTTACTGTTTTTCTTACAGACATACATATTTTCTAGTGGGTTCGTGTCAGTTTGTTGGCGCCCACTGGTAGTTTTACCTTGATACTAGATGTGTTACTTTTTACTGCTACCTTTCTGGATTTAGTCTACTTGCTCTTGAGATGATTTATGCTAGGTTGCTAGTTACTTTTAAACCTAAAAAAACTATTATAAGTATACCTCATGATCAACATATTTTATAAAACTCATCACTATTTTCCAAATAACGTAAAAAGATCATTTTCCTATATGTATAGTATAAATCAAAAGTAGGGTCCTGCATAGTATAAGTTGTCCTCTAGGGACACTTATGCACTCTTTTAGGATGTCGAACCTTAATAAAGTATTTTTCGCTATAACTTTTAAATTGTGGACTAGGTGATCCACTGAGCCGAGGGATACGACCTTTAAAAAAATATAATTGATTTTCTAATCATATAACTTATGAATTTTCATAAAGTATGGTTGATAGTGGTTTGCCTGAACGTCAGCAGTTATCCCCTGCTCGACATGGCATCACGACGCGTGTTTTCTCCTACTCTGATAATCCATTTTCTTCGGAGAAAATGCGGGTTGTGACAGTTGGTATCAGAGGGAGGTTACTTGATAAGTTAGTCGGGCAACCGTCCCTTTTGATTACATTAACAGTTTAGCATCATGTCATTCACACACTGATATGTCATCAGCACGTCTTGGCAAAAGCATAAACACCATACTCATAGCATAACATGAAGTATACGGGGCATATTATGTAGTATGGGATGCATAATATGTGTTCGTATATGGATCCACCATAGGGGAAACATGTGAGGGTTATGTAGTATGGGATGCATAACCTCACCACATGGCTGCGACTAGCTCGTTTTCTTTTTCGTTGCATGAGGATGTTATGTAGTATGGGATGCATAACATTATCATGTGTACGCCGCTCATAACATGTATTAAGGCCTTTTTAGAATGCATAGCACAAACATGCATAGCATAACATTGCATGAGCACAGCGTGCCGAGCTAAAGACTGGCAGGATGACATATGTACATACATAAGTTTTCAAGTCAAAAATAATATAAGTCATGCATTCCCGATCTGGGGAACAAGAGTTAGTATGGTGGTGGTTAACCATCCTAGGTTAAGGCATAACATCAATTCTTGTAAAAAAATAAACTCCCAGAGCAAGTTTAGCAGCTTTAAGTTCATATTTATGTATGTATTGTCTGTACTTTTAGTTAGTTGCAGCAGTCGTACTAGGATCTGACTAATGTTGCTATGATTTTAGGATGGTGAGACGCCCTTCGACTAGATCGACCCCCCTATCTGAGGGTGAGTCATCGGGAGCGCAGAATGATGCGGTGATCGATAGCCTGCGACAGAGTAGCGATTCCTTGAGCAGGCAGATGGTGGAGGTGCGAGCCTAGATCCAGTCTTTGGTGGCAATTATGGCAGGACAGACTCAGGGAGTGCAAGGCCCTGTAGGGGGGTTAGCTGTTCCTCCTCCTCCTGTACCCCTGAGACCTCAGTGGTGGTGCCAGCGGAGATGGCATTTATCTCACAGTTTCAGAGAATTAACCCCCCTACTTACGATAGGAAGGAAGATTTCATGGTCATAGACGATTGGCTGATCTCCATGGAGGAGATGTTCTCGTACTCTGGTATTTCAGATGATCAGAGAGTGATGATAGCCGCCTATCAGCTCAAGGGTTTGGCGAAGAGTTGGTGGCTTAGAGAAAAGGATAGCTTGGTAGCTGGTTGCTCTTGGGAAGTGTTCAAGGAAATGCTGCTGAGGAAGTTCTTGCCTTCGGTTGAGCGTGACCGTCTTATGAACGACTTCCTCCACCTGAAGCAAAGGCAACTCACGGTCGGTGAGTATGAGGTAGAGTTCAGCAAGTTGAGCCGGTTTTCTCCTGGGTTGGTAAGTGTTGAGGCTGATCGAGTCAAGCGATTCCTTGGTGCCTTGAAGAGCGAGGTGCAGCAGTTACCAGTACTTATGGATCAGATACTTATGCAGGGGTAGTAGAGGCTGCTCTAAAGGTGGAGGCTATCGAGACCACAAAGTGCAGAGGCCAACAAATGAGGAAGGACAAGCGGAAGTATGTTGAGGAGAAGAAACCCCAGGTACCCGGTGCTGCTTAAGGAAAGAAGAGCAAGGTGGTGTGTAGCTTTTGTGGTCGGTCAGGCCACCCTGTTGAGAGGTGTTTCAAAAAGGCAGCAGCTCAGAAGAAGGAGCAAGTTCATGCTATTCAGGGTGCTCCTAGGAGGAATGTTTTTGTTCTGTTTGCAAGCGACCCGGGCATGATGTTGCCCAGTGCTGGTCCAAGGATAAAGTCTGCTATCAGCGCGGGCAGAAGGGTCACATCAAGTCTAGATGTCCTCAGGTCCAGCCTGCTATTCATGCAGTTCCACTTCAGGCACTACCTCCGCCTCAGCGTGTGGACAATTGTAAAGGAAAGCTGAACTTGATCTCTTCCAAGGAGGCTAAAGCTTCGACTCAGGTAATCTCAGGTTAGTTGTTTTTTTTCCATCTTGAAAGTTTTATTTACTAGAATGGTTACGGTTGGGTTTTGGTAGATCCTTAGTTGTATATACTCATATAGGGAAATTTAAGGTGAAGAACCGCTGGGCGCGTGTTCTGTTCGACTCCGGCGCTACCCACTCATTTGTGGCTAGAGCCTTTGTGGAGCGACATCGGTTAACTCTAGATAGAGTTCGTGATACCTTCCGCGTCAAGTCCCATTCTGGTGAATCTGTGTTATCAGATTTGGGCATTCTAGATTGCCCTATTTTGTTAGGGGATTTTCTTACGAAGGCAGACTTGAAGATGATTGATCTGGAGGACTTTGATGTTATTCTAGGCATGGACTGGCTGTCTAAGTATGATGCGGTCATTCAGTGCAAAGGGAAGCGCTTGGACTTCATCAAGGGAAATGGTCAGCCGGGAAGCGTGTATGCTGATCCATGCAAAGATTCTCCTGTCTTTTCTGCGGTATGTGCTCAGAAGTTATTTCTTTCTGGTTGTTTTGCTTGTTTAGTCTTGGTGGTTGGGACCGCTATTAGTATACCGCACTTAGAGGAGATTCCTGTTGTTCGTGGTTTCGCTGATGTGTTTCCTGATGACCTTCTTGGTCTTCCTCCCGATCGGGATGTCGAATTTGTGATTGATTTGGAACCGGGAACGCGTCCTATTGCTAAGGCACCGTACCGGATGGCCCCTCGTGAGCTAGAGGAGTTGCGAGTCCAGTTAGATGAGTTGTTGGCAAAAAGGTTTATCAGGCAGAGTTCGTCTCCTTGGGGTGCTCCTGTTTTGTTTATAAAGAAGAAGGATGGGTCGATGCGGCTTTGCATCGACTACAGGGAGTTGAACAAAGTCACTATTAAGAACAGGTACCCTCTACCGAGGATCGATGACTTATTTGATCAGTTGCGTGGTGACACAGTGTTCTCCAAGATCGATCTTCGTTCTGGCTATCATCAACTCAGGATCCGTGAGGCTGATATTCCACGGACTGCGTTTAGATCGAGGCATGAACATTTTGAGTTCTTGGTGATGTAGTTTGGTCTGACCAACACACCATCAGCTTTCATGGATATGATGAACCAGGTGTTCAAGGATTTCCTAGGCAAGTTCTTTGTGGTTTTCATCGATGACGTGTTGGTCTATTCCCGCAATGCTGAGGAGCATGAGCAGCATCTACGCTTAGTTCTATCGGAGTTGAGGAATCACAAGTTATTCGCCAAGTTGAGCAAGTGCGAATTTTGGTTGCCTCAGGTCTCGTTTCTGGGCCACGTGGTGAACAAGGATGGGATCTCGGTCGACCCAGAAAAGATCGCAGCAGTGATGGATTGGAGCAGGCCTGGCACGCCCAAGGAGATCAGAAGCTTCCTAGGGTTGGTCGGCTACTACAGGAGGTTCGTGGAGGGTTTCTCTACCCTGGCTGTACCTTTGACCAGGTTGACTCAGAAGAACGCGACCTTTGTTTGGAGCGAGAAGTGCGAAGAAGCCTTCCTGGAGCTAAAGAACAGATTGTGCTCTGCTCCCTTCCTGACCCTACCTGCTGAGGGTTTGGAGTATGATGTTTATGTGGATGCTTCGCATGTTGGTCTAGGTTGCGTGTTTATGCAAGTTGGAAAAGTGATTGCATATGGGTCAAGGCAATTAAAGACTCATGAGAGAAATTACCCTACGCATGACCTTGAGTTTGCAGCGGTAATTTATGCATTGAAGCTGTGGAGGCATCTACTTTATGGGGCTCAGTGCAAGATCTTCACTGATCACAAGAGCCCGAAGTTCGTGTTCGCGCAAAAGGAGTTGAATTTGCGCCAGCGGCGGTGGCTAGAGTATGTGGCCGATTATGATGTAGAGATCAAGTACCATCAAGGCAAGACCAATGTAGTGGCCGACGCCCTGAGCCGGAAGACGAGGAAGATCTTTAATCTCTCCGCCGATCATTTAGTGGAAGAGTTCCTCCTTATGGATATCTCGGTGGGATGCTGTGGCATGCAGAGTAGTTTGGCAGTGGCAGAGCCGTCTTGGATTTCCCTTACTAGGTTGCACTAGAAGGATGATCCGGACCTTCTGCATTTATACCTCAGGACTGAGAGAGGGGAGTTGCCGGATTTTTCCATCGATGATGCGGGTACTTTGAAGTACCGCGTCAGATTTTGCATCCCTGCTGTTGGAGACATCAGGTGTATGATATGCAGAGAGGCCCATGGATCCAGTGTTGCCTACCATCCAAGATCTACAAAGATGTATCGTGATTTGAAGCAAATTGCCTGGTGGTATGGGATGAAGAGTGATATAGCCCAATTTGTTGCTGAGTGCCACACTTGCAAGCGTGCGAAGGCCGATCATGGAAGGCCTGGTGGCAAGTTGACTCCACTAGAGATCCCGACTTTGAAGTGAGAAAGTATTTCTATGGACTTCATCACGGGCTTACCGAAATCTCCAAGGGGGTTTGATTCTGTTTGGGTCATAGTGGATAGACTGACGAAGTGTGCTCACTTAGTGCCGTATAAGATTGACTATCCAATGAAGATGATAGCAGAGTTGTACTTTAATGAGGTCATCATATTGCACGGTGTGTCTGTTAGCATCATTTCTGATCGAGACTCCCGGTTTACTTCTCGTTTTTGGCAGAGTCTGCAGGAGGGTTTGGGTACAGATCTGAGGTATTCTACTGCTTACCACCCACAGACCAATGGGCAGACGGAGCGGGTGAACCAGCTAGTTGAGGATATGATCAGATGCTACATTATTGACCATGGTGGAGCGTGGGATGAGCGATTGCGACTTATGGAGTTTGCATACAATAACAGTTATCAAGAAAGTTTGCAAATGGCTCCGTTTGAAGCTTTGTCTGGGAGGCGCTGCAGAACACCCCTATTTTGGGCTGAGGCAGGTGAGAGACCCTTGTTGGGTCCGGATGCGCTCGTGGAGATGGAAGTCGCGATGAAGCTTGTTCGATAAAAGCTTCGTATAGCTCAGGAGAGATATGAAAAGAACGCCAATCGATGTAGGTCGGACTTGGAGTTTTCTGTAGGGTACCTTGTGTTTCTTAAGGTTTACCCGATGGTTGGTGTTAAGAGGTTCGGTAAGAACCAGAAATTGGACCCGAGGTATGTGGGCCCGTTTAAGATTGTTGAACGGATTGGCGCGTCAGCTTATAGGTTGGATTTGCCAGAAAACTTTCCATGTGTTCATAATGTATTTCACGTAAGCCAATTGCGGAAGTGTGTGCGAAGTAGTGGGCAAGTCTTGGATGTTGTGCCCCAGTTGGAGCCTAACCTCTCTTTTATTGAAGGGTCGGTCCGCATTTTGGATACTCAAGATCGGGTGCTGCGAAGGAAGTCCATCCCAATGGTCAAAGTTCTATGGAAGAATCAGGGTTTTGAAAGCGCGACTTGGGAGTTAGAGTCGGCTATGAGGGAGGCTCACCCTCAACTATTTCCCTAATTAGTTTGGTTTGTTTTCTTCTTGTAATGTTTGTCTTGTTACCCTTCCTTCTATAGTTGAGGCGTTGTGCGTAAAGTTTCGGGACGAAACTTTCTTTTAGAGGGAGTGACTGTAACGCCCCTGATTTTTATATGATTATTTAATTCTTGCTTGGGGTTACGTCGATGCGTTTTCTTGGCTTGTGTCATCTGTGGAGTGTGGTCTTAACTCCTTAGAACTGAGTGGCCCATTTTGTAGTCTATTGGCAAGATCTCCCTAGCAAGCCGGTTCGTTTTGGGTGACCCGGTGTGGCCTCTCGCGGGATGCTGGTGTTTTGACTTTGGGTGGGTATAACTCGAGTTCTGTTTGTCGAAAATTAATTTTGACTTCGCCGTTGCGTTCGTAGCATAGGTAATTAGCTACGGTGCAAATTTTGTCGGATTCCGAGGTGGTTCGGTTTTCGCGTCGTTTTGGTGTGTTAATAATAATAAATGCAATTAAGTAATTAATAAAGCTATAAAATGAAATCCAGCCGTCAAAAAAATTGGGTGATTTAATCCTGCGGCCAGTAGATAAGCAGTTATTGCTTTTGTGCGTGAAAAGGTGGCAGCATGCATGGCTGGCGGCTTGTAATAGGCTAGCTTGAAATGAATCCTGCGGTTTTTTAGGTGTCAGTTAAGGCTGAATAGACGTGTCTATGTATATATAGTCTTAAGTTAAAAACAAGACTATTCATCGCCTCCTTCCGTGAAAGAAAACTGTGGTCCTGTTCGTGAGCGGAAGAAAACCGGCGGGCAGCCGTGCCTTCCACCGCCGATTCCCGGAGTTCTAGCGGTCAGATTTTCGTTCCGAGGGTAGATCTGGACTGCTCTCCCCTAGATCTCCATTTTAACAGTAAGCTTTCTCCATTTCGTGCCCTTCTATGGTGTTATAGAATTTCGTTTGACCCCTCTCCCTCTCCGAAAAATGTCAAGTCAAGCTCGGTTAGGTGTTTGCTACCAGATCCATGGGGAAGCAGAAAAGTCAGTCGAGACCTTTCTGGAAATCGAGGCAAGTAGTGCTCCTAGCCCTTGCCAAGTAGAAATTTCTTGCTGTTATCTCTGTTTTCCGCCATTAATGCTTCTAGGTTCTTGTTAAAACCCGATTTAGCCATGACAAATGTTGCTTAAGCACGCTAATTATACTCTTGTCAAGACTTTTTTTCCTTTCAGAAGTTCTTTCTTTTTACATCTTAATTTGAGATTGTTCTAATCCCTGCTCTTAGAACTAGGGTTTGCTATTAAACTTGTAGGATTACGTAGTTTCAGGGGCTGCTAAGTCTACTACCAGGTTGCCGATGAATATATAAGCCGAGTTTTGCTTGATTAGGCTCGTGATGAGTAGATTCAGCCTGAGAGTAGAGGTTGCAACAGCAGGAAATTTTTCTCCTCTCCTAAGTCTTGTCTAATAAAGAGATTCTGGGCTAATGGTAGTGGTCTGATGTGATAGGATGAGTGTGAGATTTAATTTTCAAGTTACTGTATTTTAGCGATTGAGGATTCGGGGCTTGGCATTGAGTGTGGTGCACACACTCAACGCCGGGTCTGCTTGGACTTGGCGTTGAGTGTTGTGCACACACTCAACGCCGGGTCTGCTGGGACTTGGCGTTGAGTGTGGTGCACACACTCAACTCCATTTCCCCTTGATCTGTTCTTTTGCGGCTAAGTAGTGTGGCGTTGAGTGAGAAAATCCTTCTCAGTCAAAATCGACGGGAATCACTAAGTGATTCGCGTCGACTTCGACGAGAATCGTTAGTGATTCCCGCCGATTCGGCGAGAATTAATCTGCATTCCCGCCGACCTCTTCCGGATGGCATTGAGTGAGTGGGCCTCACTCAATGCCATGGAGGTTTAGGCACTGAGTGAGGCGGGCTCACTCAACGCCGCAGCCCTTTCCTGCGGGTAAGTACTTTGGCATTGAGTGAGTTGACCTCACTCAACGCCAAAGTTGTTCTATTGTTGAGAATGGTGGACGCACTCAACGCCGCAGTTTGTTTTCGCGGCTAAGTACTTTGGCATTGAGTGAGTCGACCTCACTCAACGCCAAAGCTTTTTTGGCATTGAGAGAGGTGGACTCAATCAATGCCACAGTTGGGTTCTGCGGTTAAGTGCTAAGGCGTTGAGTGAGTGGACCTCACTCAACGCCGTACCTGTTTTGGCATTGAGTGAGGTTAGCTCACTCAACGCCACAGCCTGCTTTGCTGAAAGCGTTTAGGGAGTGGACCTCACTCAACGCCATAGCTGTTTTGGCGTTGAGTGAGGTTAACTCACTCAACACCACTGCCAGTGTTGCAGAAGGCATTGAGTGAGTGAACCTCACTCAATGCCATTGCTGTTTTGGCGTTGAGTGAGGCTAGCTCACTCAACGCCACTGTCTGTTTAGGCGTTGAGTGAGTGGGGCTCACTCAACGCCATGTCGTGTTGAGTCATATCAATGCTTTTCCCTTACCTTGATTTTCTCCCCTGAGTGAATTCCTTGATTTTGAGATTCCTTGTCGGCTATTTTCTTTTTTTCCAAAAAGGCCAAATCGTGGGTCGTGATTAGTAGTGGTGGTTTGAAGCTCTTAATGGGAGAGGTGTTGTGTAATTTAGCCAAGGCCACCCTTTTTCTTTTATCTTGCTCCAGGTATGGCCTGGGCGAGGGGGTGGGAGGTCCCTAGTGCTTTCACATGTAGACCCCTGAGCATTGTTTCTTGGAAATGGTGGTTGGTGGGCTGATTTTGCCTCCAACCCGGATCCGCATTATTTTTTCTACTACCACCTCTCACAGCTTAGGGTGTTAGACGTTTCTTCCTTTGTAAATTTGCAATGTTTGGGCTCATGGTAGCCTGGTAAACTCTGTAGTATTTATTTTTGGGCAGGGTTGTTGCTATTTCCTCGCACTTAGTTTTTTTCTTTCTGTCTTGCCTTGGACAGTGGTGCTTGTTTTCGGTTTACTTACTCTTCTTGCTTACCTTATAACCTAACATTTCCATACAGCTTACTTATTTAGCTTGCTGAGGTATTCTTTTCTTCTTTGAATGCCTCAGGTTCTGGTTAGTAGCCGATTAGGCGGCTAGTTATGCTGTGTTATTGCTGGTGATCTCTCGTTCTGTGGAGATTAGTTCCTTGGTCTTGTGAGGTAGTTTTACTTTTTTTTCTTACAGACATACATATTTGCCAGTGGGTTCGTGTCAGTTTATTGGCGCCCACTGGTAGTTTTACCTTGATACTATATGTGTTACTTTTTACTGCTACCTTTCTGGAGTTTGTCTACTTGCTCTTGGGATGATTTATGCTAGGTTACTAGTTACTTTTAAACCTAAAAACACTATTTTAAGTATACCTCATGATCAACATGTTTTATAAAACTCATCACTATTTTCCAAATAACGTAAAATGATCATTTTCCTATATGTATAGTATAAATCAAAAGTAGGGTCCTGCATAGTATAAGTTGTCCTCTGGGGACACTTATGCACTCTTTTAGGATGTCGAACCTGAATAAAGTATTTTTCGCAGCGTATAAGTATAACTTTTAAATTGTGGACTAGGTGATCCACCGAGCCGAGGGATACGGCCTTTAAAAAAATATAACTGATTTTTTAATCATATAACTTATGAATTTTCATAAAGTATGGTTGATAGTGGTTTGTCTGAGCGTCGGCAGTTATCCCTTGCTCGATGTGGCATCACGACGCGTGTTTTCTCCTACTCTGATAATCCGTTTTCTTCGGAGAAAATGTGGGTTGTGATAGAGACTGCCATATTTCCTTAGAGGATTGGCAGTAAATCAGATTTTGCAGCATAGAATCATCGACTGCACTTGAAATGATATTATTGGCTTTATTGTCTCAAGAGACAAGTGCAATCTCATCTTTATCAAGATCCATAAGCTTCTTTGGAACTTGCTTTGTAGGGTCAATGGTGGAGGTGGTCATAGGAAAATATGGTCCATCTTCCACTATCATAAAAATTCTGGGATCCACAACTTCCATTAAGAACTTTATCCTTTCTTTTCACATAGCAAAATTATTCTTTGTGCATAAAGGAAGCTTAGAAAAATCCTTGGCTCTGTCGATGCTTGTATCCTCTAAAGACAACTAGGAGAAGATCTGTTCAAGGTGTTAACCTTTTTAATGAACAACGCCCCTCTGATACCAATTGATGTTTTTAGTTGTCTACCTAAATCACCTAGAGGGGGGTGAATAGGTGAGGTTTGCGTCTCTTTGTGAATTTAAAATTAATAAGAATATAGCGCAGAAAATAAATCAACAAGCCACAGAAGACACAAGATTTATAGTGGTTCCCCAACCTTGTGTGCGCCCACTCTCCACCTTACGGATCTAGCAACACGCTAGACTCAGCTACTTCACTATTACCTCGGATTGAAAACCAATCCTATAACTCGAAAAAATGACCCTACAACTCGATCCTCAACACGAGATCTACATATGGAAGAAAAACTTCCTACAAAAATCTCGGAGAATAAAAACTCCTACAACTCAGAGAAGAATCTCCTACAAGAATAAAGATTATATACTGAAAAATTATACAAAAAGAAATTATTCAGATTTGATTCTTCACCTTATATTCCTTCTTAAACCTGAAGCTCTATCAGAAATACTCGAAGAAGACAGCGGCTAAGTTTCTGGATCTGGAAAGCTTAAGATCAACACGATCAAGATAGAGATCTGTAGAGATTGAGCGCCTAGATCTGTTGATCAATTCTTGTTCTGAATTTCTTGAATCGAAGAAGAGCAATGGCGAGAAAGACGACGAGGAGCGGTGGTTTTCCCAATTTAGAATGAAAAATATGATTCAAAATACTTGATTTCGCTTCTTAGGGTTAGTCAAAATTTATAAGACCTTTTATAGTACAAGCCTAACAGTCATAATCATTAATGATTGTACACGTAGACCAATAAGAATCGAGATTAAATTTGAATTCATTTCTGTCTGGACTTAACAAAATTTCGGAAAAATTGCATGCATATCTCGAGTGGTTTATAGACTACTCGAGTACTAACTTCTGTTTCTGGAGAAGAGGGATGTATGGTTCTTGAGAACAAGACTTAGATAAATTGCGGAAGTGAATTCTGGCTTCTCGAGAAGTGACTTCTACTACTCGAGAACTGTAGTAAGACTTCTCGAGAACTACCATGACTTATAGAGAACAAGATTTCTTCTCGAAACTTAATTCCTTCTTACTCGAGTACTGGTCCTCTGACTTCTCAAGTCAAGGCTTGGCCTTCTAACCTATTGGCTTCTGTTACTCGAGTACACAACTTGGAAAATTTCTGAAATGAATTATTGAGTAAACTTGAGATATAGATAAGTAGTACTCCAGTACTCCATGCCTTACTCGTTTATTGGACTAAGACTTCTCGAGAATGATTTCTGTTACTCGAGAAGTGTACTTAGTATACTCGAGAATTCATTCCAGCACTACTCGAGTACAATATATACTACTCGAGTAATGGACTTAGAAAAATTTTACATTCTGAAAATTATTTTTCTTCAAATGAAATCAGCAACCATTCTTTCTTCCATTGCTTTAGTGCTTTGAAAATGAAGTGTGCCCCAATAGAGAGTCTACACATGAGTCAACACCATGGATCACACAATGAGTGATTACATTGTATGGTCCTATCTTTGGTGACTCATTGTAGACTAACATTGGTCTACACGTGGCAATTATATCCTGTAAACACATAACTCAACCAGGGCATCAAATACAACTTAATTCATCTTAGTTCAAGGGTGACTTCATACAAATCTGGGTTATTGTGGATACAATACCCAACACTAATGATGCTTTTATTAGAACATGGGTTGCTAATAGTCTTTCGGATGAGTGCCTACCCGTCATTCTCCATGATGAGATGGTTAAGGCTGCTTGGGATTATCTTACTACTCTATAATCCAAGGGAGCTCAAACTTCACGCATATACACATTATATTCTAATTTGCTTGCCAACCCCACTTTGACTCCTGCTACAGCTTACCAGGAGGTGCAAGCTCTTAGTGTTGAACTTCTTCAACATCACACCATCTTCGCTGATCTTACTGAACAACACAAACACTTCCAAGAGCTTTTCATTGTGTGTTATCTTCTCTTCCATCCAAAGTCTTATGATAAGATTAAGTAACAAATTCAAGGAGAGGTTGATTCTCCCACTCTTGATGCTACTGCTGCTCATATCGTCATTGTTATTACTCTTCTTTAGTGTCCTCTTCTTGCCTCCCCACCCCATCCCAATACCATTGCTCATCTTGTTTGTTCTATCAATCCCAGTGGCCGTGGAGGTCACTTTAGTGGACACGGTCTATCTCACCATATCTACTCTAATTGTGGCAAGACATGTCATCTTGTAGATCATTGTTGGGTCGAGTATCCTCATCTTTGCCTTCAGTAGGTGACACCTGATGCGCGTAAAATACGGCAAGCGTACCGGTCGCTCAAGTAATAAAGTTGGGAATGAATCCCCGGATGTCGGTCTCTTGAGGAATGCAATTGGCGTCGAACGATCTAGACTCTAAAACTATCGTTATGAGAGTTAATTTAAATAAACAGAAAAGAAAGGTGCTTTTGTTGGTGGTCTTACGACCGATTACACTAATGTAAACTATGCGGGTCGCAATCACCGCTTCTCAAGGCGAGATGGATGTAGCGGCCGCGATGCCGTACTTCGATTGGCGAGTGGACGGAAATCTAGCGAGTGAGGTGGTTAGTGCGGAGCAAACTTAAGTGAAACGAACATGTGGAGTGGAGCGAGATGAAGCGAGGCGCATCAAAGAATAAATCTCAAGAGCAAGATGAAATACAATTGATAACAATAATGCTAGAAGTTGATGTCCATTACAAGCACAAACATTTCATACAACAAGAAAAAGAGAGGAAATGCACAACCATGAGATTGAAGATCCACCGCGGTTGTTGGCCGGAGGTGCGGGTTGTCAATCCGCTTCCAAGCGCAGTCCGAGGAGGGCTTCCGGTACCACCGAGCTGTCACCTCGAGGGCCTGTAACTCCGTTCTCTAGGGGTGCTTCGTCTTCTTCCTTGGTGGAAAGCTCGGAGAAGAATGCTTCAATGGCCGGGAGGATCGCCGGAGGAGGCGAAATGCTTCGGAATCACCGGAGAAGGTCCTCCCGTTGGTATGGATGAAGGTGGAGGTGAATGGGACTTGCTGGAGGGTGAAACGGCGGACTGGCGAAGGTTCCGTAATGATCGTCCTGCCCTAATTCGCGGAACAGCGTATTTATAGCTTGCAGAATAAATAGCGCGCACGACCACTGGCGCACGACCAGTGATCGTGCGCGACCAAGGTCAGCGCCCGTGCGTGAGCAACCTGCAAAACTGCATCAGAAAATCAGTAGTCGCGCACGATCAGCAGCGCACGATCAGTGATCGTGCGAGGCAAGGCTGATGATCGTGCGGAAATAGCCAGACAGACTTTGCAAAATGGGTATGACTGCGCACGATCGGCGGCGCACGAGCAGTGGTCGTGCACGGTATGGCAAGTGATCGTGCGGAAGGTTCAAGACAGAGTTTCACAAATGAGACCGGGCTGCGCACGATCACTGATCGTGCGCAAGGAGGTCGATGGTCGTGCGTGGGTAAAAACGCACGACCACTGACTCCTTTGCCAAAAATAGTGAAACGCCTATCCCGAATGCCCTCACGATCCCCAAACCTGCAGGAAAACTGCACGGGGCATCGATCGCGGCAGCCACAACAAACAGTGATAAACATAGCCAGAAAGTAAATGCACACAAGCACAGAAAATGGGCAACAAAGGTGCACAGGGCGTGGAAAACCGTAGCGAAACAAAAGGAGTGCAAATGACGCTAAACGGTGTGCAAAGACAAGGAAATAAGCCCAGATGAGTCCGAAAATAGGTATATAAAGAGGACTCATCACACCCCCAGACTTAACCGTTTGCGCGTCCCGAGCAAACAGAACCTAAGCAGACGGAGAAAAATGAACTAGCTAAAAAGAGAAATTGCCAAACGGAGTACCATGCGAAGTCGCATGCTCACGTGCATAAAAATAAAGTAGAGGGAATTCTTAAGTATACAAAATATTTTATATTTTTCACAATGCGTAACAAAAATTTATTATTACTCAAAAGTGGAATCACGGTGAATCAGCAGGTCCTACGCAGGGAGAAAGTAGACAGGCCACTAAGGTGAGCATTGCCGAAGACCGGGGCTCAAGATTACCCCCAAAGGAATCCACCAATGTCGGAAACCATAAGCTTGCCCGATCGCACTCTCTCCACGGCACTAGTCAACTCAAGCGCAAGTCCGTAGGACTCCGGGTAATAATGGGGCTTGGGTTACGGTGAGGAAAACAACGATAAACATGATGGGTATGCACCTAACCCAAATGAGCAAACGTACAAAACGAGTACCCGCTGCCCACAAAATAAACACGAGTGCACCACACCCCCAGACTTAACTTTTACTAAATGGGTGTGTGCACCGCCTACTCGAAATCCAAATCATCTCAAATAAAGATTTTCAATCAAACTTTTTCTTTTCACTTTTCATTTTCACTTTTTCTCTTTTTCAAATATTTTTCTTTTCACAAAACACAATTTTCAGCAAATAAAGCTTGGGGGCACTTCCACATTTTCACGAATAAAAATACCACATCACAACCCCACATGAAAATATAAAACACTAAGCTCGACTTGGGCGTGCGACTAGGATCGGCTATGAGGCTTTGGCGAATATAGTGGAGCTGAATCAAAAAGAAGGGTAGGCACAAAGGGGCAGGCAAGGGCGATGTTAGGAATGGGTACAAAGCTCAACCTGGCCAAAAGGTGGCCTACATCACTCTCACGCTAGACTAACCGTGTACCAATGCTTCAAGAATAGCTTGGGGCAAGTTCTTAGCAACCGAGAAGGATAATCCTTCCTCCCGACTCAAGCAATACGAGTCTAGTGGCGGCTACACACATTCCTACGTTACCGTTTGATTCACACCGGATTCACAAACTTTTGAGTAAAATAAGAAATATGTACGCAAATAGAAAAATATAAAACTATAAGCATACAGAAAAATTAAATCTACACAAATTTCTATACAAAACGAGAACAGTTGACTAGAAACACAGCAAGGCCAACATTTTACTCCGTCGCGCAATCCTGAACTAGCACAGAAATTTTCCAAATCTAACAAAGATACAAGCTCAACTCGTGGCACGCTAACAGCTAAGCTCGCGCTCAAGTGGGTGCAGTGGTGTGCAACAGGAATCTAACATAATAAAGCGAAAAAGGAAAACTACTGGCATGCGAAATGAAATGTGCTCGTGGAGTGCACAAGCGGCTCTTCCCCCCAGACTTGAATGAAAACATAAGCAAGAAAAATAAACATTCAACCAGAAAATGAAATCTGAAGCGAGAGAGAGTACCAATGCTCCAAAGAGGGGAGCATGCCAGAAGATAGCATGATGATTCGCGGGCAGTGCTGCATCGCACAAAAGATAAGCTGAACCTGCGAATTAGGCCGAACAATAGAAAATACAAAAAGATAGAAAGCATAAAATAAAATCAAACAAAAACAAGGGGACCAAAAGGTCCAAGCTTGGGTTGTCTCCCGAATAGCCCTTTTGTTTACCGTCCTTAAGGTGGACCAAATACCTGTATTAGCAGTTGTATATAATGTTTATGCAACAAAATAAAATAAATAACGACCAAAAATAGAATGCAGAGGTAGCAGTGGGGTGGAGGAATTGCACTCATTCCTCGTCGCTGCTGTCGATCTCAACGGGCGGCGGGCGGGGAGCGGGAGCGGAACGAACCGGCGGCGGAGGGATGTTTAGGCCACCACGCAAAGCCTGCTGATATACCAGGTTCTGCATCCACAACTGGGAGGCCTCAATATCCGCAAGGCGCTCATTCAGAAATGGAATGTTCTGACCCTGCGCAGCACTGAAATGAGGGTCGGGCTGCCTCTCCGGCTCAGCAGATGGTGGCCGAGAATGACGTGACTGAGTGCCTCCTGCAGCTCTCCGCCTACCCATGGCGGAAGATTCTGGAGCAACTCCATCCTCGTCCTCCTGCAACGCTCCTCGGGCGTCACCTGGCATAACTACCTCGAATCGGCGATCGGATCGCCTCCCAATAACACGTAGCAGATGAAAACTGACCATGTTGGCTCGGGTGATGACGGAAGGGGTGGTAACCTGCTCCATCGGCGGCAAACTATCCCAAACTCCCAAATTCCTGGCGATGCGAGTGATGTAATAAGCACCACCGATCGCGCCGGCGAGGCGATAAGTAGCCTCATGATGGAAGAATGTCGCCAGCATATAACCAAGGTGGATGGGTTCCCGATGGAGCATGCTATAAAGTGAAACTAAATCCTGCCATCCAACCACATTCTGACTGAGTGACCGCGCCGTGAGTGAGTGGCTAAGAAGATGCTGAAGATACCGCAAAGCAGGGGAAATGATCTTGGTCGACTTGGCCTTCCGAGCCACATACTCCTCGTCAGAACCGGTAATTTCGCGCCAAGCAGACCCATGGGAGGACCCTTCAGGGAAGCCGGAGCCTAAACCTTGTGGTTCCGAAGCATCTGAGTAGAATCCGGCTAGGACGCCAAGCTCATGGATGGTCATGGAAATGACCCGTCCCCGAATCCGGAAGGAGCATTCAACAGGGCGATAGCCGCGAGTGTCGCATTCCCACTCAAACGTGGAGAGGAACTCCAAAGTGAGCTCTTTGAATCCTGGTTCGCGGCACTCGAAAACATGGCTCCACTTGTCGAATGAGTAGAGGTGGAGGATAGAATCCGCAAGAACACCGCCGTCGCCAATGGACCTTAACTCCTCCCAGTCCACAAGACGCTGAGGGAGGAAGGGTTTGTTCTTCAAATCAGCAAACCGGCGCTGGTGGGTGTCCTTCTGAAATGCCGCCATCCTCTGCAGCACCTGAGCCGGAGTGGAGCGCTGGTAGGCGTTGACAGCCCTGCGGTTAGAGGTAGAAGCCATTGCAAGAGGAAGATCCGGTGAAGCGAGGAGGGAAGAAAACTCTCGGAGATTTGCCGGAAAAGAAGAGGGGACGGAAGCTCAGGAGAGCGGCGCACGACGAAAGCTCGGGAGCGAGAGAATTAGGGCGCATGCTCGGCACAGCCCGAGCGGTCTTTTTATAAAAACTGGGCCGACCGCACGATCACTGATCGTGCGAAAATAAATAGCGCGCACGATCACTGATCGTGCGCGATACTTAAAAATTACAGGCAGCCAATTTTTGTACCAAGATCGCTCGGATAACGCTGAGGGTGCGCTAGGGGGATACAGAAATGAGGCAAAGCTACCGTAAGCATTTTTAGACTAAAAGGCAAGAATATATAAGATGAGATGAGAAAAGTGGAAGAAAATTGCCCAAAAATTCTAAAAGAAAAGAATACGCTACCTAGATAACTATTGGGTTTTCTGTCTCCCAACAGGACTTATTCAAATCCTCGACTTTGCTTAACTGATTGGCATATGGAAATGGAGATGCCCAGGCAATTGTTCTTGCTCACGTGTTGGTAGCGGGTACCGGTATGGAGACAGAACAAATGCCCCACTACCTGTATAAGTACACCTGCCGAGAGTGTCAGGCGTGGGCAAGACATAACTTGTGAAGTTCTTCATCTCCAACTCCACCTGCATCTGATTGCTAGCAGGCATAGGCCGCATTACAAGCCCGTGCACTGGTTGAACCGGTTCCAAGATGGAATCCTGCAGGGAAGTGGAGACAAGAACGGGGTCAAGAAATAAATCAGAAGAATAACATAAACAATCCTTAATCTTGGAAATGATCCCGGAGTCATCTCCCGTTGGTAGAATTGCAGAAATCTGAACACCACTGTCCAGGATGGTGCAAGAAGTTCCTAGCGCAGCATCCATTTCGTCCGCGCATTGAACATCCTCACATGGGGTGAAGGTAGCAACCTCAACCACGGAAATGTCCTCCTCGACTGGATCTAACAGAAAGCTGAAAGTGCTAGTTTCCACCTGCGAACCAGCCTCAACAGAAACATCAGAAAAAGAATGAATACTATGCAAAGCGGAAGGCGGAGGTACAGAACTCAACGGGGAGTCAAGAACTGTCTCTTCACAACCGGACTCGATGCTAGGTGATGCATGTTCATCAGAAGTATACGTATCCATGCCGGGATGGGGATCGACGCAAGCATCGGGGCATGTGCCGGAAGTGCCTTCTCCAAAACATGGAGACGGCATCGATGCATATCCCGAGGCTGAAGGGGTGTTGCCCACGGTGGAAGCGGGAATAATCCGGAAGTCCGGCTCATTATCCACTTCCAATTCAGCTAAATAAGCAGTGCAGTCCTTCAATGCATGATCCCAGCTTCGACAAAAGATGCACTGCTTAGCCGGCTTCCGCGGTGAAGCGTTTGCTGAAGCCGAGAAAAAGTAGTGCGGTAATGGCTCCGCTGGTCGGTGGATAACCGGCTTATGTCTACGAAATGTAGAGTCATGAATTTCCTGGGAACTATACTTCTGGGGACATCGATCACTTGCATGCGAGATATCTCCACAATGAGGGCAACGAATATTGAAATTGGCCCACATCGCGGAAATATCAAAGTCAAACGGAAGCAACTACTTTGCAAAGATTCATCGCGCAAAACTTACAATTCCAACAATGAACTACAGCAGAAGAGGAAAGAAATGAAACAGAGCAAAACAAGTTAACTCGAATACCAAAATTTTCAGAAATCATGATCGTTCAACAGTTGCATTCCCCGGCAACGGCGCCAAAAACTTGATGCGCGTAAAATACGGCAAGCGTACCGGTCGCTCAAGTAATAAAGTTGGGAATGAATCCCCGGATGTCGGTCTCTTGAGGAATGCAATTGGCGTCGAACGATCTAGACTCTAAAACTATCGTTATGAGAGTTAATTTAAATAAACAGAAAAGAAAGGTGCTTTTGTTGGTGGTCTTACGACCGATTACACTAATGTAAACTATGCGGGTCGCAATCACCGCTTCTCAAGGCGAGATGGATGTAGCGGCCGCGATGCCGTACTTCGATTGGCGAGTGGACGGAAATCTAGCGAGTGAGGTGGTTAGTGCGGAGCAAGCTTAAGTGAAACGAACATGTGGAGTGGAGCGAGATGAAGCGAGGCGCATCAAAGAATAAATCTCAAGAGCAAGATGAAATACAACTGATAACAATAATGCTAGAAGTTGATGTCCATTACAAGCACAAACATTTCATACAACAAGAAAAAGAGAGGAAATGCACAACCATGAGATTGAAGATCCACCGCGGTTGTTGGCCGGAGGTGCGGGTTGTCAATCCGCTTCCAAGCGCAGTCCGAGGAGGGCTTCCGGTACCACCGAGCTGTCACCTCAAGGGCCTGTAACTCCGTTCTCTAGGGGTGCTTCGTCTTCTTCCTTAGTGGAAAGCTCGGAGAAGAATGCTTCAATGGCCGGGAGGATCGCCGGAGGAGGCGAAATGCTTCGGAATCACCGGAGAAGGTCCTCCCGTTGGTATGGATGAAGGTGGAGGTGAATGGGACTTGCTGGAGGGTGAAACGGCGGACTGGCGAAGGTTCCGTAATGATCGTCCTGCCCTAATTCGCGGAACAGCGTATTTATAGCTTGCAGAATAAATAGCGCGCACGACCACTGGCGCACGACCAGTGATCGTGCGCGACCAAGGTCAGCGCCCGTGCGTGAGCAACCTGCAAAACTGCATCAGAAAATCAGTAGTCGCGCACGATCAGCAGCGCACGATCAGTGATCGTGCGAGGCAAGGCTGATGATCGTGCGGAAATAGCCAGACAGACTTTGCAAAATGGGTATGACTGCGCACGATCGGCGGCGCACGAGCAGTGGTCGTGCGCGGTATGGCAAGTGATCGTGCGGAAGGTTCAAGACAGAGTTTCACAAATGAGACCGGGCTGCGCACGATCACTGATCGTGCGCAAGGAGGTCGATGGTCGTGCGTGGGTAAAAACGCACGACCACTGACTCCTTTGCCAAAAATAGTGAAACGCCTATCCCGAATGCCCTCACGATCCCCAAACCTGCAGGAAAACTGCACGGGGCATCGATCGCGGCAGCCACAGCAAACAGTGATAAACATAGCCAGAAAGTAAATGCACACAAGCACAGAAAATGGGCAACAAAGGTGCACAGGGCGTGGAAAACCGTAGCGAAACAAAAGGAGTGCAAATGACGCTAAACGGTGTGCAAAGACAAGGAAATAAGCCCAGATGAGTCCGAAAATAGGTATATAAAGAGGACTCATCAACACCACAAGGAAATCCACATCCCTTGCCTCCTTTTTAATAAGTGCTAATATAGTCACTCAGGGTAAGTGGCTTATTGACTTTGGGTCTACTAATCATATGAGAGTCAATCTTCATTTGTTCTCTCATTTGTACAAGCATAATCGGCTACCTCTAGTTTTTGTTATGGATGATACTCTGTCTCCTGTGTGCCGGACTGGTAAAATCTACATCACTCCATCTCTACGACTTGAGGACACTCTCTACGTCCCCATTTTTGTGTAATTTGCTACCTGTTTATGTTCTCTATAAACAATTAAACATACGGTTACCTTTACATTTATAATTGTTCTTTTCAAGATCCTCACTCTATCGAGAAGATTCCTATTGGGACTGAAAGCGATGGCCTCTTCTCTCTAGACTAGGTCACTGCTTTCTCTGCTTCTATTTCTCTTATGCAATAGCATCTTCACCATGGTCATCCATCTACCAACTCCTACCAAATCTACCTCCGGGGACTCCTCTCTAAACTGTGAAGCCTGCCAACTTAGCAAACACCATTGCTCCTCCTATCCAGCAAGACAAGGGTGTAGTTCTTCATGTCCCTTTAATCTCTTCCACTCAAATATTTGGGGTCCCTCTCCTACTAGGTCTGTTGGTATGGGTAGTCGGTATTTTGTAAACTTAATCGATGATTTCTCATGATGCACTTAGCTATATCTTTTAAAGGAACATTTTGAATTTTTTTATTTGTTCACTACCTTTTATAATGATATACATACTTATTTTGGTGTGTCTATTCAAATTCTTTGCACGATAATGCTAAAGAGTATCTTAGTCATCAATTTTCGGATTTTTGGATGCATCGTTGCATTATTCATCAAACAAATTGTCCATACGCTTCTCAACAAAATGACATTGTTAAACGCAAAAATCACTATCTCTTGGATTCTGCTCACACCCTTCTCATACAAATGAATGGTCCCTTATCATATTGGGGTTATGCCGTCCTTATCTCTTTTTTTTCTCATCAACGATATTCCCTTTTCGTTTCTTCACAGTAAAACCCAATTATCCATCCTATATCTAGGAGCCATACCATTTCCATTATCTCTACGGTTCTTTGGCTGTTAAATGTTTGTCCACTCACCTTATCCTAGTCGTGAAAAACTTTCTCCTCTCCCTATTAAGTGTATCTTTCTTGGCTATTGTCTGAATTAGATAGGGTATCAGTTCTTTGATCCTCTTCTCCTAAAATAACATGTTTCTACTGATGTGACTTTCTTTAAAAATACACATTACTTTCCTCATGTCTCCACTCTCTCACCACCTGATGTTTCCCCTTCTATACCTATTATCTTTGCACCTCTACTTGAGTATACTCTTCTTCCTCTTGCTATACCAGTTTCTCTACCTCTATCTCCTGATACTACTTAGCCTTTAAATCCATTGTTGATAGTTCCCAGGCCAACAATCTCTCTGAAGGATGGATTTTATATAAAAGATAGGTCAGATCTTGATCTTCCCATCGCTCTATGGAGGGGAGTTTGGACATGATCTAAACATTCCATTCATGATGTTGTCTTATATGCTCATATTTTCCCATCTAGAAGGAGTTTTTCTCTCGCTCTATCAGCTACTGTCACCCTGACCACCTAACAAGAAGCTCTTGTTATTCCTCATTTCTAAGCTACTATGGACAAAGAAATGAAGACCTTGACCGAAAGGGGTACTTGGACTCTTGTCCCTACTCCTACAGGTGCAGATGTGGTTGGTTTTTGGTGGGTCTTTGTCATCAAGTATCATCCCGATGGAACTAATGATTTCTATAAGGATAGGCTAGTTGCCAAAGGCTTTACTCAGACATATGATGTGGACTTCTTTGACACCTTCTACGGGTTACTTGTATTAGTACAATCCACATTCTTTTTTCTGTGGTTGTTCACAACCTTATTGGGAGATGTCACAATTAGATGTAAAAATGCCTTCCTATATAGCGATCTGCAAGAAGTGGTATACACGGAGCAATCTCCTGGTATGTTGCTTAAGGGGAGTCTTAGTTGTGCATGTTGCAAAAGGAAATATATGGTCTAAAGCAAAGTCCACGGGCCTGGTTCGACATGTTCAACAAAGTTATCCAAGTTATTGGCTTTGCTCGAAGATCTGCAAACCATTCTCTTTTCATATGCAAGACTTCTAAAGGGCTAGGTTTTCTCGCCGTCTGTATGGATAACATCCTCCTTACAAGTGATGAGAAGGAGGGAATTAATGCAACAAAGAAACATCTTCTGTAATATTTTATTACAAAAGATATGGGGCCTACAAAGTACTTTTTGGGAATAGAAATCACACAAAAACCCAATACAGTAGTGCTCTCACAACAAAAATATGTGTTGGACCTTTTGAAAGAGACATGTCTTCTTGGGGCAAGACCTATTCGATGTTTGATGGCCGCTGGTGATGACAAGTGTTAAATTGAGGATTCACATCTTCTTCTAGATAGTACTAGGTACAAACTACTTTTGTGAAAACCCATTTATTTGGTTGTCACAAGACCAAATATTTTCTTTATAGTAGGCAGAGTAAGTTATTTATGCAAGCCCCTAGGGAGTGTCATATTCATTCAGTCTTAAAAATCCTAGAATATGTGAAAGGGTCTCCAGGAAAGGGGTTAAAATTTTAGAAGCGTAACAATCTGAGGATTGAAGCCTACTCTGATGTAAGATATGTTTATAATAAAAAAGATAAAAAAATATATGTCTGGTTTTGCACTTTTGTGGGAGGAAATCTGGCCTGCTGGAAAATCAAGAAACAATCTGTTGTGTCTAGATCAAGTGTTGAAGTTGAATACATAAGCATGGCTTCGATAACTTATGAGTTTAAATGGTTACATGCACTTATGCTTGACCTAGGAGAGGTCTATGATCATCCCCTTCCAATGTTCTGTGGCAACAAAAATACTATATACATATAAAAGATCTAGTTTTTTATGAAATGACAAAACACATAGAAGCTGACTGTGTAACACCTCTACCTGTTAAGAAGAATATAATAGAGGGTCCGGCCGGGGCCCCACACCATATTCCACAAACAGGCGGAGACGCTACGAACTACTATCATAACCAACGCGTCCTAACACAGAGCATTCTAGCGGAAGTTTCACGATTGAATCTTTGAACTCAAGATAAAGAACACTGTCCACTATAACATAGGAATGTACATAAACATCAAAAGAGTCTGGCCTTAAGGCCTTACAACAATTTCTCTTAACATGAGTGTGGATTACAGACATCGGCACGCAGGCCGGCCACACATGAACACAAGAAACAAAACAATGCCTTCGAGGGCAACAACGCAGCTTTGGGCTTCAGCCCGCTAAGTCCCGCTCGGACCAGCACCTCCAGTACCTGTAAGAACCAATCCACCAAGCGGTGGCAAACAGGGCAACGGTCAGCATTCAGCCGACCAATTATAACGACCCTGCCCCTGGCACGGGGCAGCGGAATTCCATCCCTGCATAGTAATCTTCCAATATGATATATATAGCAATTCAAGCAAGACGTGCACGCCCGCACAGTCACATATCACAAACGCCGGCCCGACGGCCCGGCGTCCCGTGCACTCATGGCACTCTCGGGTGCACCAGAAACACCGGATCTCATCATTGAGCATTTAGTCCGGCACGCAGGCCCAGGACTCTCATTATGCCGCTGACGAAAGCCCAATGTCTTGGCGCTCTCATGTCCAGCCTACATAACGCAGGTACAGATCAGCCACCCCCCCCCCCCCCCCCCCCCCCCGTTGCTCAAATCGCCTTGCCCAACCAAGTACATCGTACCTGAGGCCACATTTAAAGGCGCGGGTCGGTTTCACCGTGCCTGTTCGGCACGAAGCCTTTTCATACAGTTGCAGCCCAACGCTCAACCGCACACAAAGTGGCAACTCACGACCACAAGAGTTGCACCCAACTCTCACATTTTCCTGGACTTCCTCCAGTACATTATCCATCATGCATACAAGAAATAATCACAGAGTCTTCTCCGATATGCAAACAAGCATCACCAATCCAGACCAATATGTCCAGATGGGCTTCACACAGTATGCCTAGATCCGTACTCCAATTTCAGACTCTAGCAAGGGGGACTTCACATATCTACCCCAAGGGATGCCACAACCCACCGCACACTCGCGGGGAAGGGTTGTCCCTATGCAATGCAGGAAATAAGGACTTCACATGTCTGAGAAGGAAATCGTTACCCTAGGAACTCGCTTCGGAGCCATGGAGAGAAATTGAGACAGATGAAAGCCTTCGCAGCAGCGTTGCCTTCGCAAATCCGAACTCGGCTCGCGATTTGGACCACCGTAGCACCACCGGCAGCCGGATTCCACTTCTTCTTCCTTACCTTGCTCTCACCTCTCTCTTAAAGCTAGAAAGAGAAGATGAAACTCAAAATGAGCTTAGCCTTCTCCTTCCCCGGCCTTATCAAGCCAGGAATGAGCCCCAGCCACAGGATCTTCTTTAAGGAAAAATGAACGGCCACGATCTGCCTGAAAATTATACTTTTTGGCCGACACGGCCTGTGACACGCCCGTGTCACAGGCCGTGTACCCTTAAGCGACACACGTACCGACTGAAAACTACCAGAACACGGGCATCGACACGCCCGTGTCGAACCTGACACGCCCGTGTCAGTCATGTGACATGCCCGTGTCACCCCAGTTACACGGTCCTCAACGAGCCCTAAAACAAGTCAGAGCAGTACATGGGTAGGCACTCGCCCTTGGACACGCCCGTGTCAACTCTGACACGGCTGTGTTCAAGGCTTGGTTCCGGGCCGTGTACAATTCTGACTCAAACCGGCTATTTATTGAGTGACACGCCCTGGGACACGCCCGTGTCCTAGGCCGTGTACCCCCGACACGCCCTGGGACACGCCCGTGTCCCAGGCCGTGTCAACCAGCCTGCACCTCAAATCCAATTTTGAGATTTTTGGGGTGTTACAATCCTCCCCTCCTTAATAAAATTTCGTCCCAAAATTTGAAGACAGTAGGGAGCAAATAACAAAACATTTATATGTTTCTATTACATATACAACGAGCGAACAAGTTACGAAAATAATTCGGGAAACTCGGCTCGCATGGTCTGCTCGCGCTCCCATGTTAGCTCTTCTCGGCCACAATTGTCCCATCGGACTTTGACCATCCCGATCACTTTATTCCGCAACTGTTTCTCGGCTCGATCCTCGATCCGTATAGGCTTCACCTTTGTCGTTAGCCCATACTCAACCGACACTCGATCATTGTCAATTACTTGAGCTGGATCCTTGACTGCTTTACATAGCACCGAGATGTGAAACACATCATGCAATCCACTCAATTCCGATGAAAGAGCTAGCCGATAGGCAGCTTCCCCAACTCGCTCCACCACTTCAAACGGACCAAGGTATCGCGGGCTTAGCTTTTTCAACCTCCGAATCCGAGATATGCCTTTGAAGGGCTTAATCTTTAAATAGACCCAGTCACCCACCGCGAACTCCACGTTCCGGTGCTTAGCATTGTAATACTTGGCTTGCCGATCCTGGGCTATTAGGAGCCTCTCTCGAATAGAGCGTATTGTTGAGGTAGCATCCTCGACTTCCTTTTTGCCTAAAAGTTTGGTCTCACCAGCTTCTGCCCAAGCTAGCGGTGTACGACACTTACGACCATATAGCGCTTCAAATGGGGCCATGCCTATACTCGCTTGATGGCTATTATTATAGGCAAACTCCACCATAACAAGATGCTCTTCCCAATTCTTACCGAAGTCCAGGGCGCACATACGGAGCATATCCTCCATCGTTCTGTTGGTTCGTTCAGTTTGGCCATCCGTTTGCGAGTGAAAGGCCGTACTGAATGCTAACTTCGTGCCCAACATCTGATGAATTAATCTCCAATCCTTTGAGGTAAAGCGCCCATCTCGGTCACTTACGATGCTCCGGGGAACACCGTGCAATCGAACAATCTGCTCCACATAGAGCTTTGCCAACGTTTCCACTGAATCGTCCCGTTTGTTCGGTATAAAGTGAGCCACCTTTTTCAACCGGTCTACAATCACCCAGATTGAGTCACGGCCACGCTGAGATCTCGGCAATCCGTGCACGAAATCCATAGAAATATCCTCAAACTTCCATTGCGGAACCGACAACGACTTCAGGAAACCACTCGGCCGTTGACATTCTGCCTTTACCAAAGCACAAGTGCGACATTTAGCCACATACGCGGCTATGTCCTTCTTTAAACCAGGCCACGAGAACAGTTTCTTCATGTCCTTGTACATTTTTGTGCTCCTAGGGTGAATTGAGTACTTTGTAAAGTGTGCTTCGTATAGCAATTCTTCGCGCAATTTACCCGCACTAGGGACGCACAATCGGCCATCTTTCCGTAATAAACCGTCATCCCAGGAGAATTGATCACCAGACCCCTCCTTTGCATAGCGTTGGAGACTTTCATCCAACTCCGTTGCCCGCCGAACCCTGTCAGCCAGGTCATATTGAACCTCCAACCAGTTCACGCATGCAACAGTCGAAGAATCTCTTTCCACACAAGATATCTCCAAAGCTTCCAACTCCTGGATTAACTGCTCATCATGTATCCGCAACCAATTTGCCCGCACCGCAGTCCGACGACTCAAGGCATCAGCGACCACATTTCCCTTTCCGGGAACATAGTGGATGTCGAAGGTATAATCCCCAAGTAATTCCACCCACCTCCTTTGTCGCATATTCAATTCTTTTTGATCGAGCAGATACTTTAAGCTTTTATGATCTGTATAAATATCCACCTTCACGCCATAAAGATAATGCCGCCACAACTTTAGCGAAAAGATCACTGCCGCCAACTCCAAGTCATGGATGGGGTAATTACGCTCATGAACTTTCAATTGTCGTGAGCCATAGGCGATCACCTTGCCAAACTACAGGAGAACGCAGCCTAAGCTGCTTCCTGACGCATCGTTGTATATCTCAAAACCATCTATACCACATGGCGACGTCAAAAAAGGCACCGTGGTCAAACGACTTTTCAGCTCCTCAAAAGCTCGTGTGCACTCCGGTGTCCAAACGAACTTCTGATCCTTTCTCGTCAACGTAGTCAGAGGCAAAGCAATCCGGGAGAAGTTCTCCACGAACCGTCTATAGTAGCCCTCCAGTCCAAGGAAACTCCTGACCTCGGCCACCGAAGACAACACTGGCCAATCCCAAATGGCACTTATCTTAGCCGGATCCACCGCTATGCCCTCTCCACTTACCACATGGCCTAGAAAAGCCACTGACGAGAGCCAGAACTCACACTTAGAGAACTTGGCATACAGCTTATTCCTTCGCAAGGTATGCAATACCAACCGCAAGTGGTTTGCATGATCTTCCTCCGATTGTGAATATACAAGGATATCATCAATAAACACAATCACAAACAGATCCAGGTATTTGCGGAACGTTCGATGCATGAGATCCAGGAAGACCGAAGGCGCATTACATAAGCCGAACGACATCACTGTGAACTCATAATGACCATAGCATGTGCCAAACGCTGTCTTGGGAATGTCACCTTCCCTAATCCGCAACTGGTAATACCCGGACTTCAAATCTAACTTTGAATAAACGGTTGAGCCTGCTAGCTGATCAAACAAGTCATCGATCCGTGGAATTGGATACTTGTTTTTCTCCGTCAGCTTGTTCAGTTTGCGATAATCAATACATAGTCGCAAACCACCGTCTTTCTTTTTCACAAAAAGAACAGGCGTGCTCCAAGGTGACATACTTGGGCATATGTATCCCTGCTCCAACAACTCTTGCAACTGAACTTTCAAATCGGCCATTTCTTTTGGCGCTACGCGATACGGCGAACGGGCCACGGGTTTCGCACCCGGCACCAGCTCGATAGCGAAGTCGATTTCCCTTTGGGGAGGTAACCCCGGAAGGTCCTTTGGAAACACATCAACATATTCCGACACAATCGGCACTTCATTCACACTGGCCTTCGGCGCCACCGCCTCTATGAGTGTGAAGAACAACTCCGCACCCTTCCGAACTGCCTTAACAACTTGGAGAGCAGATAACAACATCCCACCCATCCCTTGCATACCAATGAACTTGGTCTCTTGTTCGGTATTTTGCCCAAGTGTGACCTCTTTTGAAGTGCAATCAATACAGGCATGCTGCTCTGAAAGCCAGTCCATACCAAAGATTATATCAAACTCTTTGATCGGCAATACTAATGTTTCCATCTTGAACTCACGACTTCCTATCTTGACCGCAAGACCGCAAGATCGATCCGCGCACATCAAACATCCGTTAGGCAACAACACCTTTACACTGTCTGTCGTGGTCCGGATAGGTACCCCGACACGAAAGACAAAGTCTTCAGACAGAAACGAATGTGAAGCACCTGTGTCAAACAGTGCTCGCGCCGGATACTCTCGTATAAGGACAAACCCTATAACATTACAATTAAAACAAGCACAACACATCAAAAACAAAAACATTAAAGCCTACAAGTACCTGTGACGACATCCGCCTGCTTAATGGCCTCCTGTTGTCCAAGGTTGAAGACCCTGGGCTGCGCGTGCGAGGCAGAAGACTCCACCACAGCCTTCCCCTTATCCGCATAAGACGCTCCCGTCTTCTTATCACCCTTTGGAGGACCAGATCGACATTCACGTGCGAAGTGTCCAACCTTCCCGCACGTAAAACAAGCACGAGATCCATACCCAGATGTATCCGTCACAGTCGCAGAAGGAGCTTGTCCAGAAGACTTAGACTTCTTATTCCATCTCTTTCGGTAGCCAAACTTTTCCGGACGCGGCGACTTAAACTCCGGCTTCATAACCGCCAAGTTTCCCTTTGCTTGCCACCGTTTCATGTCCGTCTCCAAAGAACGAGCCGTACAGACTAAGGCTTGGAATCCCTGACTCACAGAACTCGAGAGCAAATACCGCAGCTCATCTCGCAGTCCCGCATAAAACCGACTAGTCTTACGCTCTTCTTCGGCGAAGATCGTGCCCGCATATCTTCCCAAACGGGTGAACTCATGCAGGTAGTCATCCACACTTTGATCTCCCTGTGCTAACCGTTGAAATTCCATTTCCATCGATATCCTTTGCTGCATCGGCAGATGTTGTGCTAAGAACAAACGAGAAGATTCGTCCATTGTAATCTCTGCCAATTGCCTGCCGGCCAAGTGATGCAGTTCAATCTCGTCCCACCACAATCGCGCCTCTCCTTCCAGTAGGAAAGTAGCTAACATAACTTTCTGTTCCTCCTCAACCATGATAGCTCTCATAATCCTCTTAATCCTTGCAAGCCAATCCTCTGCTTGGGCCGGTGTACCCGCCCCATGAAACTGCGGAGGGTTGAAGCTCAAGAATTGCTTCCATTGTTGATCTGCGACCCGCGGATCAACTTCGGCTTCTACCGGTTCTTGCCGTACCCCAGCTTGCGTTGGCACCACTACAGGACGTGCCTGCCTAGCTTGCTGAGCATTCATCACAGCAAGTATCGTTTCCGTGATGAGACGGACTATTTCAGCGGATGGAGGAGTTGTGGGCACCTCGGCTGGTGCCGCACTCTCAACAGAACGTTGTGGTTCAGATTGACCCGCAACACTTCTAGTCACCTATATGTGTAAAATACACAGGTTAACGACCAATGAAAACGACAACCATACAAAAAGAATACACAAGTTCAACAAACAAGTGTCTTTGCATTCCTAAGTGGACAATCTTGAGTTCAAGTTAAGTGTTATAACGACAGCCAGCACTCTGATACCAAATTGTAACACCTCTACCCGTCAAGAAGAATATAATAGAGGGTCCGGCCGGGGCCCCACACCATATTCCACAAACAGGCGGAGACACTACGAACTAATATCATAACCAACACGTCCTAACACAGAGCATTCTAGCGGAAGTTTCACGGTTGAATCTTTGAACTCAAGATAAAGAACACTGTCCACTATAACATAGGAATGTACATAAACATCAAAAGTGTCTGGCCTTAAGGCCTTACAACAATTTCTCTTAACATGAGTGTGGATTACAGACATCGGCACGCAGGCCGGCCACACATGAACACAAGAAACAAAACAATGCCTTCAAGGGCAGCAACGCAGCTTTGGGCTTCAGCCCGCTAAGTCCCGCTCCGACCAGCACCTCCAGTACCTATAAGAACCAATCCACCAAGCGGTGGCAAACAGGGCAACAGTCAGCATTCAGCCGACCAATTATAACGACCCTGCCCCTGGCACGGGGCAGCGGAATTCCATCCCTGCATAGTAATCTTCCAATATGATATATATAGCAATTCAAGCAAGACGTGCACGCCCACACAGTCACATATCCCAAACGCCGGCACGACGGCCCGACGTCCCGTGCACTCATGGCACTCTCGGGTGCACCGGAAACACCGGATCTCACCATTGAGCATTTAGTCCGGCACGCAGGCCCATGACTCTCATTATGCCGCTGACGAAAGCCCAATGCCTTGGCGCTCTCATGTCCAGCCTATATAACGCAGGTACAGATCAGCCACCCCCGGTTGCTCAAATCGCCTTGCCCAACCAAGTACATCGTACCTGAGGCCACATTTAAAGGCGCGGGTCGGTTTCACCTTGCCTGTTCGGCACGAAGCCTTTTCATACAGTTGCAGCCCAACTCTCAACCGCACACAAAGTGGCAACTCACGGCCACAAGAGTTGCACCCAACTCTCACATTTTCCTGGACTTCCTCCAGTACATTATCCATCATGCATACAAGCAATAATCACGGAGTCTTCTCCGATATGCAAACAAGCATCACCAATCCAGACCAATATGTCCAGATGAGCTTCACACAGTATGCCTAGATCCGTACTCCAATTCCGGACTCTAACAAGGGGGACTTCACGTATCTACCCCAAGGGATGCCACAACCCACCGCACACTCGCGGGGAAGGGTTGTCCCTATGCAATGCAGGAAATAAGGACTTCACATGTCCGAGAAGGAAATCGTTACCCTAGGAACTCGCTTCGGAGCCATGGAGAGAAATTGAGACGGATGAAAGCCTTCGCAGCAGCGTTGCCTTCGCAAATCCGAACTCGGCTCTCGATTTGGACCACCGTAGCACCACCGGCAGCCGGATTCCACTTCTTCTTCCTCACCTTGCTCTCACCTCTCTCTTAAAGCTAGAAAGAGAAGATGAAACTCAAAATGAGCTTAGCCTTCTCCTTCCCCGGCCTTATCAAGCCAGGAATGAGCCCCAGCCACAGGATCTTCTTTAAGGAAAAATGAACGGCCACGATCTGCCTGAAAATTATACTTTTTGGCCGACACGGCCTGTGACACGCCCGTGTCACAGGCCGTGTACCCTTAAGCGGCACACATACCGACTGAAAACTACCAGAACACGGGCATCGACACGCCCGTGTCGAACCTGACACGCCCGTGTCAGTCATGTGACATGCCCATGTCACCCCAGTTACACGGTCCTCAACGAGCCCTAAAACCAGTCAGAGCAGTACACGGGTAGGCACACGCCCTTGGACACGCCCATGTCAACTCTGACACGGCCATGTTCAAGGCTTGGTTCCAGGCCGTGTACAATTCTGACTCAAACCGGCTATTTATTGAGTGACACGCCCTGGGACACGCCCGTGTCCCAGGCCGTATCAACCAGCCTGCACCTCAAATCCAATTTTGAGATTTTTGGGGTGTTACAGATTGCCACTTTATTAGAGAAGAAATATTGAAGAATCAAATATGCACTTCGTTATCACTTTTGACAAAGAACTTGCATATATCTTTACCAAACAAATTTCCACTTCTCTTTCAGATATTTGTGACAAGTTGGGCATGGTTGCCAGCGGTCTGATCTTGGCTGAATAGCGGTCTATTCTTGACGGTCTTACTTGACATCGTGGACTTGGCAGTCAGATTCAAGCGATTTTGTGGTCTAGCTCTGGCAGTTTGGTGGTCTAATTCTAGAGGTTTGGCTGACAGCTCTTGCAGATTGGTATAGAAGTCTAGCTGTCTTGAGGACCACTGAGACGATTTATTTAATAAAGCAAGGGAAGCTTGGTGCTCTAATCATTGTTGTTGTTTAGTGGTTAGGAGACTGAAGCTGCAACATCCTGGCGGTCATGAGGCTGAAGCCTTTATGGTCTGGGGGTTAGAATTTTTTAACTCCATCAGTTTCTTCTTGTGTTCACTACGTTCTGTGGATAATATGCCAATTGATTCCTTACTGAGTTATTAGGCAGTTATCTTGTCTAACTGTACAGCTCATTACGGTCTATAAATATTGTTGGGTCCATTACTCGCAATTTCCAAAATTTGTAGATGTCAAACAAGTCAATGGTATACACATAGTTGTATTTGATGTATGTTTAAGTTCATGCACGTAGGTTGGACAGGTATTCTAAATGGTTGTGATAAGGGGTCACAGGGTTAAGGTGTGGAGAGATTGAAATCTGTCTAAATCTACAGGCATTGAGTGAAGCAAGTTCACTCAACCTTAGATGTCAAATACGGATATTGGAAAGGCTGAAATCGCCTAAGTCCATAGGCGTTGAGTGTAGCTAGTTCACTCAATGCCAGATGCCATAAAGCATTGAGTAAAGCTGTGTATGTCAAATCCTCAGTAGTGGCAAGCAGAAATTGACTAAGTCCATAGGTGTTGAGTCAGGACAGCTCACTCAATGCCAGATGTGTAGAATCATCAAGAAAATACTAGTAAGTCAAAGCCTTGGCCTTGATAGTGAAGAAAAATTGCTAAGTCCACAGGCGTTGAGTGAAGCCAGTTCACTCAACGCCATACAACAAAAAGCGCTGAGGAAAGACTATGCAGTCAAAGCTTAAGAAGAAGGAAGACTGAAAAATTGTTTAATCCACAGGCATCAAGTGATGTCAACTCGCTCAACGCCATATAATTAGAAGCATTGAACCAAGCTACTTCAGTTAAAGCCATAGAGAATCTTTCAAAGAATTTTGGCTAAGTCCAGAAGCGTTGAGTGAAGCAAGTTCACTCAACGCCATGATAATTCTGTCAAATCCAAAGAAGAAGGAGACAGAAAAATTGACTAAGTACAAAAGTGTTGAGTGAGGTCAGCTCACTCAATACCCAAAGAGGAAAGCATTGACTGAGCTATGGTCACTCAAAGCTTAATGAAGTTAGATAGAAAAATCTGCCTAAGTCCAGAGGCATTGAGTGAAGCCAGTTCACTCAACGCACTCAACGCCTCAGTAAGCTGGCAGATTTTAGAGTTGCGCCTAAGTATAGAAGCGTTGAGTGAAGCCAGTTAACTCAAATCCTCAGCATGAAGACAGACAGTCAATGAAGCGGCTAAGTCCAGGGGCGTTGAGTGATGAAGGCTCACTCAACGCACTCTGTTGGGTTTTGTATCCACAATAACTTAGATTTGTGTGAAGTCACCCTTTAACTAAGATAAATTAAGTTTATATTTGATGCTATTCTTTAGTTGAGTGCTTGCAGGTTATTTTTGCCAAGTGTAGACCAATGCCAGTTTACAATGATTCAATAAACACAGGACCATGCAATTTAATACCTCATTGTTTAATCCATGGTGTTGACTCATGTGTAACCTCTCTATTGGGATGCACTTCATTTTCAAGTACTAGAGCAATGGAAGAAGGAAGGGTTGCTGGTTTCAACAAAGAAGAAAAGAAAATTTTTCTGGAAAATTTCCTAAGTCCATTTCTCGAGAAATGACATGTATTTCTCGAGAAGTCTAAGTAAATTTCTCGAGAAAGCATAACTGTTCTTGAGAAACTGTAAGACTTCTCGGGAAATTGTCTGAAAATATTCTAAGTACTTTTCTCGAGAAATGCCCTATTGATTTCTCGAGAAGCCAAGTTAGTTCTCGAGAAAAGCAAAGTAGTTCTCGAGAAGGCCAAATCATTTCTCGAGAAAGCTAACTCTTTTTCTCGAGAAATCAATTCTTTCTCGAGAAATCTGTCTTTAGGTTCATAGAATTTTCGTTAAGTAAATTTCTCGAGAAGGTCAGACCATTTCTCGAGAAAGCAATTCATTTCTCGAGAAATCATATTCTTCTCGAGAAATCTGTCTTCATTTCTAAATTTGCTCTAAGTACTTTTCTAGAGAAATAATATCCTTCTCGAGAAATCAGGAATTTTACTTCAAAGATTTTTTGCCAAGTCTTTTCTCGAGAAGTCAAGTCTTTTCCTCGAGAAAGCTAGTCATTTCTCGAGAAATCTATTTCTTCTCGAGGAATGGACTTGCAGATTTTTTTTTTCAAATCTTCTGACATGCTGCCGATTTAAATCTAAGTTCTTCATGATTGGTCCACGTGGATCATTCCTTAATGATTTATGACCGTTAGAAGATGTTCTATAAATAGTCCTTTCAGATTGATCACTAACCCTAAGAATACAAATTAGAATATTTACAACAATAAGAATTGTATTTGCAATTTCAAAATTTGGGAGAAGCCGCCATCTTCATCATCGCTCTTCTATGCGGGTCTTCTCTCGATCTAGGGATTCGAAAGGAGAAAAGATTCGACAGATCCAAGATTCTTCAACATCTATTTGATCGTGTCGGATCCAAGGTTTTCAGATCAAGTTTTCTCGGACTTCTTCCTCAATCTTCTTCATAGAGCTTTTCAGTTTTCAAGAAGGAAGATCCCTGAAAATTTAAGATCTGAAAGAGTAAAACCTTTATTATTGTTGTAAAATTATTTTAACCTTGGTAGGAGTTTTGTCCTCGAGATTGTAGGAAGTTTGTTCTTTCGAGTGTAGATCCATTAGTTGATCGAGTTTGTAGATCCCGTTGTGGATCGAGGTGTAGGAGAGTTTGTTCTCAAAGGTGTAGGAGCGTTTCTCTGAGCTGTAAGATTTTGATAATCTGAGAAATGTGAAGTAGTCGAATCTTACCCTTCGTGGTAGATAGGCGAGGAGGGACATTGGACGTACCCAATACGGGGAACCACTATAAATCTCTGTGTTTGTGTGCTTGAATTTTTAGATTATTTTTATTCCGCAAAAAGACACAAACATCACCTATTCACCCCCCTCTAGGTGATTTAGGTAGATGCTAGACAATTTCAATTGGTATCAGAGGGGCGCTTTGTTCGATAAGGCTATCACCTTGAACGAGATCCCAGATCTACCGTTCAGAGATTCTGCACATTCACCATGGATCAAAGCAAAGACATGTCATCCATGAAGCTACCGGTGTGCACTAAGGAAAACTTTCTCATGCGGAAAGAATGAGTACGATTCTACATGGAAGATGCTGATCCGAGGATTTTTCAGATAGTGAAAGGACCACACATCCCTACACAGGCTTCAACGATAAATCCAGTGATTATGATTCCCAAAAAGATGATGGATCTCACTAAGGATGAAATTTCCTTATTATTCCTAGAGAATAAGGGAAAGAATATCATAGCAAGTGTAGTGGACGATTCAATGCTGCAAAACTTATTCCACTGCAAATCTACCAAAGAGACGTGGGACTGTCTTGTTGCCCTGATGGAAGGTACTGAAGAAGTGAGAGATGATCACAGATCATTGTTGAACCAAGAATATGAATACTTCAAGCAAGGTGCCAATGACTCCATTGCTGACAGCTTTGAGAAGTTCTTCAAGATTATCAACGACCTCAGGAGCTATGGCTGTGCATTCACTCATGGTGAACTGAATGACAAGTTCCTTAGATCCCTCACAAAGGACTGGGACACAAAGTTCATCGCCATTAGAGAATTTGGAAAGTTACCGGAGATCAACCCTTAGAATCTTTTCGGCAAATTGCTCTCCTATGAACTCCAAATGAACACCAGAAAGGAGGAGCAAGCCAACCGATCTTAAAGCAAATAGAAGTCTACAACCCTAAAGGCTGAAGGTTTAAGGAAGTCTAAAGTTGTAAGATCCCTTTTTTTCTTTTTCAAACCTGGGGGTCTTATGTCCAGAATCGCCACTTTGCGGTGGCACCGACACTCGGGAAAGCCGCCACTACAGAACACCAATTCTGCCGGCCTTTTTGATCATCAAAGAGTGAGTAGTAATCATAAACTGAAATATAATTGAGTCCACAAACATCATATAAAAATGAGAAATCACAACAAGTCCATAAATATAGAAAAGAGAGAGTACTGCAATAGAACAGTACAAATGAAATATGAACAAGCATAAGCCCGACACATCAGATCCTCACTACAATCTCTCGCAGAAGCTATAAGAAAGACTAATTACTCATGGAGATGGTCACTGGTGCTCCGGTACTAGACTGGCCCACTTCCATGTGCATCGTACTCTGCTGGTGCTTGTCCCTATGCTGCTGGTCCCTGTCTCCCATCCGGAGCCCCTGTAATGTTGTGGTCTGAAAACTATTAGTCATAAAGACTAAGCCCTATCATCCCCTACCCCTCTAATGAGTCCAATTTATATAGGGTTTTTTGGACTCATCTGGGCTAGTTTTCACGCGTTTGCACTTCACTTTTAGTATATTGTCGTTGTTATTTCATTCACTCAAGCTTTTCATGCTAAATGCATTGTTTTAGCCCATGGGTGTGCAATTGCACATTCTGTTGTTGGGGGTATGCACATGGTGCTCCCCATATTTCTTTCTGTTGTTGTTGTTTGCATTTTGTTGCTGGGAGCTAGTGCTACAGTTGGTTTTATGGCTGTGCAGGTAGTTGGGAAGTCCCAGATTCATTTTTCAGTTCTGTGTAAAATGCACGGTCATACACATTTATTCGCGCACTGTTTCAGTGCAATCGTGCGTTTCACACAGCAATTCTGGGAACTTCTGTTTCTACCTGTATGTTTTGTTCCCATACGGTTTTGGCCAAACCGTGCGAGAAGAAATCGTATAGTCTGCACATTTTCTCTTTATTCCTGCTTTCTGGGGTAAATCGTGCGTTTCCTTCACGCACGGGAAAATGCGCCTGTGCGCGAGTAAAACACACGGTTCCCCTATTTGACCATGTTTTTTGCGCTCTGTGTTTACCCGTGCGATTTCCTTCACGCACGGGCGGAAGCTCCCGTGCATGAGTAAAACGCGCGGGTCAACGCATCTTCTTCCGCGATCTAAATCTGAAAGTTAATAACGCACGACATGCGTGGGACCGTGCGTGAACATTTTTCTGATCTTTTTCTATTTAAGCACAGATTTTCAGCCATTGACTGACAGCTTCTTTCCAGCCATTTCCTCCACAATTTTAGGGCAAACTCTGCTGTTTCACCAAGGGGAGGAGATCCGGGCAAGCATTCAATGCCAAATCCAAGCCGGAGCTTCTTCTGGGCCTCCTCCTTCATCCTTGTGCTTCAAGAAGGGAACTTATCTAGATTTCTCCACCAAGCTTGGAGAAGTTGTACCATCTTCCACCGGCTCGTGACACGAAGAATACGGGTATATTGGGAGTCAGTGACAACCTCCTCTATCCCGGACGCAGTTGAGGACCGAGCTAGGATGCAGATAGACAACCCGCCGAATCCTACCGTGAACCCTCGACAATACTTCGGATCTGGTCGATTTCCACACTTTTCTTCGCTTGTAGTTGGTAGTATAGTGGTTCTCTATGTATTTGATGAAGTATGTGCAATTTGTAAAACGTTCATTTGTAATCATGTCTATGTGATTGTTTGTGTTCATTCTTTTCTTGAGGTGCACCCTTATTTGTCCATCTTCTATCCATCTGTTCTTGCCGCGCTAGCAATTGCTAGTGGCGTGCGCAGCGAAGAGGTGCTTACGACCCTCAAATTCTTGTTCTTATACTTGCCTACTCGTCCATCCGCACAACGATTCGGTGTATAGCGGCCCGTGTAGTCTTCCATCCCGCCTAGCGAAGAATCGCATAGCGGCGTTGCATAGGAGTAGTTGATAGTGTTTTATTTTCCTTTTCCGCAGCAACCAAAACCCCCCATCGTAAACCTCGACCTAAGGACTTCAATCTCAAGTCCTCCTCGATATTAACCCCCCCCCCTTATTGTGTTCCTTGAAGAGATCGATACTTGGGAAAGCTACCCATTTTATATTACTTGTGCGACTGGTACACTTGTTGTCCAACGCATTAAGTTTTTGGCACCGTTGCCGGGGAACACAGTCGTTTGAGTTTTTGGAGAGGGAGATAAGAGATAGAAGCCCTTTTTCCAATTGTACATTTCATGTATCTTTTTTCTTTGCTTTAGTTTTTAGAATTTTTATTTTGCTTATTTATTTTTGCCCCTCTCTGATTTTTGATTTCGATAGGAGATCCATGTCAATTTTTTATTCTAGTTGTGTAGCACTCTTTCGGTAATTATTATTTTTCGCGATGTATTCAGTTGTCGAGTGTCGTCTTATTGACACTATGCGCCGATGCATCGATGCCATGGCTGCTCAGAATGTCGGGCATTGTCTGAGATGCTTGTTATGCATGGTGTAGGCCACATGGTGAAGGACTGCCCTCGCTTGTGCGAGCCTTCTCCCTCTATGGGTGTGCCTGCAACAACCTCCGGTTCGCAGAAGACTATTGTAGACATGCCTACAAGGGTGTTGCATGGCCCATACACTAACATAGCGCACCCTGCTCTTTCTTTTCCCGCAGGGATTATTCTTGTAGATAGGGTGGCATCTGGAATGATGTTGCGTTGGGTCCTGCTCATTCAGTGCTTGATTTAGAGAGCAGCTTTTCCCCTACGCAATTTTTGCCGAATTGTGCTACTCCTCTTTGTAGTGAGTCGGTTGATGTTGTTATGCCTGATGGTAATTTGGAGTCTGAGGTTGCGTCATGGTGTGACGAGGATGTTATTCTCATCAATGGAGAGTATTACGTCTTCGAACATGATGACGCACCGAGGTGTGTTGATGAGGAGATCCTTTCTGATGAGGAAGTTTCCACTTCCTTGTTTGATGAGGAGGTCCAAACTACCACCGAGGACCTTGAGCTCTCAGATTCCCCTCGTCATGACTCAAATAACACCGACAGTGATCTATGTCTTGATCCTGCTAGGAGTGAGACCGGGACCACTCCCCCTATTTTTGATTATTTTAGTTCTTCCTCTCGTTTATTTCTTGATCCCCTTTCTATATCTGAGCCCGTGCGAGTTGAATCTTTGCAGGTGCTTCAGGAGGAATTGGAGCTTTCTGCTCGAGTTCTAGATGATAGCATCCTCTTTCATGGGGAGGTTGATTCCTCCTCTATTGAGGAAGCTCCATTCATTGCTTTCTCCTCCTACTATCTCCCTGTAGATGATACCTTGCTAGGCAAGGATATTTTTTGTGCTGACATGAGTGAGGACCAGTGCTCCTCCTCATCTTACTTCCTATTTCCTCTACCTGGGTTATACAGGTATTATTATGTAGGTAGAGGGGTAACTACTCTGTCTCTGTATCGGTACCCGCTACCACAACAGATAATGGAATAGTTACCTGTGCATTTTCCTTTTCATAGGCCCATTAGCTAGAACTGTATAGAATTCAATAAGTCATCCTGGGATGACAGTAACCCCAGTAGTTATCTTACATTTCCTGCATTTTTAATTTTCATGTCTATTTTAGTTTTAGTATTTTTTTTAATATATTTTGTCTATTTTTCTTTTGTTTTTGCGGATCTCATCCCTACAGGTATTCATGGCAAATCAGTTTTGGCGCGGTTGTGATTCTTCGTTTGGCGGACCTGCCTCCGTTTTTCATGCGTCTTTTGGTATGCTCACTGACTGAGTATTGGGTAACCTCTTCCCTTGTCTCTTTTTGATTTAAATTTATGTATCATTTGATGCGTAACATAGTTTAAGTCTCAGGGAGAGCAGTATTGTTACTTTTTGCACGCGCACATTTCATGTGCATACTAGAAGCCTTTTATAGTTTTTTATTTTGATTAGTTCATTGCATCGCACACCACTACACCCACATGCACGCGTGCTTAGCTGTTAGCGTGCTGCGAGTTAAACTCGTTTCTTTTGTATGATTTGGGAAAATTTTTGTGCTGATATAGGATAGTGAGACGGATTAAAATGTTGACTCCTGTAGTGCTCCTAGTCGAGTGCTCTCGTCTCGTGTAGAGATTCGAGTAGATTTAATTTTTTTGTATGCTTATAGTTTTTTATTTTTCTATTTGCGTAAATACTTTTTATTCTACTCAATTGGTGAATCCAGTGTGAATCGAACGGTAGTGTAGGGATGTGTGTAGCCATCACTAGACTCATTTTGATCGAGTCAGGAGGAAGGATCATCTTTCTCGGTGGCTAAGAACTTGCCCCAAGCTACTCTCGAAGCATTGGTGCATGGTTAGTCTAGCGTGAGCGTGATGCAGGCCATCGTTTTGGCCCGGTTGAGCTTTGTACCATTCCCAACGTCTTATCCTCGCTAAACCTCATTGTTCCTTCCCCTTCTTTTGCTTTAGCTCCACTAGTATTTCAGCAAAGCCTCATAGCCGATCCTAGTCGCACACCCAAGTCGAGCTTTAGTGTTTTGCGTTTTCATGTTTGGAAGTGATGTGGTGATATTACATGTGAATTTGTGGATGTGGCACAAGTTTATATTTACTGAAATTGCTAAAATAAAGATGATAAAAAAAAATATGTGAAAAAGAAAAGTGAAAAGGAAAAGTTTTATTGAAAATCTCTTTTGAGTTAAAACAGTTTTTGGTGTAGGAGGTACACACACCCTTGTTTTAAAAATCAAGTCTTGGGGTGTGGTGTACCTACATATATTGTGGTTAGCGGTTGGATTCATTTTGTTTATGCTAGCTCATTTGGGTTAGGTGCATAGCCTTCCTATTTATCTTTGTTTACCTCACTGTAACCCAAGCCCCACGATTATCCTAAAGTCCTACAGATTAACGCTTGAGTCGAACAAGTGCCGTGGAGAGAGTGTGAACGGGCAAGCGTATGGTTCCCCGACATTGGTGAATTCCTTTGGAGGTGATCCTGAGCCCCGATCTTTGGCAAAGCTCACCTTAGTGGCCTGCCTACTTTCTTCCTATGCGTGACCAAGAGATTCACCATGACTCCATTTTTGAGTAGTAATAAACTTTTGATACGCATTGTGAAAAATATAAACTATTTTGTATACTTAGAAATTTCCTCTACTATACTTTTATGCGTGTGAGCATGCGACTTGGCATGGTACTCCGTATCATAATTTCTTTGTTAGCTAAATCATTTTCCTTATCTGCATAGATTTTGTTTGTTCGGGAAGCGCAAACAGGTAAGTCTGGGGGTGTGATGAGTCCGATTTATATATGGATTTTCGGACTCATCTGGGCTAGTTTTCACGCGTTTGCACTTCACTTTTAGTATGTTGTAGTTGTTATTTCATTCATTCAAGCTTTTCACGCTAAGTGCATTTTTTAGCCCATGGGTGTGCAATAGCACTTTCTGTTGTTGGGGGTATGCATATGGTGCTCCCCACATTTCTTTCTGTTGTTATTATTATTTGCATTTTGTTGCTGGGAGCTGGTGCTATAGTTGGCTTTATTGTTGTGCAGGTAGTCGGGACATCCCGGATTCATTTTCAGTTCTGTGTAAAATGCACGGTCGTGCGCATTTCTTCGCGCACGGTTTTTGTGTAATCGTGTGTTTCACAAAGCAATTCTGGGGACTTCTGTTTCTACCCATACGTTTTGTTCCCGCACGGTTTAAGCTAAATTGTGCGAGAAGGAATTGCACGGTCTGCATTATTCCTGCATTCTGGGGTAAATTGTGTGTTTCCTTTACGCACGGGCAAACATGCCTGTGCGCGAGTAAAACGCACGGTTCCCTGTTTTACCCTGTTTTCTACGCTCTGTGTTTACCCATGCGATTTCCTTCACGCACGGCAGGAAGCGCCGGTGCACGAGTAAAATGCACGGGTCAACTCATCTTTTTCCGTGATCTAAATCTGAAAGTTAATAACGCACAGTTAGCACACGGTCGTGTGCGGGACCGTGCGTGAACATTTTTCTGATCTTTTTCTATTTAAGCGCAGATTTTCAGCCATTGATAGACAGCTTCATTCCAGCCATTTCCTCTGCAATTTTAGGGCAAACTCCGTCTTTTCACCAAAAGGAGGAGATCCGGGCAAGCATGCCAAATCCAAGCCGGAGCTTCCTCTCAGCCTCCTCCTTCATCCTTGTGCTTCAAGATGGGAACTTATCTAGCTTTCTCAACCAAGCTAGGAGAAGTTGTGCCATCTTCAACCGGCTCGTTACACGAAGAAGATGGGTCCATTGGGAGTGAGTGGTAGCCTCCTCTACCCCGGACGCAGTTAAGGACCGAGCTAGGACACAGATTGATAACTCGGAAAATCCTACCGTGAACCCTAGACAAGACTTCAGATCCGGTCGATTTCGCACACTTTTCTTGGCTTGTAGTTTGTAGTATAGTGGTTCTCTATGTATTTGATGAAGTATGTGTAATTTGTAAAACGTTCATTTGTAATCATGTCTATGTGATTGTTTGTGTTCATTCTTTGTTTGAGGTGCGCCCTTATTTGTCCATCCGCCATCCATCCGTTCTTGTCGTGCTAAGAATTTCTAGTGGCGTGCGCAGCGAAGAGGTGCTTACGACCCTCAAATTCTGGTTCTTACACTTGCCTACTCGTCCATTCGCCCAACGATTTTGTGCATAGCGGCCCGTATAGTTTTCCATCCTGCCTTGCGAATCATCGCATAGCGGCGTTGCATAAGAGTAGTCGATTGTGTTTTATTTTCCTTTTTCGTAGCAACAAAAACCCCCCATCGTAAACCCCGACCTAAGGACTTCAATCTCAAGTCCTCCTTGATATTTACTCCCCCCTTACTGTGTTCCTTGAAGAGATCGAGACTTGGGAAAGCCACCCATTTTATATTACTTGTGCGACTGGTACACTTGCCATCCAACGCATCACCCACCCCCCATGGCTCCTAGGCACTGGGAGGGGAGAAGGAAAGGGAAGCTATGAAAGTGGAGAGTACAAAATAACAGTTGACGGTGGAGCTAATCTAGCAGTTCTATATATCAGGTAGAATAAACAGTAAGTTATTCAACATATGAAAAATGAAATATGGAACCTTAACTTATATGATCGCTGAAAAGAACACATATGCCAAGTGATCTTCTACAAGGCTCCCATCGCATAAATAGTCTCATTCTTATTTATACGATAGGGTGTCGGTTGTAAGCAGTTTAAAAGATATTATAAAGCATAACCTTAACTTATAGACTTGCCCACACAAGCCTATATGCTAAGGGGTCGTTTTGCAAGGCCTAATGTATAAACCGTCCCATACCGATTTATACTTAAGGTGTAAGGGTTGAATGATGATTCCATGGTGTGCAATGCTATGTTATGTGGGTTAATGTATATGTCCATGTAGTGCAACTCACACACATGACTCTATGCGCACATACCTTTAGTTCCCCCTATTTGGGCAGCTAGCTTCACTCCCAGGAATCTCCGTAGTAGCAAACAGAGACAGAGGGTCGGGCCCCCACTCCTAAGCGGTTATCCACACTACCAGGCCTATCCCTTACGTACGCATCTAGAAGGACTCAACCTAGAGTCTCCACGTACTATGCTGGCCATATCCACCAGGCTTTCCTTTGCCAAGTGTCCCACACTGCCGAGTAAACGTATCGATGTCGGTGTGAACGACCGTCCAATACCGAAGACCCACCACCTTATTTTTTTGTGCACATGCAAACTTAATGTACCAACCACCGAGCCTAAGCTCCTCGGACTAACCCGTCCGTCACATTTACCTATCGAGTCAAGATCGCCGGGCTAATCCATTTCCACAACCACCAATTATACTGCCCGGACATCCTAGCCAAACTAACGTCCCGAGACACCGAGGTGTGTGAAGTGAAACCCTAGTTATACTAGTTGCTCTTGATGTTTATTATTCCTACTGTTTAGGTTAGCCCAGGACTGTCCCCGGCATACCCCGTAAAGGGCTCTCAAAGGGCACTAGGAACTACGATGGCTGAAGTCCAAAGCTCCCTTTCGCAAGGCACTTATTATTATTGGTTATTACCCAACTCCCAATCGCTTTAATGTTGTATTGGATCTAACCCTAGAGTATTTTGACTCTTTCTCTCTCGCCGCGGGGAAGACGATGTTTCGTCGACCTCGAGCACCTCCTAACACTAGTCAAACCTTCCACTCCTCATCACAACTCCTGATGATGAACTCATTTCACTTACCAGATCAATACACTATCATCCCAACTCTCTGGGTTCATTTTGCACCATATCATGATTTCTGCATTTTTACTAAATGCAGACCATCCTAGGTTATATGATGTATACAATGGGAGGTACTCAAAATTATCATCAAATATCCCTATAATAATTATTGGGGGTCTATCATTACAGGATTAGCCTAAATCCAGAAGTGTATAATTTTCATAATTTACTTGATAATTTATTTAATTTCCTAAGAGATCCAAATGCCTTAGTTTGAACATGAAGTACTATTTTAACCTTGCAAAATGTTCCACAAAATTATGATAATTACAATACAACTACTTATCAAGTAAACTCAAGGTCTCCAAATTTTCAGTAAGAGTTAAACCTCTAAACATAATTTTTGAACATAACCTACATTAACCAAATTAAAGAGACAAATACTGCCAATATACTTCCAAAATTTTTGAGAAAATTCAAAGATGAACATAAGGACATATAAACACTCTAGGTCAACTTTCATAATTTATCAGTGAATAATAAACTCTAAACTTGATTTTCTCATAATAATCCAAGTTAACAGGTTAATGAACTAAGTACAACAATTATTCATCTAAAAATTGTAATAAAATCCCCATGTAAGCATATTGACCTAGGAATACTACTGATTAAGTTTCATAAATTTTCAATAAGAAAAGAGCTCTGAATGAATTATTTAACAAGTTTCCAAATTTATGAGCTTGTGAAGTAGGTACTTTAATTATGTATTAAAAAATTCTAATAAAATTCAAACATGAGCATAAGTGTCTAAAACTCTCTCTGCCCAATGTTTCATGACTTTCCAATGGACAGTGTGTTCATAATATCCAAATAATTAAGTAGGGCTAACTCATGCATTACAAAAGAAGTACTAAGATTAATGTTCCAAAATTACCAATTAAATTTCCAGAGGTTCATACTAACCCTATGACTACATTGCCAAAGTATCATCACTATTCAATGAGTTTTAATAACCTATTCTAGCACTACAATGTTTTTGCCCTAAACTAGGGTTAGGGTTTTGATGCGTTTATCCATCTCCAAATTCTCTAAGATTTTTACCAGAGGACCTTAGCTACCCTAGAGCCCTCTCCACTAAATTTCAAATCCATACAAGGGCATTTGACCACATACCCTACACAAACTCCAAAAGACCAACCTTAGGGTTTGGTCTTGGTCCTAGGGCAAATGTACCCTAACCCACTCCATATCCCATGGGAGGGTGTCCAAGGTCATAACAAACCAGTGGACAAATTCTCAGCCTATGTTGATGTGATTTGACCTCTTAAACTAACAAATTGTATTATGACCTAAGTTCCCCTTATTGAGCCAACTTAGGGTTTGCTTGTTTCCATCCTTAACCATCACCAAAAGCGATGAAAATAAATATGGAGTCTTATACTATCCCCCAAGATCACCCACCAAAATTTTGGAGGTTTTTGAGGAGTTTAAGGCACCTAATTAAACTTCATATGATTAATTAAATTATTCACAAAACTATAGAAAAATATTGTCCAAAAATTTTGATTTTTGGACAGCATGAGGGGAAGGTTATGAAAAGCCTATGCCATAAATTTCAAGGTATTTGCATGAGTGGTTTGGTGTGGGAAATAATTTTTGTGTATGGTCACCGCAATGTATAGGTTGCACCATTTTTGGTGCTGTGGTCAGACCACTTAACCAAATTTGGTGAAGTTAATTTTCAATTACATTTAACCTCTAGGGATACAACTTTCATGTTGGACATTTTCGGCTGATCAAACTCCCCATTCAATCGACGAAGACTAGGGGGACATTTTTATGGCTGTTCATGGCCGGAATAGTGCTGCCAAGCCAGTGCCGAATTCAAGCTTCAAGGCCATTAATGCCTTGAAGCTTGAACCACTTAACTCTCCCCATTAAGGGATGAAACCAATTCCTCTAAGGGAGAGGAAGAGTTCCCAACCATTCCCCAACCAGTTCATGCCCAGATTCACCCCCCATTCCATGGCCGAAATTTTCATTAAGGGGGCCATTAATGGCCACTTAATGAGGAATGGCCCCATGGCCTCCTTGGCCATGAATGACTCTCCTTCACCATTTCTCTCTCCTCCATTAAAGAGGAGTTGGAGTTTTATCTATCCTAGTCATCATGGTTGACCTTGCTGACCACTCCAGCCTATTGGCAGCCCACTAACCCATATTCTTCATTGAAATAAGGTTAGCCCAAATGGAAAGAGGGCTTGAGATTAGGTTAGCCCATTTGAGCTAGGTTTGACTTAACATAGACTAGGGTTGACCTAGGTCAATTTGACCTTTTGAGTTGCCATCAATGGGTCCTTGGTGACCCATTGGACTCCCTAGGGTCTAGGTAGGGTTGGGTAGGGTTGACTTGGCACATTGGAGGTCAGTTTACCCTTAGTAAGGGCACTTTGACCACTTTGGGGCTAGAGTTGACTTGGGTCAACTTAGCAACTAGGGTTGACATCAATGGCTCCTTGGTAACTTATTGACCTCACTTTAGGGTTAAGAGGGCATGGGTGGGGTCCTCTTGGCTAAGGCAAGGTCAATTGAACCTAAGAAGGCTAGTTTGACCCATTCAGGGTTAGGGTTGACTTAGGTCAACTTAACGAATTTGACTGCCCACAGTGGGTCCTTAGTGGCCCTATGGACTGCCCAAAGTATTAGGGGTGTTGTGGTAGGGTCATGGGGTCAAGGTGTAGCCTTAAAGTCAAACCTTAGGCCTAAATGTTGAGAATGAGCTATAAACAACCGAGGTGATTTTTCACCTTGGGCAATGCCCACTTGGTTTAGAGCTACTGGTGGTTGTGTCATGACCTAGTCATGACTAAAAAAAAATCCTAGGGGTATAGTCATTTGAGGGATGTTACAAATCCCAATATATAAAAACAAAAATTTCATCCCCGAAATTAAGGTTAAGCCTACGGGGGTTTCTACTGGAATAAAAGAAACTTGTAATATCCTTAAGGTTTAAGGTATACCTGACTCGAAGAGCTCCGGGTACTTTTGCTGCATCAAGTCCCGTGGCTCCCATGTATACTCCTCCTGCCCATGGTTTCTCCACAGAACCTTGAATAGTGGATCCTTCATGCGTCGCAAGACCCGCACTGCCGTGTCATCGATCCTGATCAGCTCCAAGCTGACTGATCGATCTGAGGCCACCGGATCGTCAACTGTGGAAATCAGCTGCTCAGGGCGTAGTAGAGACCTTCATAGTGAGGAGACGTGGAAGACATCATGCAATTCCGCTAACTCTGGCGGTAGCTCTAATCTATAAGCCAAGGGGTCGATCCTCTCCAGGATCCTGTAAAGACCCATATATCTCAGACTGAGCTTCTTTCGCCCGCGAACCCGTGAGACTCCATGCATCGGCCGTATCTTCAAGAAAACCTGGTCTCCTGCCTTGAACTCCACCTGACAATGCCTCACATCTTAATATTTGGCCTGCCTGCTCTTGGATTCCAACATCCTGTCCCGGATCAATCTAACTGAGCATCAGTATCCTCCACAAACTCCGAGCCGAGTGTTTTCGGATCCTCATCCTGAATCCATGATAGTGGGGTCTTGCACCTCCGTCCATATAACGCCTCGTAAGGGGCCATGCCTATGCTGGACTGATGGCTGTTGTTGTACAAAAACTCGATCAGCGGATGCAATCTCTCCCAAGGCTCGTCGCGGTCCAAAATACATATGCGTAGAAGATCTTCCAATGTACGGTTGGTGCGCTCTGTCTGTCCATCGTTCTAAGGGTGAAAAGCCATGTTGAATGTCAACCGAGAACCCAGATAGGCCTGAACTGACCTCCAGTCCTTGGATGTAAACCGTCCATCCCGATCTGAAACGATAGTCCTGGGTACTCCATGAAAAGTGCACAAACTGCTCGATGAATCTCCGTACTAATACACTGACCGGAGAGTCCTTCTCCACTGGAATGAATCTAGCCACCTTCGTTAGTCTGTCCACAATCACCCAGATTGAGTCATTCCCCGCATGAGGCCGGGGTAGCCCGTGTATGAAATCCATGGCTATATCCTCAAACTTCCACTCCGGCACCGGAAGTGGCTGTAGTAATCTGGCCAGATTCTTGCACTCTTCCTTTACGAGTTGGCAAGCCTGGCAATGCGTCAATAAATACGTAATGTACTTCTTCATGCCCGACCAGTAAATCGTCCTCTTCAAATCTTCTGCTATCTTGGTGATCCCCGGGTGCACCGAGTATCTGCTGCAGTGATCTTCCGTCATGATGTCCTCCTAAATCCAGCCTCCTACAGGTATATAAACCCTGCCTCTGAAACATAGGAGACCATCCCTCAAGGAGTAATCCCTTGTCATGCCTTCCTCTAAGGCCCTAAATATTGCCTCCATTCTCACATCAAGTCTCTGCCCGTCTTTGATCCGATCCCGTATGTCATCGGTAGTAATCATCGATCCCAGGTACTCCATATATAACTCTGGATCATCTTCGGACACTAGTGATATTTGCATCTCTTCAAACGACTTAACCAAATCCAAGGCCATCAGTTGCGGGCCTACTCCTGACGTACTCGTTCTCCGGCTAAGATCGTTTGCCACCACGTTTGCTTTCCAAGGATGGTAGTGCATGGTGTACTGGTAGTCTGATAGAAACTCCACCCAGCGTCTCTGCCTGATGTTTAGCTCCTTCTATGTATCTACGTACTTCAAGTTCTTGTGGTCTGAGAAAATGTCACAGTGAACGCCATAGAGGTAGTGTCGTTAGATCTTTAGAGCAAATATAACTGCCCCCATCTCCAAGTTGTGCACCGGGTAGTTCTGCTGGTGTTTCTTCAGCTGGCGGGAGACGTAGGCTATCACGTGCCCGTTCTGTATCATAACGACACCCATCCCCTGATAGGAAGCATCTGTGTATACCTGGAATCCTTCCTTCCCTGATGGAAGAGCAAGTATGGGGGCCGAGGTAAGCTGACCCTTCAGCTCCAGAAAGGCAGACTTGCATCATGGCGTCCAAATAAAAGGAGACTCCTTCTTCGTCAGGGATGTAAGAGTGAGGGAAATCTGAGATAACCCCTCTATGAACTTCCGGTAATAACCGACACGTCCTAAGAAACTCCAAACATTCGTGGCTGTCTTCAGTGGTGGCCAACCTCGTACTGCCTGGACCTTCGTCGATCTACTACCAAACTTTCTCCACTGATGACATGGCCCAAAAAGGCCACCTCATTTAGCCAGAATTGGCACTTGCTGAACTTAACATATATCTTATGCTCTCGGAGCTTCTCCAAAGTCAAAGCCAGATGCCTCGTGTGCTCCTCTTCAGTCCTCGAATAAATAAGGATGTCATCGATGAATGCGATGACGAAGACATCCAGATATTCTTCAAACACCCAGTTCATCAAGGTTATGAACGCGGAGGATGCATTCGTGTGCCCGAAGGGCATCACAGTAAACTCGTACAATCTATATCTACTACTGAAGGCCGTCTTTAGAATGTCCTCCTCCCGAATGCGTAGCTGATAGTACCCCGATCTCAGGTCCAGCTTTGAGAACCAATGAGCTCCCTCGAGCTGGTCAAATAGCTCGTCTATCCTCGACAAGGGATACGTATTCCGGACCGTCAGCTTGTTCAGGGCCCGGTAATCAATCCACAGCCGAAGTGTCCCGTCCTTCTTTTTGACGAATAGCACCGGAGCTCCCCATTGTGAAGAGCTAGAGCAGACAAACCCGGCTTCCACTAACTCTTGAAGCTTGCTTCAAAACTCCACCAAATCCTTTGGGTCCATTCGATAAGGAGCTCTAGATGCCAGCTTAGCCCTGACACGAGCTGAATCTGGAAATCCTTCTCCTGGTGCGGTGGTAGCCCTGGTAGCTTCTCCGGAAATACATCGACAAAGTCCCGCACCACTGGAATATCTGAAATAGAATCCTTGGCCACGACCATCTCGAAAAGAACCTGATAAACTTGGTCTCCCTGCAGGTGGGCCTTGACGGCCTTCACAGACGATAATAATATGTGGGGGGATGGTTTAATACCTTCGATAATAATAAAGGAGTCCCTGTGCCTCACAGTAATCCTCTTCACCAAGCAGTCAATCTGGGCATGGTTCCAGTGTAACCATGTCATGCCCAGGATCAAATCATAGTCTGGCATCCTCAGGATCGACACTGGTGCCTCAAATGCCTTCCCGCCGATCTCTGCCTCCATATTGCAATGAGAAGAGGTCATTAGCTCTGTTCTATCGGGTAGACGCACCCTCATCATCTTTCCTGTGAATTGCTCTACGCTTGCAAGTTCTTTCATGAAATCTTCTGACACAAACGAGTGTGAAGCACCGGTGTTGAAGAGCATATGAGCGGGCTTGCCGCTGATGAAAACTATGCCTGAGGTAATTAAGTGCCTTAGTGTTATAGTTATAGTTTTTCTTTTCTTAATTTCTAACTAGTGTATGCCTATGAAAACTAGTTCTTAGGAAGGTGTTGAAATCACGACAAGTGTACCGGTCGCGCAAGTAATATAAAATGGGTGGCTCTCCCAAGTATTGATCACTTCAGGGAACACGGTAAGGGGGGAGTTAATATAGAGGAGGACTTGAGGTTGAATCCCTCAACACTATACTACTAAAGGTGGGTTTTAGATGGTTGCGGAAACAGAAAATGAAAATACTAACAAACTACTCCTATGCAACGCTGCTATGCGAAGCTTCTCTAGGCGGGATGGAAGACTACACGGGCCGCTATGCACCGAATTGCTGGGCGGATGGATGAGTAGGCAAGCGTAAGAATCGAAAGAACAGTGAGGGTCGCAAGCACCTCTTCGCAACGCACGCCACTAACAATTGCTAGTGCGGCAAGAACAACTATGACGTTGGATGGATGATGAACAAAGGCACACTTCAAACAATATAACGAAAATACAAAATCACATAGACATGATTTAATACAAGCGTTTTACAAACTAAGCATACTTCATCATATATAAGGGATTAAGCTAAACTATCAACAACAAGAAGAAAAAAGAGTATGCGAAATCGACCAGATCCCAAGTCTCGCCAAGGATTCACGGTAGGAATCGTTAGGTTGTCAATCCGCGTCCTAGCTCGGTCCTCAACTACATCCGGGGTAGAGGAGGCAGTCACTCACTCCCAATGGCCCGTCTTCATCGTGTCACGATGCAAAAGAATGATGGCACAACTTCTCAAAGCTCGGTGGAGAAAGCTAGATAAATCCCTCATTGAATCTCAAGGATGGGGAGGAGGCCGAGAGGAAGCTCCGACTTGGATTTGGCGTTGAATGCTTGACCGGATCTCCTCCCCTTGGTGAAATGGCGGAGTTTTCCCAAAAATCGTGGAGGAAATGGCTGGAACGAAGCTCTCCCTTTGAATGGAAGGAAATATGCGCTTAAATAGAAAAACATCAGAAAATTAGTCATACACGATCTGACGCACGACCTGTAACGACCCCATCCGTTAAATGACGTATAGTAGAAGGTCCGGCCGGGGCCCCACACTATATGCCACAAACAGACGGTGAGGTCACAGGATAATACCAAACCATACGAATCCTAACTCAAAGCATTCTAGCGGAAGCTTTAAGTTACAAATTTGAACTCTAAATAGGAATGTCCAATATATAAACCACCTTTATATATCACCACGGAATGTACACAAAGGTTTGGCCTTAAGGCCTTACAGTTCCTCTTTACATACAACATGATTTACAAATCTCAGCGCGCAGGCCGGCCATACATGAGTAAAAGAGAACTAACAAAATATTCGCTTAGCCTTCAAGGGCTAGCCGCAGCAGCAGCAACAACAGCAGTAGGGCTTCAGCCCATCACTTACCACTTGGCTCTCCAGCACCTGCACGGGAACAATGTAAGACCCCAACCTCGGAGATGATCGCGTTCGGGCACCGTTTTGAGGGTCAAAACGGTGTCGGGTGGAAAAATAGTCAACATGAATTTTGTTCGTCTCGACGAGATCTACAATTTTCATGTTGACCACTTTTCGATTTGATGTCATCTCAGGGGCACACGGCCAGGCACACAGCCGTGTGCCTACCCGTGTTCAGTGGTCGAATGCGTTTTTGTGCAGTCTCGAGTCAGAGAAGGACGCGGCCTGAGACACACGGCCGTGTCTCAAGCCGTGTGTGGGGCACACGGCCTCGAACACGGCGTGTCAAGACCCGTGTCGATCGGCGAATGAGCTACACGGCCAGACACACGGCCGTGTGTCAAGCCGTGTTCGGCCCAGTTTTTGGGATTTTGGATCTAATCTCGGCCATTCGTTCCCTTGGATCTGGATCCGACGGTGGGGGATGCTCCTGGGGGGTTATTAGTCGGGAAATGGGGGGAGAAACCCTCATTTTCACTTTGAGTTTCTCTTTCTTCATCTTAGAGAGAGGGGAGAACTCCTTTGGTGGTGTGAGCCCAAATTCCGGCCGCCGGCGGAGCACCGGAGCACCGATTCGCGATCCGAGTCCGGATCCTCGAAGGCAAGGGCGAGGCGAAGCTTTCCATCCGGCTACATCTTCATGGCGCCGCGGAAAAATGCGAGGGTAACGATTCTCTTCTTGAGCTTGTGAAGCTCTTCTTCCTTTGCATGGGAAAACCCCTCTCCCGCGAGTGTGTGGCGAGATCGTGGTATTCCTTGGGGTAGATAAGTAAAGTCCCCCTTGTTAGAGTCCGGAATCGTAGTACGGACATAGGCATGTTGTGTGAAGCCTACCCGGACGTGTGTTCCGGATCGGTGATGTTTTGCTATGCATATTTTAGCCGGAGAAGACTCCGAGCGTTGTGGTTGTTTTCGGGTTGCTATGCGGTAGAATGCATCAGGGAATCTTGGGGATTAACCCCGAGGTGCACCCGGAAATCTGGGCGGAAACGAAGTTCTGCCATCTCGGTGGCCTGGGTGCCAGCCGGGAACATAGCGGGGCTATGTATCATGTTTGATTGCGGCAGGGAACCTTGGGGATGAAACCCGAGGTGCACCCGGAAATCTTGGACGAAAATGTAGTTCTGTCATATCGGTGGCCTGGGAGCCAACCGGGTACTTAGCAGGGCTAAGTACCGTGTTTGATCGTTATTTGGGACTGGGGAAAGCTTAGTCCGCGCCAAAGGGCCAAATGGCAGTGGCGGAGTGAGCAACGGACTAGTAGCCCTCTACCCGCTCCACCTGCTCGGTTAAAGCGACCTAAAGTTTACGTGGGACTTACTGAGATTTGGAGATCGAGTCTAGGCTGCGGCTGAGAAGACTAAATGCTCACAAAGATTGCCATCCTGGGGGTGGTGGTGGAGTCGAGGACCGGACGGGGTTCGGACTGGCTTCGCCGAGTAAGTGCCCTGAGAGCACGGGGTGTACGGCCGTGAGAGCGTGCACCTATGTTGAGATGCTTGTTTGGCTGTGTTGTGTGTTTTGCTAACAAGTGCAGGGAAGAAGCTTTGCCGCCCCGGTTTGGGGGCGGAATCGTTATAATTTGGTCAGCATTGCTGACCGTTGCCTTTGTCTACCACCGTGCTGTGGGTTGTTGCTTGCAGGTGCCGCGGAGCCGAGAGGTAAATAGCGGGCTAAAGCCCAAGTTGCTGTGCTGGCCCTCGAAGGCCTTGTTTTGAGTGTTTTACCTCTTGTACTCATGTGTGGCCGGCCTGCGTGCCGAGGTTTGGAAGACACTACTTTGTTAAGTGAACATTGTAAGGCCTTAAGGCCAGTTCTCTTTTGTGTATGTACTCATTCCTGGGTTGTAGTGGACATTCATGCTTTTTGGCAGGGTTCTTATTCTTTTGCAACTTAATTAAATTTGCTTCCGCTAGGTGTTGTGTAGGACGCTCTGATTAGTTGTATGGTTTCAACGCGTAACCAACCGGTCTGTCCGTAGTATATGGCGTCGGGCCCCGGCCGGACCTACTGTTATATGCTATGTGACGGATAGGGGTGTTACAAATTGGTATCAGACTACTGGTTTCGGTCAAGCTTAAATGAATTCGTGGACGAATTCACTTTAAGGGGTGGTGAGCACATGTATGTGCGTCATCGTTATAACATGAAAAGAACCCATGAATGTCCACTTAGGAATGAAAATACACATGTTTGGGGAACCTGCGTGTTCCTATAATTGCTTTTTGCAATTTTGTTCGGTCCCTTATTGGTGTTCTGTACGATTGTAGGTGTACAAGTGTGGCGCGTGGCAGTCTGAATGCACACTTTCTGGGAAAAGTACTGCACCCAGCGACGTGCCGGAGACCCCTACGTCTTTGGAAACCATAAGAAGGGTGGTTGAAGCGGTGTTCACTGTGACCAATGCACATCATGGGAGTAATGTGCAACCATTTGTCCCTGAGGTGGCCCCAACATCGGGTGGTATGTTGGAGCAAAGGGCATTTGGGGGTCATGTAGAGCAGCAGAGGAGCCTAACTGTGGCGCAGGGAGCGCATTCGGTGGACGCATATTTGCAGACGTTCCTCATGGTAAGGCGCTACCCAGGCTTTGAATGGGAAAGCGAGCAATCTATAGTGGATAGATTTTATAACGGTCTGCGCAGCGAGTTGCGTATCCTACTGCTAGGACCAAAGTTATTGGGATTCCGAGCTTTGGTGGAATCGGCCAGAGCTTTGGAAGTGGAGTTGGGGGAAACCCACCGAGTACCGGTGAATAGGGTACCAAACCTTACAGATCCTATAAGGACTGCGTATCGAAAGATGACGAGAGAAGAGGCTGGGTCATCTACTACCCAAACTACCGTCAAATGTTATTCTTGTGGCAAGAAAGGGCACCTCGCTAGAGAGTGTTGGGAGAGTGCTCAGAAGGCAAGGAAAGTTTTGGCAGGAACAGTCGGAGATCCTGTGGCAAAAGATTCGGTGGTGAAGCGGACAACTTCAAAATCTGGGTACCATAGGTGTTACAAGAAGGCTAGGAGGTCGGGTCTAGTCCCTTCCTCTAGCACATTCGGAGCGACTACAGTCCAAACCCTGGATGAATGCTTTGTGTGTGGAAAGCCGGGGCACTATGCCCGGGATTGTTGGTTTGGACGCCCAATGTCCAAAGAGAAGTCAGGGGCAATATCTGAGGAGAAGGGAAAGGCGGTGGCGTTCGTCACACCGCTGTTTACTCCGGTCCAACTGGGAATGGACAGCCTTGGCCAGCAGGAGGCCGTATGGCCAACCGTCGGGAAGACAGGTATGGTGTAATTGATAGCAATTTAGCTTCTTATACCTGCCACCCTTTTGCGTGTTAGCTTAGGACTGGAGGTTCTAGGCTTTGTTTGGATTATTAGCAATCTGGCGAGAGCATTGTTCGATACGGGAGATTCGCGCACCTTTTGTCCAAGGGGTTTATATCGTGTATTGAAGTACCTTCTTCGATGGCAAAGGACAAATTGGATGCGTTGTGGCGTTACGGATGTTCAATGCGCGCGAAAAGAGATTCTGTGTTGCAAGGTTACGGTTTAGGGGTCAGGGATTCGACGTGCAAGCGTCGTTACTGCCATCATGGGAGGCTTTGAAGCCTGAGCCTACATTGGGTAGTATCTCGGGTATATTCCTGATGTGTTTCCCTGGAGTCCCTCCGTAGCGAGCAATCGATGTCGTGAGTGACCTGGCGCCAGGTGCCAAATCTGGGTCATGCTCTCCTCATAGGCTAACGCCTAATGAGTTGGCAGAACTGAAAGTTCAATTTGAAGAGCGTATGGATCAAGGTTTTGTGCGTCCAAGTTTGTCGTCTTGTAGCACACCGGCCCTCTTCGTGTAGAAGAAGGACGGGAGTTTGCGGCTCTGAATCGTTTATGAAGAACTGAGCAAGTCGTTAAAAGAGATCAAGTACCCGATCCCAAGTATTGGCGATCTGTTTGATCATTTGGGTGGGTCATCGGTGTACTTAAAGTTGGAACTTAAGTCTGGTTACTATCAGATGAGAATCAAGGGAAGTGTTATCCCAAAGATAGCGTTCAACACAAGATATGGGCATTTCGAGTTTACGGTCATGCCGTTCGGGCTGACTAATGCGCCATCGGTGTTCATGGATTTGATGAACAAAACGTTCAGGGAGTACTTAGACCATGTTGGGATCGTCTTTATTGACGACCTATTGGTGTGCTCGCAGTGCGAAGAAGATCGCCTCAAGCACCTGTGTTTGGTTTTGGAGACGCTAAGGAGGAACGAGCTATACGTAAAGTTCTCCAAAGGCGAGTTTTGGTTATCCTCAGTGGCATTCCTTGGTCACGTAGTTAGTGGGGAAGGTGTTGCGGTGGATCCGGCGTAGATTGTTGCGATACGAGAGTGGCCTGTGTTGTCTTTGGTAGAGGAAGTCCGGAGTTGCTGGGGCTTGCCGTCTATTACAGGCACTTCGTGGAGAACTTCTCGCGGATGGCACTACCTCTCACGACTTTGACAAGGAAAGATCGAAGTTTTGTGTGGGCGCATGTGTGTGCGCAAGCTTTTGAAAAGCTGAAAAGTCGGTTGACCACGGCGCCAGTGCTTAGTTCGCCGAGTGGGACCGAGGGCTTTGAGGTGTATAGCGACGCTTCGGGTAGCGGTTTGGGCTGCGTGTTATTGCAGCATGGTAGCGTGATAGCGTATGGATCGCGTCAGCTAAAGGTGCATGAAAGAAATTATCCGGTGCACGACTTGGAGTTGGCGGCCGTGATATTTGCACTCAAGTTGTGGAGGCACTACCTATACGGAGTAAGGGTCGACATATACACCGATCACAAGAGCCTAAAATACTTGTTGGATCAAAAGGATCTCAATTTGAGGCAGAGGAGGTGGATGGAGTTCCTGGGGGACTACACCTTCAAAATATATTATGTACCCGGGAAGGGCAACGCAATTGCGGATGCGCTGAGCCGCAGGGCTCCCGCCCGAGCCAACTGGTTGTCGGTGCATGATGAGCGGCTAGTGCGGGAGTTGGAGGAGCTTGAGATCTGTTGCGTGGACAAGCAGACGAGCGCCAAAGCAATGTTAAACTGGACAGAGGTGCAGTATGACCTGGCTGACCGAGTTCGACAGGCATTGGAGTTAGATGACTCCATGAAATAGCTTTTGGAGGCCGCTTTGGATGGGTCAAATTCCCAGTTCTCGGTAGAAGATGGGTTATTAAGGAAGGATCATCGTTTGTGCGTCCCAAGTGGGGGTAACCTCCGGGCGGAGTTGATGTACGAGGCTCATCATACCAAGTACTCAATCCACCCAGGGAGCACGAAGATGTATCGTGATCTCAAAAAGTTGTTTTGGTGGCCGGGGCTTAAGAAAGATGTGGCGTTGTACGTGGCTAAATGCCAAACGTGCGCCTTGGTGAAGGCGGAGTGCCAAAAGCCGGGAGGATTTCTGAAGTCCTTGCCTATACCGGAGTGGAAATTCGACGATATATCCATGGACTTTGTGCACGGGTTGCCAAGATCGCAGAAGGGGAACGACGCCATCTGGGTGATCGTAGATCGGCTAACTAAGGTGTCGCATTTCATTCCGCATAGGAAGGATGATCCAGTGGAGAAATTGGCAAAGTTGTACGTTGACAATATTGTCAGGCTGCATGGAGTGCCTCGTAGCATTGTGAGTGATCGCGATGGGCGGTTCACGTCAAATGATTGGAGGTTGGTGCAGCAGATGCTGGGGACAAAGTTAAAGTTCAGTACAGCTTTCCATCCGCAGACGGATGGGCAGACCGAGAGGGTCAATAGAACGATGGAGGACATGCTACGCATGTGTGTTCTGGATTTCGGTAAGCATTGGGAAGACCACCTTTATTTGGTGGAGTTCGCGTACAACAACAGCTACCAAGCGAGTATACAAATGGCGCCCTTCGAGGCCCTGTATGGTAGGAAGTGTCGCACGCCGTTATCATGGCTTGAAACGGGTGAGGCAAGGTTGTACAAGAAGCAGGAGGTGGAGAGTGCTACCTCGTTAGTGCGGATCATTCGGGAGCGCTTGTTGATCGATCAGGACCGGCAAGCGAAGTATTACAATGCCAAGCACCGGAACGTGGAGTTCGCGGTAGGCGATTGGGTATATCTGAAAGTGAAGCCATTCAAGGGGGTTTCGCGGGTGAGACGCTTGAAGAAGCTGAGCCCAAGATACCTTGGACCTTTTGAGGTTCTGGAGCGAGTCGGCGAAGCGGCTTACCGTTTGAGGCTATCGGAGGAATTGGGTGGTTTACATGATGTGTTCCACATTTCTGTGTTGCGGAAGGCGGTGCAAGAGCCTTCGCAAGTGATCGCGGTTGATCAGGTGCCGGTTGAGGAAGGGTTGACAACGAAAGTCAAGCCCATATCTATTGAGGATTTCGAAGTCAAGCGGCTTCGGAACAAGGAAATCAGAATGGTGAAGGTCCGTTGGGATAACTGCGGACGCGAGGAACTCTCTTGGGAGCGAGAGAAGGCAATGCGCGAGGAGTACCCCGAGTTGTTCCCCTCAGGTACTCGTTATGTTTATTTTGTGTAGTCTCTGTTCTTAATTTCGGGACGAAATTCTCTTAAGGGGGAGGGAGTTGTAAGACCCCAACCTCGGAGATGATCGCGTTCGGGCACCGTTTTGAGGGTCAAAACGGTGTCGGGTGGAAAAATGGTCAACATGAATTTTGTTCGTCTCGACGAGATCTACAACTTTCATGTTGACCACTTTTCGATTTGATGTCATCTCAGGGGCACACGGCCAGGCACACGGCCGTGTGCCTACCCGTGTTCAGTGGTCGAATGCGTTTTTGTGCAGTCTCGAGTCAGAGAAGGATGCGGCCTGAGACACACGGCCGTGTCTCAAGCCGTGTGTGGGGCACACGGCCTCGAACACGGTGTGTCAAGACCTGTGTCGATCGGCGAATGAGCTACACGGCCAGACACACGGCCGTGTGTCAAGCCGTGTTCGGCCCAGTTTTTGGGATTTTGGATCTAATCTCGGCCGTTCGTTCCCTTGGATCTGGATCCGACGGTGGGGGATGCTCCTGGGGGGTTATTAGTCGGGAAATGGGGGGAGAAACCCTCATTTTCACTTTGAGTTTCTCTTTCTTCATCTTAGAGAGAGGGGAGAACTCCTTTGGTGGTGTGAGCCCAAATTCCGGCCGCCGGCGGAGCACCGGAGCACCGATTCGCGATCCGAGTCCGGATCCTCGAAGGCAAGGGCGAGGCGAAGCTTTCCATCCGGCTACATCTTCATGGCGCCGCGGAAAAATGCGAGGGTAACGATTCTCTTCTTGAGCATGTGAAGCTCTTCTTCCTTTGCATGAGAAAACCCCTCTCCCGCGAGTGTGTGGCGAGATCGTGGTATTCCTTGGGGTAGATAAGTAAAGTCCCCCTTGTTAGAGTCCGGAATCGTAGTACGGACATAGGCATGTTGTGTGAAGCCTACCCGGACGTGTGTTCCGGATCGGTGATGTTTTGCTATGCATATTTTAGCCGGAGAAGACTCCGAGCGTTGTGGTTGTTTTCGGGTTGCTATGCGGTAGAATGCATCAGGGAATCTTGGGGATTAACCCCGAGGTGCACCCGGAAATCTGGGCGGAAACGAAGTTCTGCCATCTCGGTGGCCTGGGTGCCAGCCGGGAACATAGCGGGGCTATGTATCATGTTTGATTGCGGCAGGGAACCTTGGGGATGAAACCCGAGGTGCACCCGGAAATCTTGGACGAAAATGTAGTTCTGTCATATCGGTGGCCTGGGAGCCAACCGGGTACTTAGCAGGGCTAAGTACCGTGTTTGATCGTTATTTGGGACTGGGGAAAGCTTAGTCCGCGCCAAAGGGCCAAATGGCAGTGGCGGAGTGAGCAACGGACTAGTAGCCCTCTACCCGCTCCACCTGCTCGGTTAAAGCGACCTAAAGTTTACGTGGGACTTCCTGAGATTTGGAGATCGAGTCTAGGCTGCGGCTGAGAAGACTAAATGCTCACAAAGATTGCCATCCTGGGGGTGGTGGTGGAGTCGAGGACCGGACGGGGTTCGGACTGGCTTCGCCGAGTAAGTGCCCTGAGAGCACGGGGTGTACGGCCGTGAGAGCGTGCACCTATGTTGAGATGCTTGTTTGGCTGTGTTGTGTGTTTTGCTAACAAGTGCAGGGAAGAAGCTTTGCCGCCCCGGTTTGGGGGCGGAATCGTTATAATTTGGTCAGCATTGCTGACCGTTGCCTTTGTCTACCACCGTGCTGTGGGTTGTTGCTTGCAGGTGCCGCGGAGCCGAGAGGTAAATAGCGGGCTAAAGCCCAAGTTGCTGTGCTGGCCCTCGAAGGCCTTGTTTTGAGTGTTTTACCTCTTGTACTCATGTGTGGCCGGCCTGCGTGCCGAGGTTTGGAAGACACTACTTTGTTAAGTGAACATTGTAAGGCCTTAAGGCCAGTTCTCTTTTGTGTATGTACTCATTCCTGGGTTGTAGTGGACATTCATGCTTTTTGGCAGGGTTCTTATTCTTTTGCAACTTAATTAAATTTGCTTCCGCTAGGTGTTGTGTAGGACGCTCTGATTAGTTGTATGGTTTCAACGCGTAACCAACCGGTCTGTCCGTAGTATATGGCGCCGGGCCCCGGCCGGACCTACTGTTATATGCTATGTGACGGATAGGGGTGTTACAAACAATCCACCCAACCGGTGGCAAACAATGCAACGGTCAGCATTCAGCTGACCCAATTATAACAATCCTACCCCTTTCTCGGGGCATGAGCATTCTTTCCCTGCAAGCATGGCATCATCAAATAGCAACTATGTGCGCACAGGCACATTCAAGCCATCACAACTATCGGCCACACGGCCCGACAGTCCGTGCACTCAGGGCACATTCTCGTTGTACCGGAATACCAGGGTCAACACCACCGTCTACACGGTATTTGAGCATTCTAGTCTTTCCGGCGCGCGGGCCTAAGACTCTCATTAGGCGCTCCAACAAAACCTATAACCAGGCTTCCAAGTCAGACGGACCTAACGCAGGTACGGATCAGCCACCCCCCGTTGCTCAAGTCGCCGTGCCACCTCGAATACGGAAGTATCCATGGCTATTTATAGGCGCGGGTCGGTTTCACCTTTCCTGTTCGGCAATCTGCCTTTTCATCGAGTTGCAGCCCAACGGCTCAACCACTCACAAAGTGGCAACACACGGCCACAAGAGTTGCATCCAACCCTCTTCATTTCCTGGACATCGTCCAGTACTTCCTGCCGCACCAAGCAACAGGTAGGCACAAGGCATGACAAGCCATAATCACGGAGCCTTCTCCGATATGCAAACAAGCATCACCAATCCAGACCATGTCCAGATGGGCTTCACACAGCATGCCTAGAGCCGTACTCCAATTCCGGCCTCTAACAAGGGGGACTTCACATATCTACCCCAAGGGACACCATAACCCACCGCACACTCGCGGGGAAGGGTTTTCCCTATGCAATGCAGAAAAGAAGGACTTCACATGTCCAAGGAGGGAGATCGTTACCCTTGTCGATCTCTTCGGAGCCATCGAAAACTAGCCGGTGAGAAAGAACCGCAGCAGCCTTGCCTTCACAACGCCGGCTTCGGATCACGAATCGGACCACGGGAACTCCGCCGGTGGCTTGCTCTCTTCCTCCTTCTTCTTCCTCCACTCTCTTTCTCTCTTCCTTAAGCCAAATGAAGAATGCCTTCTTCTTTAGTCCTTGACGAATATAATCCAGCCAGGAATCACCTGAGCCCTTGGATCCAAAGAGAGAATCTGAACGGCCACGATTTGCCCAAAAACACCAATTTTTGGCTGACACGGCCTGTGACACGCCCGTGTCACAGGCCGTGTACCCTTAAGCGGCACACGCGGTTTGAACCGACTGAACAACACGGGTATCGACACGCCCGTGTCGAACCTGACACGCCCGTATCATCCTGAGACACGCCCGTGTCGATCCTGCCTCATTGAGCTGCAACCAGTACACGGGTCGGAACACGGCATCGGACACGCCCGTGTCCAACCTGACACGCCCGTGTTCACGGCCGTGTTCAAGGCCGTGTACTATTCTGACTTAAACAGGCCAATTTCGAAATTTAATTCGGACACGCCCTGGGACACGCCCGTGTCGAAGGCCGTGTCCCAGGCTCGACGATCGTCGACTCTCAATCGTCGACTATCCTGAACACGCCCTGGGACACGCCCGTGTCCCAGGCCGTGTACCCCCGACACGCCCTGGGACACGCCCGTGTCCCAGGCCGTGTAAAATTACCTGTACCTCAAAAATTCATTTTGAGTCCTTTGGGGTCTTTTTGGGGTGTTACAACCCTCCCCCCTTAACAAAATTTCGTCCCGAAATTTGCACGGTAAGGAAACAAGAACCAGCAATGCTATAACTATGTTATAACAAAAAGTACACGGTCTACAGTTTATACAAATAACTCGGGAAACTCAGCTCGCATGGTCTGCTCTCGCTCCCATGTTAGCTCTTCACGGCCACAATTGTCCCATCGGACCTTGACCATCCCGATCACTTTGTTCCGCAACTGTTTCTCGGCTCGATCCTCGATCCGAATGGGTCTAACCCTCGTCGTTAGCCCATACTCGACCGGTACCCGATCATTCTCCACCACTTGAGCTGGATCCTTTACCGCCTTACGAAGGACTGAGATATGAAATACATCATGTAATCCACCCAAGTCTGCTGAAAGTGCTAGTCGATAAGCAGCTTCCCCAACTCGCTCCACCACCTCAAACGGACCAAGATACCTCGGACTTAGATTTTTCAAACGCCGAATCCTGGACACACCTTTGAAGGGTTTGATCTTCAAATATACCCAATCACCCACCGCGAACTCCACGTTCCGATGTTTGGCATTGTAGTACTTTGCTTGACGATCTTGGGCTATTAATAGCCTCTCCCGAATAGAGCGTATGAGCGAGGTAGCTTCTTCGACTTCCTTTTTCCCCCTCAGCTTAGATTCGCCTGCTTCTGCCCAAGCTAACGGTGTACGGCATTTCCGACCATATAAAGCTTCAAATGGCGCCATACCAATACTCGCTTGGTAGCTATTATTATAGGCAAATTCAACAAGAAATATATAATCTTCCCATCTCTTACCAAAGTCTAGGGCGCACATGCGGAGCATATCCTCCATCGTCCTGTTGGTTCGTTCAGTCTGGCCATCCGTTTGGGGATGAAAGGCCGTACTAAACGCTAACTTTGTACCCAACATTTGATGAACGAGCCGCCAATCATTCGATGTGAACCGCCCATCACGGTCACTAACGATGCTCCGAGGAACACCGTGCAGTCGAACAACCTGCTCCACATAAAGCTTGGCCAAGGTTTCCACTGAATCGTCTCTTCTGTTTGGAAGGAAGTGCGCCACTTTTGTCAACCGGTCCACAATCACCCAGATTGAATCATGACCGCGTTGAGATCTCGGCAACCCGTGCACGAAATCCATCGAAATATCATCGAACTTCCACTCCGGAATAGGTAACGACTTCAGGAAACCGCCAGGCTTCTGGCATTCTGCTTTCACTAACGCACAGGTATTGCATTCAGCCACATAACGTGCGACATCTTTCTTTAGTCCGGGCCACCAGAACAGCTTTTTCAGATCTCTGTACATCTTTGTGCTCCCTGGGTGAACTGAGTACTTTGCAAAGTGAGCTTCGTACATCAACTCTTCCCTCAATTTACCCACACTTGGGACGCACACTCGACCATTTCTTCGTAACAAACCGTTATCCCAAGAGAATTGGTCCTCCGGCCCATCTTTTGCATAGCGCTGGAGGCTTTCATCAAGCTCCGTTGCTCGCCGAACTCTGTCCGTAAGGTCATATTGCACCTCCGTCCAGTTCAAGCATGCATCGGTTGACGCACCCTTGTCAACACACGATATCTCCAATGCTTCCAATTCCTAGATCAAACGCTGATCGTGCCTCTGCAACCAGCTTGCCCGTAACGGAGTCTTTCGACTCAAAGCATCAGCGACCACATTTCCCTTCCCGGGAGTATAGTGAATCTCGAAGGTGTAGTCCCCGAGGAACTCCATCCATCTTCGTTGTCGCATATTCAGATCCTTCTGATCCAACAAATACTTTAGGCTCTTGTGATCCGTATAGATATCCACTTTAACGCCATATAGATAGTGCCGCCACAACTTGAGCGCAAAGATTACCGCCGCCAACTCCAAATCATGGACGGTGTAATTCCGCTCATGCACTTTCAACTGACGCGAGCCATAAGCAATCACTTTACCAAACTGCAGAACAACGCAGCCTAAGCCGCTCCCAGATGCATCACTATAGATCTCATACCCATCGGTACCACATGGCGATGTCAACACAGGCGCCGTGGTCAAACGACTCTTCAAGTCTTCAAAAGCTCGCGCGCACTCCGGCGTCCAAATGAACTTTTGATCTTTTCTCGTCAGCGTGGTCAGAGGTAAAGCAATCCGTGAGAAGTTTTCCACAAACCGTCTATAGTAGCCCGCAATTCCAAGGAAGCTCCTGACCTCGGCCACTGAAGACATCACTGGCCAATCTCGGATGGCACTTATCTTCAACGGATCCACCACGATACCCTCTCCGCTTACCACATGGCCTAAAAAGGCTACTGAAGAGAGCCAGAACTCACACTTTGAGAACTTGGCAAAAAGCTTATTCCTCCGCAGGGTATGCAAAACCAACCGCAAATGGTTTGCATGATCCTCTTCCGACTGAGAGTATACTAAGATGTCATCGATAAACACAATAACAAACAAATCCAAGTACTCTCGGAACGTTCGATGCATTAGGTCCATAAATACCGAAGGCGCATTACATAGGCCAAACGGCATTACCGTGAACTCATAATGACCGTAGCGTGTTCCAAACGCCGTCTTGGGAATGTCACCTTCCCTAATCCGCAGCTGATAATACCCCGATTTCAAATCCAACTAGGAATAGACCGTTGATCCCGCCAGCTGATCAAAGAGGTCATCAATCCGTAGGATCGGATATTTGATTTTCTCCGTCAGCTTATTCAACTCGCGGTAGTCAATACACAACCATAAGCTACCGTCTTTCTTTTTCACAAAGAGAACAGGCGCGCTCCAAGGTGACATACTTGGGCGTATATATCCCTGCTCCAACAACTCTTGCAATTGGACTTTCAACTCAGCCATCTCTTTTGGCGCGACGCGATATGGAGAGCGGGCCACAGGTTTCGCACCTGGCACCAACTCAATAGAGAAGTCAATCTCCCGCTGGGGTGGCAACCCCGGAAGATCTTTAGGAAACACGTCGGCAAACTCTGACACAACTGGCACTTCACCGACACTGGCCTTTGGCTCAACAGACTGAATTAGCGTGAAGAATAACTCCGCGCCCTTCCGAACAGCATTGACGACTTGGAGTGCAGACAACAGAGTCCCGCCAACCCCTCGCATACCAGCGAACTTCGTCACAAGTCCGGTATTCTGGCCCAGTGTAATCTCTTTGGAGTTGCAATCAATAAAGCCACGCTGCTCCGAGAGCCAGTCCATACCAAAGATCACATCAAACTCCGATAACGGTAGCACAGCTGCACTCAAACCGAAATCCCGACTTCCTATTTGCACATTCACATCGCAAGCCCTATCCGCAAGCATCACACAGCCATTCGGCAATAGCACCCTTGTACTATCCACCGTCACATGACTTAGTACCCCAATTCGAGATACGAAATCCTCAGACAGAAAAGAATGCGAAGCACCCGTATCAAACAGGGCTCTCGCCAAATTATTCCGAATCAGGACAAAGCCTGCAGCACACACACATGCACAAGCTAAACATAACCAAAACCAATTGCACCAGCAAGTAAACTAAATTAACTCGTACCTGTGATGACGTCACTTTGCTTAATCGCTTCCTGTTGGCCAAGTTGATAGATTCGGGGCTGCGCCTGAGACGCAGAGGAATCAACCACCGCTTTGCCCTTCTCAGCATACGACGCACCCGTCTTCTTGTCCCCTTTGGGCTGAACCACCCGACAGTCACGGGCTATATGCCCCACCCAGCCACAGTTATAGCATGTACGAGAATCTGGCCTTGATGTCGCTCCCGACACAACGGTCGTAGTCACTTGCCCAGATGGCTTGGACCTCTTGCCCCCTTTCTTCTGGTAAAACGACTTGCTTGGGTGAGGTGCTTGAAACTCTGGCTTCGACGCAACCAAGCCCTTATTCCCTTGCACCCGCCTCATGTCCTTCTCCAACGCGCACGTAGTATCAACCAATGCCTGAAACCCTTGGCTCACTGAACTCGAAAGCAGGAATCGCAACTCATCCCGCAATCCTTCATAGAACCGATTCGTTTTCCTTTGGTCATCCGCAAAGATTGTACCCGCATATCGTCCCAACCTGGTAAACTCATGCAAGTAGAGATCCACACTATCTTCCCCTTGCTTTAACCGTTGGAACTCATTTTCCATAGCAATGCGTTGCGCTGCTGGGACATGTTTTGCCAGAAATATTCGAGAGAACTCTTCAATCGACACTTGTGTTAATTGCCTGCCCGCCAAATGGTGTACCTCAACCTCGTCCCACCACAACCGCGCCTCTCCTTCAAGCATGAAGGTGGCCAAGGTGACCTTAAGAGTTTCCTCCGCCCTGATCGCTGTCATTATCCTCTTGACACGCGATAACCAATCTTCCGCCTGCGTTGGGGATCCCATTCCCGCAAACGTAGGAGGACTGAAGCTCATGAATTGCTTCAACTGTCGGTCAGCTGCTCGTGGATCTACAGCCTCAACCGGCTCGGGTCTTACATCAACACGAACTGGCACTACTGCCGGCTGCGCTTGCCCGGTCGGCTGAATCATGGCAAATAGCGCCTCAGCAACTAAGCGAACAGTTTCCGCAGATGGAGGAGGTGTTGGCACCTCAGCTGGTGCCGCACTCTCATCAGAGCGCTGGGGCTCAGACTGCCCAGCACCACTACGTGTCACCTATAGGTGGACAAGACATACATTAGCGAAAGTACACAAGCAAAACAACACAAAATGGAACGCGCAGATTCCTCAAACAAGATTTTGTACATTCCTTAGTGGACATTCCAGAGTTCATTAGCATTACAGCAGGTCGCACAAACACGTGCTCGCCACCCCACAAAAGAATTCGACCACGAATTCGAAAGAGGAAGACCGACAAAAGATGATACCAAAATGTAACGACCCCATCCGTTAAATGACGTATAGTAGAAGGTCCGGCCGGGGCCCCACACTATATGCCACAAATAGACGGTGAGGTCACAGGATAATACCAAACCATATGAATCCTAACTCAGAGCATTCTAGCGGAAGCTTTAAGTTACAAATTTGAACTCTAAACAGGAATGTCCAATATATAAACCACCTTTATATATCACCACGGAATGTACACAAAGGTTTGGCCTTAAGGCCTTACAGTTCCTCTTTACATACAACATGATTTACAAACCTCGGCACGCAGGTCGGCCATACATGAGTAAAAGAGAACTAACAAAATATTCGCTTAGCCTTCAAGGGCTAGCCGCAGCAGCAGCAGCAACAGCAGTAGGGCTTCAGCCCATCACTTACCACTTGGCTCTCCAGCACCTGCACGGGAACAATCCACCCAACCGGTGGCAAACAATGCAACGGTCAGCATTCAGCTGACCCAATTATAACAATCCTACCCCTTTCTCGGGGCATGAGCATTCTTTCCCTGTAAGCATGGCATCATCAAATAGCAACTATGTGCGCGCAGGCACATTCAAGCCATCACAACTATCGGCCACACGGCCCGACAGTCCGTGCACTCAGGGCACATTCTCGGTGTACCGGAATACCAGGGTCAACACCACCGTCTACACGGTATTTGAGCATTCTAGTCTTTCCGGCGCGCGGGCCTAAGACTCTCATTAGGCGCTCCAACAAAACCTATAACCAGGCTTCCAAGTCGGACGGACCTAACGCAGGTACGGATCAGCCACCCCCCGTTGCTCAAGTCGCCGTGCCACCTCGAATACGGAAGTATCCATGGCTATTTATAGGCGCGGGTCGGTTTCACCTTTCCTGTTCGAAAATCTGCCTTTTCATCGAGTTGCAGCCCAACGGCTCAACCACTCACAAAGTGGCAACACACGGCCACAAGAGTTGCATCCAACCCTCTTCATTTCCTGGACATCGTCCAGTACTTCCTGCAGCACCAAGCAACAGGTAGGCACAAGGCATCAAAAGCCATAATCACGGAGCCTTCTCCGATATGCAAACAAGCATCACCAATCCAGACCATGTCCAGATGGGCTTCATACAGCATGCCTAGAGCCGTACTCCAATTCCGGCCTCTAACAAGGGGGACTTCACATATCTACCCCAAGGGACACCACAACCCACCGCACACTCGCGGGGAAGGGTTTTCCCTATGCAATGCAGAAAAGAAGGACTTCACATGTCCAAGGAGGGAGATCGTTACCCTTGTCGATCTCTTCAGAGCCATCGAAAACTAGCCGGTGAGAAAGAACCGCAGCAGCCTTGCCTTCACAACGCCGACTTCGGATCACGAATCGAACCACGGGAACTCCTCCGGTGGCTTGCTCTCTTTCTCCTTCTTCTTCCTCCACTCTCTTTCTCTCTTCCTTAAGCCAAATGAAGAATGCCTTCTTCTTTAGTCCTTGACGAATATAATCCAGCCAGGAATCACCAGAGCCCTTGGATCCAAAGAGAGAATCTGAACGGCCACGATTTGCCCAAAAATACTAATTTTTGGCTGACACGGCCTGTGACACGCCTGTGTCACAGGCCGTGTACCCTTAAGCGGCACACGCGGTTTGAACCGACTGAACAACACGGGTATCGACACGCCCGTGTCGAACCTGACACGCCCGTGTCATCCTGAGACACGCCCGTGTCGATCCTGCCTCATTGAGCTGCAACCAGTACACGGGTCGGAACACGGCATCGGACACGCCCGTGTCCAACCTGACACGCCCGTGTTCACGGCTGTGTTCAAGGCCGTGTACTATTCTGACTCGAACAGGCCAATTTCGAAATTTAATTCGGACACGCCCTGGGACACGCCCGTGTCGAAGGACGTGTCCCAGGCTCGACGATCGTCGACTCTCAATCGTCGACTATCCTGAACATGCCCTGGGACACGCCCGTGTCCCAGGCCGTGTACCCCCGACACGCCCTGGGACACGCCCGTATCCCAGGCCGTGTAAAATTACCTGTACCTCAAAAATTCATTTTGAGTCCTTTGGGGTCTTTTTGGGGTGTTACACGACCGTGCATTAACCGTGCGATATTCACTCGCAGAAAATGTTTGCGGAAGAGAGGCATTGACCCGTGCGTTTCCTATCGCACGGCTAGCGACAGAGCGCTGGAAATCAATGTAAAATAGGGGAACCATGCATTTTACTCGCGCACGGGCGCGTTTGCCCGTGCGTGAAGGAAACACATGATTTACCCCAGAATGCAGGAATAAAGAGAAAATTTGCAGACCGTGTGATTCCTTCTCGCACGGTTTGGCCTAAATCGTGCGGGAACAAAACACACGGGTAGAATTAGAATTCCCCAGAATTGCTTTGTGAAACACACGATTGCACTGAAACTGTGCGCGAAGAAATGTGCACGACCGTGCGTTTTACACAGAAATGAAAATGAAATTCGGGAAAAACCGACTACCTGCACAGCAATAAAACTAAGCTGGCGCAACAGCTCCCATCACCAGAATACAACAACATCAACAGAAAGATAACATGGAGCATCGAGTGCTTACCCCCGACAACAGATGCGCAATCACACAATTAGGGCCAAAAATATGCACTTAACGAGATAAACATCATAACTTGAATATCATGAAAACATCTAAAAAATGAAGTGCATCAACGTAAAAAAATAGCCCAGATGAGTCCGAAAAGTACTATATAAACCGGACTCATCACACCCCCAGACTTAAACCTTTGCTCGTCCCGAGCAAATCATCACTCCTTGGACTTGTAAATAGATAGCTGGCTTAGAAATTTCTAAATAAAGTAGAAGTAGAAATCAACTACTCATGGGTGCGGAGAATAAAATAGATAAACTTTCTAATTATGCTACGACATTTATGGATTTCAACAAGCGTAAAAAGATATTTGCAGCTACTCAAAAATAAAATGATGGAGAATCGTTTAGTCCTATATAGGAAGAAAGTAGGCAGGCCACTCAGTTGAGCATTGCCAAAGGCTGGGGATCAAGACAACCTCCAAAGGAATCCACCAATGCCGGAGACCATATGCTTGCCCATTCACACTCTCTCCACAGCGCTAGCTATACTCAAACATGAATCCGTAGGGCTTTAGGATAAATAAGGGGGCTTGGGTGAAGACATAGGTAAGGTTGTAAAATGGAAAAACAGAGGCTACTCACAACCCAAATGAGCTCATATAAAAGTTAATTCTCTAGCCACCACAATAAGTAGGCGCACCGTACCGCCAAATTTAAATCGAAAACAAAATGTGTGCAATACCTATCACCACAATCTCAAATCAAATTTTCAGTTTTAAATTTTTCTTTCTTTTCTTTTCAAACTTCTTTTCAACACTCAATCTTGAAATATTTTTCTTTCCAAATCCACTTTTTGTTCTTAAACATTTTAGCACGTACATCAACGAAGTACATCCACACATCCACTATGAAAACACCACATCAACATCTCAATCATGAAAAATCATAAAACTAAAGCTAGACTTGGGTATGCTACTATGATAGGCTATAAAGCTTTGGCCAAATAATGGTGGAGCTGAATCAAAAGAAGGGGTATTCACAAAATTGGCTAACAAGGATTACGTTAGGAGGGGTACGAGGCTCAACCGGGCAGAAACGATGGCCTACTTCACGCTCACGTTTGACTAACCATGCACCAATGCTTTGAGAGTAGCTTGGGGCAAGTTCTTAGCCATCGAGAAAGATGATTTATTCTCCTTACTCGAGAAATACGAGGCTAGTGGCGGCTACACACATTCCTACACTACCGTTCGATTACCCCAGATTCAAGAAATTTGAGTAGTGCAAATAAAATTTACAAATGCAGAAAAAATGTAAATCAACGAGCATAAAGAAAAATTGAATCTATATTTGGAATGACTGCTTAAATGTCTCATAGGATTTTTACTGATTTTATGATGATTTATTGTTGGCTCATTAGTGCATTTCATGTTCATACTAGGGCATTGAGATGCTTAGAATAAATAAATTAAATGCCCGATAAATAGGAAATTTTTTGGAAATCTTGAAATTAGCTATATTTTACCATGATATACCTCCAGTAAATATTATAGGAGATTCGGAAGACAATTTGGAGTACCTCCCCTTATATACCTCATGTATCTTAGGATGGTCTGCATATAGTAAAATCACGGAAACTGAAGTAGCATGGGTAAAGAACTTGGGGAGATGGAATTTTGGTTGTTGCTGGTTTAGATAGGGCAAGTTAAGTTTAAGTTCATTATTGGAAGTCAGGATAAGTAGGGTGTGAGAGTTGCTAGTGTTAAGTGGCGTTCGGGAACGACGAAAGATCGTCCACCCCGGGTAGGAGAGGAAGAGTCTTAATACTCTAGGGCTAGATCTAAAGTAACTTAAAAAGGGATCGGGTACATGGAGATTAACCAATAACAATAAGTGCCTTGCAAAAGGGAGCGGTTGGCTTCAGCTACCATCATAGTTCCTAGTGCCATTTGAGAGCCCTTCACGGGGAATACCGGGGGCAGTTCTAGGCTAACATAAACCGTAGGAATAATAAAATAAAAGAGCAACTAGTATAACTAGGGTTGCACTTTCACACACCCCGGTAGCTAGGGAGGTAGAATAGGTTGGTTTGGTTGCCATTCAGGCGGTAGCTTTGAAGGTAGATGCACGGAAATGACAGTCCGGGGAGCCGAGGGCTCGAGGGTTTGAGTACAGAATAAAGGTGGTGGGTATTCGGTATTTGATTGTCGTTCACACCGACATTGGTACGTTGACTCGGCGGTGCGGGACACTTAGCCAAAGAAAGCCTAGTGGATATAGCCAACACAAGTATGCGGATACTCTAGGTTGTGTTCTTCTAGGGGCGTACGGAAGGGCTAGGCCCGGTAGTGTGGATACCCGCCTAAGAGTGGGGGGCCTGACCCACTGTCTCTGTTTGCCACTATGGAGGTTCCTGGGAGTGAAGCTAGCTGCCCGAACAGGGGGAACTAAAGGTCTGTGTGCATAGAGTCGTGTGCGTGAGTTGCACTTGCATGAATCATGGCATAGCATATCACTACACTCATATTTGCATACAACCGACACCCCAACGTATAAATCGGTATGAGACTTTTTATACGATGGGAGCCTTGTAGAAGACCCCTTAACTTATAAGTTTGTATGGGCATTCATATAAGTTAAGGTTACTTACTTATTTACTTATTTGTTCTCTATCTGCCTTCTTATATATTTGCTACTTACTACATGTCTACTTTATTACTTACTACCGTAGAATTGCTAGATGTACTTTATTCAAGATAGTTGTTTATAGACCATGATAGTTGTTAGATTAGCTCCATTGTCATCTGCTTAATTACTCTCCACCTTTGTAGCTTCCCTTTCCTCCTCTCTGCTCGGTGCTTAGGAGTCGTGGGGGGAGGGGTAGGGGATGATAGGGCTTAGTCTTTATGACTAATGGTTTTCGAACCACAACATTACAGGAGTTCTGGATGGGAGACAGGGACCAGCAGTCCAGGGACAAGCACCAACGGAGTACGGTGCACATGGAGGTGGGTCAGTCTAGCACCGGTACACCTGCAACCAGCTCCGTGAGTGATTAGTATTTTTATAGCTTCTGCGATGAGTGATTTGTAGTGAGGACTCTAATGTACTGGGCTCGAGCTCGTTTATCTATATTTCATCTGAACTGTATCTTTGCAGTACCTTTATTTCCTGTTATTATCTACTGATGGACTGGATGTGATTTCATTTTATACATGTTTCTGTGGACTTATTTACATTTTACGTATACTTACTTCTCTTTCTTTGTGATCGAAAAGGGCTGGAAGAATTGGCATTTTGTAGTGGCGGCCTTCTCGTGAGTCGGTGCCACCACAAAGCAGCAATTCTGGGCTAAGACCGCAGTGGTTGAAAAGGAAAAAAAAAGAGGGGGTCTTACAAGTGGTATCAGAGGAGACCTCGATCGGAAGAGAAGTAGTCCACAAAACCTTGGGCCACCCCCGTGCGAGCTTAGTTTACGGACAAACTAGCAGCGGAAGCAGTGGTGTGCCCATAAGGGAAATCACATGTGAAAGTCCATCCTACCCTTTCTTATATTCCATTTAAATATCCTCTAACAAATGGAATTTTTCCTTGTAGCCTGCGACGAACCCTACACCACAGTAGGGGACACCTCAGGCTCCGAATGTGGTCCCAGCTCTGCCGGCTCCTGCTCCATTCCAGGAGACGGAGATGGGGCAAACACTGACGGCCATTCTGGAGGCCTTCAGAGCTCAGCAAGCCCCGACCCCACAGCCAAACCCCAGGGCCAATTGGATGAATGTCTTCCGAGGACTTTCCCCTCCATCCTACCTGGGGACGGAGTCTTCAGTACGTACGGAGGAATGGTTGGATACCATTTACGAGATGCTAGCGGGGATTCGATGCCCCACTGAGGAGGCAGTTGCTATGGAAGGTCTCTTTCCTGGAGTCACATGGAAAGAGGTGGTGGAAATCTCAGCTGGACACCACCTTTGCGGGGATGGATTACGCTGATATTACTTGGTTGGAGTTCAGAGCAGCGCTCTTGGGACATTTTGTACCTCAGTCGGCGAGGGACGACCTGGAGGATAGGTTCCTGCGGTTGAGGCAGGGGAACAGGACTGTGGTGGAGTACTATCAGGAGTTCACTCACCTGGCCCGCTATGCGGACGCTTACCAGTTAGATGATGTTGGCAATGCCCGGAGGTTTTATAAGGGGCTGCAAGATGACATGAGACAGGCCCTCCTTTTCGTCTCAGAGGGGAGTTTGGCCAGGATTCTGGAGATGGCTAAGAAGAGAGAACCGGATCAGCTTACAGTGAAGTGCCGGAAGAAACCGGCTGATGATACAGTGATTGGAGGTCGTAGAGATCGTCCTCGAGGCCAGGTTATTTGGGAGAGAAGGAATGGGGATCAGCCTCGTCAGGAGTTTGGACAGGAGCAGAGAAGTAAGGGGATACTGGCTCCCCAGCCTTTACAAATGTTGGAGATGCCAAGGACAATAGAGCAGGCACCAGTATGCTTTCAGTGCAATCAGCCGGGGCATATCAAGAGGAACTGCCCTATGAGGCGAGAACCCCCACCAGCACTTCAGGGCGTTCCACCTCCCCGACAGTTTGGCGGACGAGGACAGGACCGAGGACGAGGATTTAAGGATCAAGGCCGCATGCTAGAGAGGGAGAAGGTGTATGCTCTAGACCTGACACAGCCCCGGAACCCGGAGCAGGTTATCGCAGGTATGCCAGTACTTTTAAATTTTCTTCATATAAACTAGTATTCTAGACATAACCTAGTTAGAAACTAAGAGAAGACAACTGCAAAACGAATACTAAGACACTTAATTACCCCAGGCATAGTCTTCGTTAGCGGCAAGCCCGCACACACTGTCTTCGACACTAGTGCTTCGCACTCGTTCGTGTTGGAGGATTTCATGAAAGGACTAGCAGGTGTAGAGCCATTGACCGGGAAGATGATGAGGGTGCGCCTACCCGATGGATCAGAGATAATGAGCTCGGCTTATTTCAATATGGAAGCGAGGATCGGCGGGAAGGCGTTTGAGGCACCAGCGACGATTCTGAAGATGCCAGATTACGATCTGATCCTGGGCATGACTTGGCTGTGCTGGAACCATGCCCAGATCGACTGCGTGGCGAAGAGGATCACCGTGAGGCGCGGCTACTCCTTCATTGTCATTAAAGGTATTATACCAGCACCCCGCACCTTATTATCACCTGTGCAGGCCGTTAAGGCCCATCTGCAGGGGGAAGAAGTTTTTCAGGTCCTTTTTGAGGCGATCATGGCCAACGACTCCATTTCAGATATTCCAGTAGTGCGGGACTTTGCCGATGTGTTTCCAGAGAAGCTACCAGGGCTACCCCCGCATCGAGAGAAGGACTTTCAGATTCAGCTCGTACCGGGGGCTAAGCCGGTATCCAGAGCTCCCTATCGAATGGCCCCAAAGGAGTTGGTGGAATTTCGAAGCCAGCTTCAGGAGTTAGTGGAGGCCATGTTCGTTCGGCCTAACTCTTCACCATGGGGAGCTCCGGTGTTGTTCGTTAGGAAGAAGGACGGGACCCTTCGACTGTGCATAGATTACCGGGCCCTGAACAGGTTGATTGTCCGGAATACTTATCCCTTACCAAGGATAGACGAGCTATTTTACCAGCTGGAGGGAGCCCATTAGTTCTAAAAGTTGGATCTGAGATTAGGGTGTAACACCCCAAAAAGGCCCCAAAAAGACTCAAGATGAGTTTGAGTAGCAGGCTGGTTTACACGGCCTGGGACACGGGCGTGTCCCAGGGCGTGTCGGGTGTACACGGCCTGGGACACGGGCGTGTCCCAGGGCGTGTTCGAATTATTTTGCGAATTTGGCCTATTCAAGTCAGAGCCGGACACGGCCTTGAACACGGCCTTGAACACGGGCGTGTCAGGCTGGACACGGGCGTGTCAGCTGCCGTGTTCCGACCCGTGTACTGGTTGCAGCTTGATGGAGCAGGAGACACGGGCGTGTCTCAGGTTTGACACGGGCGTGTCAGGTCCGACACGGGCGTGTCGATGACCCGTGTTGTGCAGTCGGTTCAAACTGTGTGTACCGCTTAAGGGGTACACGGCCTGTGACACGGGCGTGTCACAGGCCGTATCGGCCAAAAAGTGAAGTTTTGGGAAAATCTTGGCCGTTCAGTTTCCTCTCTTTTGATCCAAAGGCTCAGGTGGTTTCTTGGGCTGGATTAAGTCGTGAGAGAAGGATGAAGATTCATTCTTCATTTGTGCTTAAGGAAGAGAGAAAGAGAGAGGAAGAGAGGAAGAAGGAGGAGGAGAGCAAGCCACCGGCGGAGCTCCCGTGGTCCGATTCGTGATCCGAAGCCGGCGTTGTGAAGGCAAGGCTGCTGCGGTTCTTTCTCACCGGCTAGTTTTCAATGGCACCGAAGAGATCGACAAGGGTAACGATCTCCCTCCTTGGACATGTGAAGTCCTTCTTTTCTGCATTGCATAGGGAAAGCCCTTCCCCGCGAGTGTGCGGTGGGTTGTGGTGTCCCTTGGGGTAGATATGTGAAGTCCCCCTTGTTAGAGGCCGGAATTGGAGTACGGCTCTAGGCATGCTGTGTGAAGCCCATCTGGATGTAATCTGGATTGGTGATGTTTGTTTGCATATCGGAGAAGGCTCCGTGATAATGGCTTGTGATGCCTATGGCTTGTGATGCCTTGTTCCTACCTGTTGCTTGGTGCGGCAGGAAGTACTGGACGATGTCCAGGAAATGAAGAGGGTTGGCGGCAACTCTTGTGGCCGTGCGTTGCCACTTTGTGAGTAGTTGAGCCGTTGGGCTGCAACTCGATGAAAAGGCAGATTGCCGAACAGGAAAGGTGAAACCGACCCGCGCCTATAAAATGCCATGGATACTTCCGTATTCGAGGTGGCTCGGCGACTTGAGCAACGGGGGGTGGCTGATCCGTACCTGCGTTAGGTCCGTCCGACTTGGAAGCCTGGTATAGGTTTTGTTGGAGCGCCTAATGAGAGTCTTAGGCCCGCGCGCCGGAAAGACTGAAATGCTCAAATACCGTGTAGACGGTGGTGTTGACCCTGGTATTCCGGTACACCGAAAATGTGCCCTGAGTGCACGGACTGTCGGGCCGGGTGGCCGATGGTTGTGATGGCTTGAATGTGCCTGCGCGCACATAGTTGCTATTTGATGATGCCATGCTTGCAGGGAAAGAATGCTCATGCCCCGAGAAAGGGGTAGGATTGTTATAATTGGGTCAGCTGAATGCTGACCGTTGCATTGTTTGCCACCGGTTGGGTGGATTGTTCCCGTGCAGGTGCTGGAGAGCCAAGTGGTAAATGATGGGCTGAAGCCCTACTGCTGTTGCTGCTGCTGCTGCGGCTAGCCTGGAAGGCTAAGCGAATGGCTTTGTTTTGTTTTCTCTTTTTACTCATGTATGGCCGGCCTGCGCGCCGAGGTTTGTAAAACATGATGTATGTTCAGAGGAACTGTAAGGCCTTAAGGCCAAACTCTTGGGGTTGTGTACATTCCGTGGTATATATATAAATGTGGTTTTATATATTGGACATTCCGGTTAAGAGTTCAAAGTTGTAACTTAAAGCTTCCGCTAGAATGCTCTGAGTTAGGATTCGTATTTGGTTTGGTATTATCCTGTGACCTCACCGTCTGTTTGTGGCATATAGTGTGGGGCCCCGGCCGGACCTTCTACTATACGTCATTTAACGGATGGGGTCGTTACATTTTGGTATCAGCTTTTCTCGGTCTTCCTCTTTCGAATTCGTGGTCGAATTCTTTTGTGGGGTGGCGAGCACGTGTTTGTGCGACCAGCTGTAACGCTAATGAACTCTGGAATGTCCATAAAGGAATGTACAAAATCTTGTTTGAGGAATCTGCGCGTTCCTTTTTGTGTTGTTTTGCTTGCATACGTTCGCTAATGTGTGTCTTGTCCACCTATAGGTGACACGTAGTGGTGCTGGGCAGTCTGAGCCCCAGCGTTCTGATGAGAGTGCAGCACCAGCTGAGGTGCCCACACCTCCTCCATCTGCGGAAACTGTTCGCTTAGTGGCTGAGGCGCTATTTGCCATGATTCAGCCGACCGGGCAAGCGCAGCCGGCGGTAGTGCCAGTTCGTGTTGATGTAAGACCCGAGCCGGTTGAGGCTGTAGATCCACGAGCAGCTGACCGACAGTTGAAGCAGTTCATGAGCTTCAGTCCTCCTACGTTTGCGGGAATGGGATCCCCAACACAGGCGGAAGATTGGTTATCGCGTGTCAAGAGGATAATGACAGCGATCAGGGCGGAGGAAACTCTCAAGGTCACCTTAGCCACCTTCATGCTTGAAGGGGAGGCGCGGTTGTGGTGGGACGAGGTTGAGCTACACCATTTGGCGGGCAGGCAATTAACATAAGTATCGATTGAGGAGTTCTCTCGATTATTTCTGGCGAAACATGTCCCAGCGGCGCAACATATTGCTATGGAAAATGAGTTCCAACGGTTAAAGCAAGGGGAAGATAGTGTGGATATCTACTTGCACGAGTTTACCAGGTTGGGACGATATGCGGGAACAATCTTCGCGGATGACCAAAGGAAAACGAATCGGTTCTATGAAGGATTGCGGGATGAGTTACGATTCCTGCTTTCGAGTTCTGTGAGCCAAGGGTTTCAGGCGTTGGTTGATACTGCGTGCGCGTTGGAGAAGGACATGAGGCGAGTGCAAGGGAATAAGGGCTTGGTGGTGTCTAAGCCAGAGTTTCAAGCACCTCGCCCAGGCAAGTCGTTTTACCAGAAGAAAGGGGGCAAGAGGTCCAAGCCATCTGGGCAAGTGACTACGACCGTTGTGTCGGGAGCGACATCAAGGCCGGATGCTCGTACGTGCTATAACTGTGGCCGGGTGGGGCATATTGCTCGTGACTGTCGGGTTGTGCAGCCCAAAGGGGAAAAGAAGACGGGTGCGTCGTATGCTGAGAAGGGCAAAGCGGTGGTGGATTCCTCTGCTTCCCAGGCGCAGCCCCGAATCTATCAACTTGGCCAACAGGAAGCGATTAAGCAAAGTGACGTCGTCACAGGTACGAGTTGATTTAGTTTACTTACTGTTCTTTTGGTTTTGGTTATGTTTAGCTTGTGCATGATGTGTGTGAGCTGCAGGCTTTGTCCTGATTCGGAATAACTTAGCGAGAGCCCTATTTGATATGGGTGCTTCGCATTCTTTTCTGTCTGAGGATTTCGTATCTCGAATTGGGGTACCAAGTCATGTGACGGTGGATAGTACAAGGGTGCTATTGCCGAATGGCTGTATGATGCTTGCGGATAGGGCTTGCGATGTGGATGTGCAAATAGGAAGTCGGGATTTCGGTTTGAGTGCAGCTGTGTTACCGTTATCGGAGTTTGATGTGATCTTTGGTATGGACTGGCTCTCGGAGCAGCGTGCCTTTATTGATTGCAACTCCAAAGAGATTACACTGGGCCAGAATACCGGGCTTGTGACGAAGTTCGCTGGTATGCGAGGAGTTGGCGGAACGTTGTTATCTGCACTCCAAGTCGTCAATGCTGTTCGGAAGGGCGCGGAGTTATTCTTCACGCTAATTCAGGCTGTTGAGCCAAAGGCCAGTGTCGGTGAAGTGCCAGTTGTGTCAGAGTTTGCCGACGTGTTTTCTAAAGATCTTCCTGGGTTACCACCCCAGCGGGAGATTGACTTCTCTATTGAGTTGGTGCCAGGTGCGAAACCTGTGGCCCGCTCTCCATATCGCGTCGCGCCAAAAGAGATGGCTGAGTTGAAAGTCCAACTGCAAGAGTTGTTGGAGCAGGGATATATACGCCTAAGTATGTCACCTTGGAGCGCGCCTGTTCTCTTTGTGAAAAAGAAAGACGGTAGCTTACGGTTGTGTATTGACTACCGCGAGTTGAATAAGCTGACGGAGAAAAACAAATATCCGATTCCGAGGATTGATGACCTCTTTGATCAGCTGGAGGGATCAACGGTCTATTCCAAGTTGGATTTGAAATCGGGATATTATCAGCTAAGGATTCGGGAAGGTGACATTCCCAAGACAGCGTTTGGAACACGCTACGGGCATTATGAGTTCACGGTAATGCCGTTTGGCCTATGTAATGCGCCTTAGGTATTTATGGACCTAATGCATCGAACGTTCCAAGAGTATTTGGATTTGTTTGTTATTGTGTTTATCGATGACATCTTAGTATACTCTCAGTCGGAAGAGGATCACGCAAACCATTTGCGGTTAGTCTTGCATACCCTGCGGAGGAATAAGCTTTTTGCCAAGTTCTCAAAGTGTGAATTCTGGCTCTCTTCAGTAGCCTTTTTAGGCCATGTGGTAAGCGGAGAGGGTATCGCGGTGGATCCGTTGAAGATAAGTGCCATCCGAGATTGGCCAGTGATGTCTTCAGTGGCCGAGGTCAGGAGCTTCCTTGGACTTGCGGGCTACTATAGACGGTTTGTGGAAAACTTCTCACGGATTGCTTTACCTCTCACCACGCTGACGAGAAAAGATCAAAAGTTCATTTGGACGCCGGAGTGCGGGCGAGCTTTTGAAGACTTGAAGAGTCGTTTGACCACGGCGCCTGTGTTGACATCGCCATGTGGTACCGATGGGTATGAGATCTATAGTGATGCATCAGGGAGCGGCTTAGGCTGCGTTCTTCTGCAGTTTGGGAAAGTGATTGCTTATGGCTCGCGTCAGTTGAAAGTGCATGAGCGTAATTACCCCGTCCATGATTTGGAGTTGGCGGCGGTAATCTTTGCGCTCAAGTTGTGGCGGCACTATCTATATGGCGTGAAAGTGGATATCTATACGGATCACAAGAGCCTAAAGTATTTGTTGGATCAGAAGGATCTGAATATGCGACAACGAAGATGGATGGAGTTCCTCGGGGACTACACCTTCGAGATTCACTATACTCCCGGGAAGGGAAATGTGGTCGCTGATGCTTTGAGTCGGAAGACTCCGGTTCGGGCAAGCTGGTTGCAGAGGCATGATCAGCGTTTGATCTAAGAATTGGAAGCATTGGAGATATCTTGCGTTGACAAGGGTGCGTCAACCGATGCATATTTGAACTGGACGGAGGTGCAGTATGACCTTATGGACAGAGTTCGGCGAGCAACGGAGCTTGATGCAAGTCTCCAGCGCTATGCTAAAGATGGGCCGGATGATCAATTCTCTTGGGATAACGGGTTGTTACGGAGAAATGGTCGAGTGTGCGTCCCAAGTGTGGGTAAACTGAGGGAAGAGTTGATGTACGATGCTCACTTTGCAAAGTACTCAGTTCACCCAGGGAGCACAAAGATGTACAGGGATATGAAAAAGCTATTCTGGTGGCCCGGACTAAAGAAAGATGTGGCTCGTTATGTGGCTGAATGCACTACCTGTGCGTTGGTGAAAGCAGAATGCCAGAAGCCTGGCGGTTTTCTGAAGTCGTTACCTATTCCGGAGTGGAAGTTCGATGATATTTCGATGGATTTCGTGCACGGGTTGCCGAGATCTCAACGCGGTCATGATTCAATCTGGGTGATTGTGGACCGGTTGACGAAAGTGGCGCACTTCCTTCCAAACAGAAGAGACGATTCAGTGGCAACCTTCACCAAGCTGTATGTGGAGCAAGTTGTTCGACTGCACGGTGTTCCTCGGAGCATCGTTAGTGACCGTGATGGGCGGTTCACATCGAATGATTGGCGGCTCGTTCATCAAATGTTGGGTACAAAATTGGCATTTAGTACGGCCTTTCATCCCCAAACGGATGGCCAGACTGAACGAACCAACAGGACGATGGAGGACATGCTCCGCATGTGCGCCCTAGACTTTGGTAAGAGATGGGAAGAATATATATTTCTCGTCGAATTTGCCTATAATAATAGCTACCAAGCGAGTATTGGTATGGCACCATTTGAGGCGTTGTATGGTCGGAAATGCCGTACACCCTTAGCTTGGGCAGAAGCAGGCGTATCTAAGCTGAATGGGAAAAAGGAAGTCGAAGAAGCTACTTCGCTCATACGCTCTATTCGGGAGAGGCTATTGATAGCCCAAGATCGTCAAGCAAAGTACTACAATGCCAAACATCGGAACGTGGAGTTCGCGGTGGGTGATTGAGTATATTTGAAGATCAAACCCTTCAAAGGTGTGTCCAGGATTCGGCGTTTGAAAAAGCTAAGTCCGAGGTATCTTGGTCCATTTGAGGTGGTGGAGCGAGTTGGGGAAGCTGCTTATCGACTAGCACTTTCAGCGGACTTGGGTGGATTACATGATGTGTTTCACATCTCAGTCCTTCGTAAGGCGATGAAGGATCCAGCTCAAGTAGTGGAGGCTGATCGGGTACCGGTCGAGTATGGGCTAACGACGAGGGTTAGACCCATTCGGATCGAGGATCGAGCCGAGAAACAGTTGCGGAACAAAGTGATCGGGATGGTCAAGGTCCGGTGGGACAATTGTGGCCGTGAAGAGCTAACATGGGAGCGAGAGCAGACCATGCGAGCTGAGTTTCCCGAGTTATTTGTATAAACTATAGACCGTGTACTTTTTGTTATAACAGAGTTATAGCATTGCTGGTTTTGTTTCCTTACCGTGCAAATTTCGGGACGAAATTTTGTTAAGGGGGGAGGGTTGTAACACCCCAAAAAGGCCCCAAAAAGACTCAAGATGAGTTTGAGTAGCAGGCTGGTTTACACGGCCTGGGACACGGGCGTGTCCCAGGGCGTGTCGGGTGTACACGGCCTGGGACACGGGCGTGTCCCAGGGCGTGTTCGAATTATTTTGCGAATTTGGCCTATTCAAGTCAGAGCCGGACACGGCCTTGAACACGGCCTTGAACACGGGCGTGTCAGGCTGGACACGGGCGTGTCAGCTGCCGTGTTCCGACCCGTGTACTGGTTGCAGCTCGATGGAGCAGGAGACACGGGCGTGTCTCAGGTTTGACACGGGCGTGTCAGGTCCGACACGGGCGTGTCGATCACCCGTGTTGTGCAGTCGGTTCAAACTGTGTGTACCGCTTAAGGGGTACACGGCCTGTGACACGGGCGTGTCACAGGCCGTGTCGGCCAAAAAGTGAAGTTTTGGGAAAATCTTGGCCGTTCAGTTTCCTCTCTTTTGATCCAAAGGCTCAGGTGGTTTCTTGGGCTGGATTAAGTCGTGAGAGAAGGATGAAGATTCATTCTTCATTTGTGCTTAAGGAAGAGAGAAAGAGAGAGGAAGAGAGGAAGAAGGAGGAGGAGAGCAAGCCACCGGCGGAGCTCCCGTGGTCCGATTCGTGATCCGAAGCCGGCATTGTGAAGGCAAGGCTGCTGCGGTTCTTTCTCACCGGCTAGTTTTCAATGGCACCGAAGAGATCGACAAGGGTAACGATCTCCCTCCTTGGACATGTGAAGTCCTTCTTTTCTGCATTGTATAGGGAAAGCCCTTCCCCGCGAGTGTGCGGTGGGTTGTGGTGTCCCTTGGGGTAGATATGTGAAGTCCCCCTTGTTAGAGGCTGGAATTGGAGTACGGCTCTAGGCATGCTGTGTGAAGCCCATCTGGATGTAATCTGGATTGGTGATGCTTGTTTGCATATCGGAGAAGGCTCCGTGATAATGGCTTGTGATGCCTTGTTCCTACCTGTTGCTTGGTGCGGCAGGAAGTACTGGACGATGTCCAGGAAATAAAGAGGGTTGGCGGCAACTCTTGTGGCCGTGCGTTGCCACTTTGTGAGTAGTTGAGCCGTTGGGCTGCAACTCGATGAAAAGGCAGATTGCCGAACAGGAAAGGTGAAACCGACCCGCGCCTATAAAATGCCATGGATACTTCCGTATTCGAGGTGGCTCGGCGACTTGAGCAACGGGGGGTGGCTGATCCGTACCTGCGTTAGGTCCGTCCGACTTGGAAGCCTGGTATAGGTTTTGTTGGAGCGCCTAATGAGAGTCTTAGGCCCGCGCGCCGGAAAGACTGAAATGCTCAAATACCGTGTAGACGGTGGTGTTGACCCTGGTATTCCGGTACATCGAAAATGTGCCCTGAGTGCACGGACTGTCGGGCCGGGTGGCCGATGGTTGTGATGGCTTGAATGTGCCTGCGCGCACATAGTTGCTATTTGATGATGCCATGCTTGCAGGGAAAGAATGCTCATGCCCCGAGAAAGGGGTAGGATTGTTATAATTGGGTCAGCTGAATGCTGACCGTTGCATTGTTTGCCACCGGTTGGGTGGATTGTTCCCGTGCAGGTGCTGGAGAGCCAAGTGGTAAATGATGGGCTGAAGCCCTACTGCTGTTGCTGCTGCTGCTGCGGCTAGCCTGGATGGCTAAGCGAATGGCTTTGTTTTGTTTTCTCTTTTTACTCATGTATGGCCGGCCTGCGCGCCGAGGTTTGTAAAACATGATGTATGTTCAGAGGAACTGTAAGGCCTTAAGGCCAAACTCTTGGGGTTGTGTACATTCCGTGGTATATATATAAATGTGGTTTTATATATTGGACATTCCGGTTAAGAGTTCAAAGTTGTAACTTAAAGCTTCCGCTAGAATGCTCTGAGTTAGGATTCGTATTTGGTTTGGTATTATCCTGTGACCTCACCGTCTGTTTGTGGCATATAGTGTGGGGCCCCGGCCGAACCTTCTACTATACGTCATTTAACGGATGGGGTCGTTAGGAAGAAGGACGGGACCCTTCGACTGTGCATAGATTACCGGGCCCTGAACAGGTTGATTGTCCGGAATACTTATCCCTTACCAAGGATAGACGAGCTATTTTACCAGCTGGAGGGAGCCCATTAGTTCTAAAAGTTGGATCTGAGATTAGGGTACTACCAGCTTCACATTCGGGAGGAGGACATCCCGAAGACGGCCTTCAACAACAGATATGGTTTATACGAGTTTACGTGATGCCGTTCGGGCTCACAAATGCACCCTCCGCATTCATGACCTTGATGAATCGGGTGTTCGAACAGTATCTGGATGTCTTTGCTATCGTATTCATCGACGACATCCTTATATATTCAAGGACGGAGGAGTAGCACGCGAGACATCTGGCCTTGACCTTGGAGAAGCTGCGGTAGCATGAGATGTATGCCAATTACAGAAAGTGCCAGTTCTTGCTAAAGGAGGTGGCCTTTCTAGGCCATGTCATCAGTGGAGCAGGTCTGGCAGTAGATCCGGCGAAGGTCCAAGCAGTGCGGGATTGGCCACCGCTAAAGTCAGCCTCGGATGTTCGAAGTTTCTTGGGACTTGCCGGTTATTATCGGAAGTTCGTAAAGGGTTCTCTCAGATTGCTCTCCCTCTTACGTCTCTAACGAAGAAGGAGTCCCCTTTTATTTGGACACCACGATGCGAATCTGCTTTCCAGGAGCTGAAGGATCGTCTTACCTCGGCTCCCATCCTTGCCCTTCCGTCAGGGAAGGAAGGATTCCATGTGTATACAGATGCTTCCTATCAGGGGATGGGTGCCGTTTTTATGCAGAACGGGCACATAATAGCCTATGCCTCCCATTAGTTGAAGCAGCACGAGCAGAACTATCCCGTGCATGATTTGGAGATGGGGGCAGTTGTTTTTGCACTTATGATGTGGCGACACTACCTTTACGGAATTCACTGCGATATCTTCTCTGACCACAAGAATCTGAAGTACGTCGACACCCAGAAGGAGCTAAATATCAGGCAGACACGCTGGGTGGAGTTTCTTTCGGACTACCAATATACCATGCACTACTATCCGGGGAAGGCGAACGTGGTCGCAGATGCTCTGAGCCGGAGAGCAAGTACGACAGGAGTAGGCCCGCAGCTGATGGACTTTGAGTTTGTTAAAGCATTCGAGGAGATGCAGATTTCACTAGTGTCTTAGGATGACCCGGAGTTATACATGGAGTACCTGGGATCGATGGTTACTACTGATGATATTCGAGACCGCATCAGAGATGGGCAGATGCTGGATGAGAGAGCTGAGCTAATATTCCGAGCCTTGGAGGAAGGCACGACAGGAGATTACTCTCTGAGGGATGGTCTCCTGTGTTTCCGAGGCAGAGTCTACATACCAGCAGGAGGACAGATCCGGGAGGACATTATGATGGAAGCTCACTGTAGCCAATATTCGGTGCACCTGGGGATAACCAAGATGGTAAAGGATTTGAAGAGGACAATGTACTGGCCGGGTATGAAGAAAGACATTACGTATTTCATGACGCATTGCGAGGCCTGCCAACTCGTGAAGGCAGAATGTAGGAACCCAGCAGGCTTGCTGCAGCCACTTCCGGTGCCGGAGTGGAAATTTGAGGATATAGCCATGGACTTCATGCATGGGATACCTCGATCCCGTGCGGGGAATGACTCGATCTGGGTAATAGTGGACAGGCTAACAAAGGTGGCCCGATTCATTCAAGTGGCGAAGGACGCACCGGTTAGTGTATTAGTATGGAGGTTCATTGAGCAGTTTGTGCGTTATCATGGGGTGCCCAATACTATCGTTTCGGATCAGGATGGGCGGTTTTCATCCAGGGAATGGAGGTCAGTCCAGGACCATCTGGGTTCTCAGTTGACATTCAACACAACTTTTCACCCTCAGACCGACGGGCAGACAGAGCGCACCAACCGTACACTGGAAGATCTTTTGCGCTTGTGTATTTTGGACCGCGGTGAGCCTTGGGAGAGATTGCTACCACTGGTCGAGTTTTCGTACAACAATGCCCATCAGTCCAGCATAGGCATGGCTCCATACGAGGCGTTGTATGGAGGGAGGTGCAGGACCCCACTATCATGGGTTAAGGATGAGGATCCGTAGGCACTAGGCTCGGAGTTTGTGGGGGATACAGATGCTTAGATTAGATTGATCCGAGACAGGATGTTGGAAGCCCAGAGCAGGCAAGCTAAATATTACGATGTGAGGCATCGTCAAGTGGAGTTCTAGGTGGGAGACCGGGTTTTCTTGAAGATACGGCCGTTGCACGGAGTCTCGCGGGTTCACGGGCAGAAGAAGCTCAGTCCGAGATATATTAGGCCTTACATGATCCTGGAGCGGATCGGCCCCTTGGCTTATAGACTTGAGCTACCGTCGGAGTAAGCGGGATTGCATGATGTCTTCCACGTCTCCTCACTTCGGAGGGCTCTACTACGCCCTAAGCAGCTGATTTCCTCGGCAGATGGCCCGGTGGCCTCAGATTGGTCAGTCAACTTGGAGCCTATCAGGATCGATGACACGGCAGTGCGGGTCTTGCGACTGAAGAAGTTTACGTTAGTCAAGGTTCTGTGGAACAATCATGGGCAGGAGGAGCATACATGGGAGCCACAGGACTTGATGCAGCAAAAATACCCAGAACTTTTCGGTCAGGTATACCTCACAACCCCTCTGGACAATCAATTTGCCTTCCTATTTTAAACCAATAGGACTAAAATTTCAAGAATAGGGGTTAATCTTTTGTTTATTGGGGTATATACCTAGTCAACTGGACGAATTGGTCTTAGATTTGACCATCACCGTCAAACCATACATAACAAACATAACGTAGAGATGTAAATCTTTCGACTCTCATGGGATGTTACAAGCCTTTTTTTTCTCACGATAGGAGCCCCGTAGGCTTAACCTTGATTTCAGGGACGAAATCTTTGTTTTGTTTATTGGGATTTGTAACAACCCATTTTCGACTAGACCCCTGGGAGTGGTTTTGCCTTAACAGAACCCTAGGAAACCCAGGAATTGAATTATACCGACCAAGATTTCGAGTCAAGGGGTGGTCACGCCCGTGACCGAAACGTCATGCCTGTGACCTAGGGCGTGACCTCTTTGACAATCGTCGACCTCAGGAGGACGATCGTCGAGCTCAGAAATTTCAACATGGGCCTGACACGCCCGTGACCGATCCGTCACGCCCGTGACCTTGGAATGGCGTTGAGTGAGCTAAGCTTACTCAACGCCGTGGTCTGGATGGCGTTGAGTGAGCTTAGGTCACTCAAAGCCATAAGTTGAATGGTGTTGAGTGCACTGACTGCACTCAACGCCATCTGGTGTCGTCAGGTTGGCGTTGAGTGAGCTGAGCTCACTCAACGCCGTAGACTGGATGGCGTTGAGTTAGCTCACTCAACGTCGTAAACTGTTAGGCGGGATGACGTTGAGTGCGTTGAGTGCACTCAACGCCATAAGTTGAACGACGTTGAGTGCACTGACCGCACTCAACGCCATTTGGTGTTGTCTGGATGGCGTTGAGTGAGCAGAGCTCACTCAACGCCATAATCTGGATGGCGTTGAGTGAGCTAAGCTCACTCAATGCCATCTTTTAAAAAGAACATATTATGTGTAGCGTTGAGTGAGCAGAGCTCACTCAACGCCATAATCTGGATGGCATTGAGTGAGCTGAGCTCACTTAACGCCATAATCCGGATGGCATTGAGTCAGCTGAGCTCACTCAATACCATAGTCTGGGAGGCCATTCTGATGGCGTTGAGTGAGCAGAGCTCACTCAATGCCGTATCTGGGATGGCGTTGAGTGAGCTGAGCTCACTCAATGCCGTAGCATGGATGACGTTGAGTGAGCAGAGCTCACTCAATGCCTTTTTACTTAGTTTTTCTGGCAGATCTGTTTTGGCTGGGTGCTGGTTCAGCTGAACCGGGCCGGTCTAGGAGTGGGCCAAGATGTCTTAAATGGGCCGTTTCTCTTATTAAGACTTAATTAAAACCTTTTTTAGTGAACTTGACCGGCTGTGCCACGTGGCAGCCGTTTCCTTCTCCTCCAGCCATGGCCGAGCGACAGTTTGCCTGGCCACTTATGGCTTTTAAGGCTCGGCTGCACCCTCTCCCCCTTGAAATGGCTGGATTCAACTCCTCTCAGGGAGAGGAGGAGTTTCCAGCCCTCCTCCAGCTGTTACAGAGCCATTTCATCCCCCCACCATCATGGCCGAAAAAGCTATAATGGGCCATTAGTGGCCACAAGCGTTAGACCTTTCCCCTCCCTCCTTTTACTGGTTTAAAAGACTTCCTAGACATAGAGAGGAAGTTTTCACCCTTACCCGTTAAAGCTAGAGCTCATTACCTTGCTGTTGAAGAATTTCGGCGACGCCACCACCGCATAAATGGCATCCCGACGGTCTGCACGCCTCCAGCCCACGAACAAGGTCCTCCTCTACTCCTTCTATGGTTAGATCTTAGAAATTATTTAGGAGAGATGTCAAGCTCAAAGGAGCAAGATTGAGTGAGCTTTTCCATGGTTTTTCAAAAATAAATGGTGGTCGGGTTCGCCGGAAACAGCCTCTCCGGCGGCTGTGCCGCCGCCCGACGGTAGCCCTCACCTCAATAGAGGTGGTGGTGGTGGTGGCCGGCCAGGGAGATGGCTGGGTGGCCAGGAAATAGTTTTAGAAAAGCTACAGGAAGTGTTTATTTTCTGGTTCTGCTCGGGTTCGGGTAAAGAAGAAGATGAATAGTATATTATATTATATTATATATGGTTTAATTAGTAAAGTAATCCACTTTACAGTGCTCTAGGTTTAAACTGAAAATTATAGCCCGTAGGGGCTGCAACATAAAAGGTGGTCAACATATAAAATGTAGCCCTCGAAGTCTAGTTTAATTCAAAATTGATTTCATTTGATTTGGAGTCCTAGTTAGATCACAACACACATTTTGGTGAGGTCTATCCATAGGGTTGTCCTGAGATTGATTTGGATGCCCACATCAGTCCAAGCATCCAAATGACTTGAAATTTGGGGTATGGGCTATTATTAGCCATACCTAGGAATTATCCAAAAATCAGAATTTTTAGAGAATGTGTTTCTATATTTTTTGTAAACATTTAATAATTCATGTATAATTTAATTAGGTATCTTAAACACCTCAAAATCCCCCCAAATTTGGGTGGGTGGCCTTATAGGACATAATAAGACACTGTGAAAAGTTTCACCTCATTTGGAGGTGTTTTGACTAGGGTTTTACTAAACCCTAGTTGGCCCCATAAAGGGCTATTTAGGGTAAATCACCCCCTTGTTAATTTGAGTAGTCATATCACCTCAACAGAGGCTGATATTTTGGTCACTGACTATTTAGGGCATGACACACCCTCCAAGGGAGTTTGGGGTGGTTTGATGTAGGGTAGCCCTAGAACCCTAGGGTAGGTCCCTTAATGGGGATTTGTAGGGTTGTTAAGGTCATGGGATCAAATGACCTTGGATTGACTTGAGATTTGGTGAAGAAGACCATAAGGGTATTAAAGTCCTCTGGTCAAAATTTTAGGGTATTTGGAGACATTTAGCCCACCTAAAACCCTAACCCTAGTTTAGGTCACCAACCTTTATTTGAATTATTATGCTATCAACTAAACTTCAAATCAAAAAAAATTTGGGCAGGGTGATTTTCTGGTCTAAATGGGCATAATATAATTTTGTTGAGATTTTTAGGTAATTTATACAGTAATTTATTTACAATTTTAGTTGTTCCCTAGATTTTTTTTTGATGATTCTTGAATATTTGTTCACTAGAAAGTTATGAAATCTTGGATTAGGGCATCTTATAGTATGTTATACCTTCTATATTTTTCTTGGGAGTTTTATCTGATTATTTTGGGTACTTGCCTCTTTAACTTACCATTTGAGATATGTAGTCAAAAATACAAATAATGCCAAATTACTATTTGGTAAATTATGAAATTTGGTAAGTGTTTTAAACCATTATAGTCACCCTTTAATTTTCTCTGGAATTTTAGATGATTAAAAATAGTACCTCCTTCACTAAGCTAGGAAAGTTAGTATTTTACATTAAAATAAATTCAGAGCCCTAAATATTATAGAAAATCCCGAGACTTGGTTTCTGATAGCTTTAGGTTACCATAAAGCTTCTGTAATTTTCTTGTGATATTTGGGTACATATTTACAGTACTTGCTTAATAATATGGTAGAAGTGGCATAAAATCGTAAATTAGGAAATACAGGCCTAAACATCACTGAAATTTCTCAAAAATTGGAATTATTGCTTAAATGCCTCATAAAAGTTTTACTGATTTTATGATGATTTATTGTTGGCTCATTAATGCACTTCATGTTCATACTAGGGCATTGAGAGACTTAAAATAAAAAAATTAAATGCCCGATAAATAGGAAAATTTTTGGAAATCTTGGACTTAGCTATATTATTCCATGATAGACCTCCAGTAAATATTATAGGAGATTCAGAAGACAATTTGGAGTACCTCCCCTTATATACCTCATGTATCTTAGGATGGTCTGCATATAGTAAAACAACGGAAACTGAACTAGCGTGGGTAAAGAACTTGGGGAGATGGAATTTTGATAGTTGCTGGTTTGGATAGGGCAAGTTAAGTTTAAGTTCATTATTTGAAGTCAGGATAAGTAGGGTGTGAGAGTGGCTAGTGTTAAGTGGCGTTCGGGAACGACGAAAGATCGTCCACCCCGGGTAGGAGAGGAAGAGTCTTAATACTCTAGGGCTAGATCTAAATTAACTTAAAAAGGGATCGGGTAAAGGGAGATTAACCAATAACAATAAGTGCCTTGCGAAAATGAATGGTGGGCTTCAGCTACCATCATAGTTTCTAGTGCCCTTTGAGAGCCCTTCACGGGGAATACCGGGGGCAGTCTTGGGCTAACGTAAACCGTAGGAATAATAAAATAAAAGAGCAACTAGTATAACTAGGGTTGTACTTTCACACATCTCGGTAGCTAGGGAGGTAGAATAAGTTGGTTTGGTTGCTATTCAGACGGTAGCTCTGAAGGTAGATGCACGGACGGGACAGTCCGGGGAGCCGAGGGCTCGAGGGTTTGAGTACAGAATAAAGGTGGTGGGTCTTCGGTATTTGATTGTCGTTCACACCAACATCAAAACATTGACTCAACAGTGTGGGACACTTAGCCAAAGAAAGCCTGGTAGATATAGCCAGCACTAGTATGCGGATACTCTAGGTAATGTTCTTCTAGGGGCGTACGGAAGGGCTAGGCCCGGTAGTGTGGATACCCGCCTAGGAGTGGGGGGCCCGACCTACTGTCTCCGTTTGCCACTATGGAGGTTCCTGGGAGTGATGCTAGGTGCCCGAACAGGGGGAACTAAAGGTCTGTGCGCATAGATTCGTGTGCATGAGTTGCACTTGCATGAATCATGGCATAGCATATCACTACACTCATATTTGCATACAACCGACACCCCAACGTATAAATCGGTATGAGACTTTTTATACGATGGGAGCCTTGCAGAAGACTCCTTAACTTATAAGTTTGTATGGGCATTCATATAAGTTAAGGTTACTTACTTATTTACTTATTTGTTCTCTATCTGCCTTCTTATATATTTGCTACTTACTACATGTCTACTTTATTACTTACTACCATAGAATTGCTAGATGTACTTTATTCAAGATAGTTGTTTATACACCATGATAGTTGTTAGATTAGCTCCATTGTCATCTGCTTGATTACTCTCCACCTTTGTAGCTTCCCTTTCCTCCTCTCCGCTCGATGCTTAGGAGCCATGGGGGGAGGGGTAGGGGATAATAGGGCTTAGTCTTTATGACTAATGGTTTTCAAACCAAAAGATTACAGGAGTTCTGGATGGGAGACAGGGACCAGCAGTCCAGGGACCAGCACCAGCGGAGTACAGTGCGCATTGAGGTGGGTCAGTCTAGCATCGGTGCACCTGCGACCAGCTCCGTGAGTGATTAGTGTTTTTATAGCTTCCGCGATGAGTGATTTGTAGTGAGGACTCTGATGTAACGGGCTCGAGCTCGTTTATCTATATTTCACTTGAACTGTATCTTTGCAGTACCTCTATTTACTATTATTATCTACTGATGGACTGGATGTGATATCATTTTATACATGTTTCTATGGACTTGTTTACATTTTACGTATACTTACTTCTCTTTCTTTGTGATCGAAAAGGGCCGGCAGAATTGGCGTTTTGTAGTGGCGGCCTTCCCGTGAGTCGGTGTCACCGTAAAGCAGCAATTCTGGGCTAAGACCCCGGTGGTTGAAAAGGAAAAAAAAGAGAGGGGGTCTTACACGAGTAATCCAGTAATTTTTCTCAGAATATTTTCTAAGTTCTAACAGTCGTATTTTGGAAATGACTTGATGTGATTGGTCCACGTGGCCGTCATTAATGATAATTATGACCGTTAAAAAGATCTTATAAAAGGTCTTGTCAATCCGACTAACCCAAGGCGTGTGTAAAAAAAAAGAAATATTCTAAGAATTCTGGATAGGCCATCTCTTTCTAAATTCAGAAGCCGCTCATCATGCTAATCGCCAAGGAAGATTTCGATCCAAAATGACTTGCAGATCAAGATCTTCTTAAATCTCTTAATCTTATATTTGATCTTGTGAGTCAAGAAATCTCAGATCAAGGATCTAGCCGAGAGTCTTCTTCAACAATTTCTGATAAAGTTGCGAAGATCAAGAATGAAGACCAAGGTAGAAATTTCCAGATCTGAGAGAGATATTTTATTTGTATTTCTTAAATCCATTTTATTCTTGTAGGAGATTATTCTCCGAGTGTAGGAGCTTTGTTCTCCGAGTTGTAGGAATTTTTTCATCTTCCGAGTGTAGATCCATTTTGTGGATCGAGTTGTCGGAACGTTGTTCCGAGTAGGAGGATTGTTTTAATCTGAGATTAGTAGAGTAGCCGAGTCTAGTGCATTACTAAATCGGTGAGTGGGAAGTGGACGTACCCAAGGTTGGGGAACCACTATAATTCTTGGTGTCGTCTTTGATTGCTTGATTATTTTCTGTGCATAGATCGCTAATTTTTTTATTCTGCAAAATGGCGCACAACTCACCTATTCGCCCCCCTCTAGGTGATTTAGGTAGACAATTAATAACATCACAATTGGTATCAGAGGGAGGTTGTTCGTCAAAAGGTTAACTCCTTGAACAAATCTCCTCCTAGTTGTCTATTGAGTTATTCAAGCATGAATAGAGCCAAGAATTTTTCCAAGCTTCCTTTGTGCACAAAGAACAATTTTGTTATATGGAAAGAAAGGATAAAGTTCTTTATGGAAGCTGTGGATCCAAGGATCTTCATGATTGTTGAAGAAGGTCCTCATGTTCCTATGACCATCTCCACTATTGATCCTACCAAGAAAGTTCCTAAGAAGTTGATGGATCCTGATAAGGATGAGATTGCACTTGTCTCATTAGACAAGAAAGCCAAAAATATTATAGCAAGTGCAGTCGATAACTCTATGTTCCAAAACTTGATTCACTGTAAGTCCGTTAAAGAAATGTGGAAGTCTCTTATTATTTTGATGGAAGGCACTTAAGAAGTTAGGGATGATAGAAGATCCCTTCAAAATCAAAAATATGAAGCGTTCTGACAAAGTACCAAGGAATCTATTGCAGATACTTTTGAAAATTTCTTCTAGATTGTCAACAGCCTAAGAGTGTATGGCTGAGTCTTCACAAAGGAAGAACTGAATGATAAGTTTTTGAGATCCCTAACTAAGTAATGGGATAATAAGGTCTGTTCTATCCGGAAATTTGGAAAGCTAGCTGAGATTGACTCGCAAAATATTTTCGGAAAGCTTATGTCATATGAGCTGCAAATTAATTCAAGAAAAGCTGAAGAAGAGAAGAACAAGCCTTCATCCAAGGAGAAGTTTGTAGCTCTCAAGGCAGACACCTCAAGGAAGTCTAAGGCTGCCTCTCCTGCCCCAACACATGAAGAAAGTGAAGAAGAATCTTTAAAGACAAGCACCTCAGGCTCAAAACTATCTAAAGGAGAGTTCTCTCTACTCTCAAGACAGTTCAAGAAATTCTTGAATAAGAAGAAGATATGTAAAAGCAAGGATGCCTCATTCAGATGACCACGTCATGATGGTGATAGCTACAAGAAAGGCTCAAGCAGCCAAGACAGGTATCATTCTAAAAAACAAACATAATTCTACTGATATCATTTGTTATTGCTGCAATAAGGCAGGTCACATTATTGCTGAATTCCCCCACAAGAAAAAGGAGGGTGGAAAAAGAGAGGAGAAGAAATCTTCTTATCACAAGAGGAGAACTAAAAGAAGCCTAGTAGCCAAAAAGGGCAAGAATCTCAACGAATCTGACTCATTTGAGTCAAGTGAAGAAGAGGAAGCCTACTTTGGGCTAATGGCACAAACTGATGAAGAAGAAGAACCCCAGTTCACTGGGAAGGTAAACTCTCATACTCCTCTTTCTGAATCTGATGGTTCTGACCATGAAAATGAGGAAAGTTCTTCTGACGAGGAATCTGAACTCATGTCTCAATATAAAGAGTTGATCAAATCCTACGACAAATGTCGTAGAGTCGCAAGAGCTCAGGCTAAGGAGATCAAATCTCTTAAGGCTGAAGAGAGCGCTCTGAGAGAGGAAGTCATCAAGATGGACTCACTCAGAGAAGACTTAAATACTGTTGTAGAAGAGTATAATAAGGCTCTTGAGCACCTAGATCTGAAGGAGAGAATCATCAAGGGATTGGAAGAGACACTTGAAGCCGAAAAGAAATTTATTGAAGGTTTCTCCAAGCCCAAGATAGTTCGTCCGCTTGTTGTTAAGTTCTCTGCTCAGGCCAAAGGTGCTGGCTTAGACCATGTGGCTGCTCCTAGTAAATCTTCTAGGAGGAATAAAGCCCAAAGGAGAAATAAGGAGGCCAAGAAGGCTCTGGCCAAGGAAAAAGGGAAAGCTTCTTTAGAACATACTTCATTTAGGAAGGTCATCTTTTCGACAAATAAGTTTGATCTGGACACGTCCTATAATCACTTTGCTTGGCCAACTTATATAGAGCCCAAGTCCCGTTACAAAGGATGGACCCATCCCCGAGACTTTGGCGAGAGTGTCTTCAAGGCACCTTATGAGGAGATCACTCTTCAGAGCTACGGACCTTATAATTATGGTCACAACATCGAGAAAGCTCCAAGGGTTAAACCCGTTGTCATGTGAATGTCATCATCATGAAGCTTATACTTCCAACTCTACTGCCCCCGCTAGACCACAATCTCAAAAGGTCAAGCAGGAGATCGATAGGCAAAGATACAACAGATTTGACTGTTTGTGTTATGACAAGATTGGTCACTTCGCCATAGATTGCTGGTTTAATACCAGACATTATGAAACTCCTCAAGTTAATAATGTGAGAAAGACCACTCACAATGTTAACACTCGTAGGGGGAGTGTGCTTACTCGAGACCAAGGGACCAAACAAGTTTGGGTTCCTAAGGCAAACTAACTTGTGATTGTATGTATGTCCAAAGACCACCAAAACTCCTATTTGGTATTTGGACAGTGGATGCTCTCGAGATATGACCGGGACTAGAAGCCTTCTTCAAGATTACTCTCCAATCAGGAACGGACCAAAGGTCATCTTTGGAGGTTTTGACAGAGGAATTACTAAAGGCTATGATATGATTACCAATGGTAGTGTATCCTTTTCTGATGTAGCTTATGTTAAAGGATTGGAACACAATCTCATAAGCATAAGTCAACTTTGCGATAAAGGATACATCGTAGAATTTCATGCATACAAGTGTTTGTTAAATCAGTTGATAATTTAGAAACGATTTTATCAGACACTCGTAGTAGAAATATATTCTGTTTGAATTTTATTTACATAGACTTTTTTATACCAGTGTGTTTTTTAACAAAAGGTAGTGCGTCTCTTGGTGACCAATGGCACAAGAGATTAACATATATTAATTTCCAAACTATTAATAAGTTTTTTCTCTCAATTTAGTACGTGATGCCCCAAATGTCAAGTGCCTTAAAGATAGACCTTGCCACACATATGTAAAAGGCAAACAAATAAGGGCTATCTTTAAAAGCATTACTGGCAAAGACTATAATAGGTGATTGTACCTACTTCATATGGACTTGTTCGGTCCACTGCAAGTTAGAAGTTTGGGAGGTAAGGATTATACATTGGTTATTATTGATGATTACTTGCGCTTTGCGTAGGTGTTCTTTCTAAAACACAAGTCAGATACTTTTTACATCTTTACAAATTTTGTCAGGTAGATCTAGAATGAATACAACAGTTCCGTAGTAAAAATCAAAAGTGATAATGGAACTAAATTCAAGTCTGGGGCCATGATAGAATTTTGTGAAAGCCTAGGTATCTTTCATGAGTTTTCCTCTCCTCACACTCCTTAGCAAAACAGAATAGCTAAGAGAAGGAATAGAACACTTATAGAGAATTATAGGACCATGTTGTGTGATGCCTCACTACAGGAATACTTCTGGGCTAATGGAGTTAACACTGCATGCCACATGCAAAATCGAGCACTCGTAAACAAGAATCATAATAAGACACCTTACGAACTACTACAAGGAAGAAAGCCGACCATTTCATATTTTAGAATCTTTGGTTGTAATGATTCGTTCTTAATAATGGCAAGTATCACACTACTAAATTTAGTGAAAAGAGCTTTGAAGGTATTTTCGTAGGATATAGTTGCCATAGTAAGGCATTTTGAATTTTCAATAAAAAAACCCTGGTTGTAGAAGAATCTATTCATGTTGTATTTGATGAGATGAGATTGCTGTAAAGCAGCTCTTATAGTGTGTTCATTGAAGATGCAGGTTCAAAGATGAAAGAACTAAACTTGGATGAGCCGACTAAATAAAAAGGTGAAAAGTTCATCAAGGTCACCACTCCAACCTCGATTGGAGAGGTTGATGATCAAGATAAAGAAATCATTCAAGTTGATGAAGTCACTCTTGTGGTTGAATAAGCTCCAGAAGTAAGGAACCTAGAGTTCAGACATCTGAAGGATCATCCAATTGATCAAATCATCGGAGATCCCCGGGATGGTGTCAGAACTCGTAGAGGTACAACTAATGAAAATTTGTATTTGAGTTTTCTCTCGCAGGTTGAACCAAAGAAGTTTTAGGAAGCAAACTCAGACGCATCATGGATAATTGCAATGGAAGAAGATTTGAATCAATTAAAGCGTTGTTAAGTTTGGAAGCTTGTTCCAAGACCCAAAGGCAAGAATGTTATCAAAACAAAGTGGGTCTACAGGAACAAGATGGACGAGGATGGAATAATCATAAAGAACAAAGCCATACTTGTCGCACAAGGTTACAGACAAGAAGAAGGAATCGACTTTGACCAGACATATGCTCCAGTGGCAAGACTGGAGGCAATCAGGTTATTTCTGGCATATGCTGCACTTAAGGGCTTCACTGTCTATCAAATGGACGTGAAGTCAGCCTTCCTTAATGGTGACATAAAGGAAGAATTGTATGTGGAAAAACCCCCCAGGTTTCGTTGATTCTAACTTTCCTATACATGTCTATCTTTTATTTAAAGCATTACATGGTTTGAAACAAGCTCCTCGAGCTTGGTATGAGACGCTGTCTAGTTTTCTTCTTGAGAAAAAAATTTATAAGAGGAAAATAGATAAGACATAATTTCTTAGGGAAATAAAAGGCAAGATTTTGCTAGTGCAAATCTATGTCGATGATATTATTTTTGGCTCTACTGACGACAACCTCTGTAGGAAGTTTACAAAACTTATGCAAGGGAAGATTGAAATGAGCAGTATGGGAGAGCTGAAGTATTTCTTAGGACTTCAAGTGAAACAATCTAAATATAGAATTTTCATCTCTCAGACTAAGTTCACCAAAGAGTTAATTAAGAAATTCAGAATGGAGTGCGCAACCTCTATGAGGACTCCAATGGGTTCAGCTGTGTTTCTGGACAAGGTTGAGAAAGGGAAACCTTTTGATGAAACAAAGTATAGAAGCATAATTGGATCCTTGCTCTATCTTACTGCAAGTAGACCGGACATAATGTTTTCAACATGTGTATGTGCTAGATTTCAAGTGAACTCTAAGGAATCACACTATGCTGCAAAGTGGATTTTGAGATACCTTAAAGGTACATCAAATATTGGCTTATGGTACCCAAGAAGTAATGATAGCGAACTAATTGGTTTTTCAGATGCAGATTTTGTATGTAGCAAAGATGACACGAAGAGAACTTCTGGGTCTTGCCAATTCCTAATAAGAAGGCTCATTTCCTGGAGTAGTAAGAAGCAGAACTATGTCGTAATCTCAACAACTGAGTCAGAGTATATCTCTGCAGGCAGTTGTTGTGCACATCTACTATGGATAAAGAACCAGTTTGAAGACTACAACATGCAGTTTCAAAACATTCCATTATTTTGTGACTCCTCCAGTGTGATTGCAATAGCGAACAACCTAGTCTCTCACAGCCGGAAAAAGCACATAGATCTACAATACCAATTCATCCGGGAGCATGTGGAGCATAGGGACATAAATCTACAATATGTCCCAACTGATAGGCAGATTGCTGATATATTCACGAAGCCGCTGGATTAGACCAAGTTCTCGTTCTTCAAACAAGAACTTGGAATGCTCAACAAAGAAGAATAGAGGAGGAGGACTCACAATATAGCTCAGAGATCAAGGAATTCGTCAAAAAGTAAAAATTTCTCAAGTTCAAACTTAATTTCTCGAGTAAGAAAATGACTACTCGAGTACTTCTTTGGACTACTCGAGAACTAAGAAAGTCACTCGAGTAATACCACTCGAGTGCTGAGTTTCTTCTCGAGAAGTATAAAGATATCACTCGAGTACCCTCATTCTCTAACTCGAGTACTGCCGGTCCACTCGAGAAGTAGGAAGAAAATTTCCCAAATTCTATTCAAATCTCTTTATTCGCAATCGATGCTTATACCGCCATTTTCTAAGGTATATTCGATTAATTACTTCCTCAATCATCGATAGTTAGGGTTATAAAAATAGAAAAACCGGATTTCTTTTTCTACCCAATTTCAAAAACCCTCTCTCTCGAAAAATAAAGAAAGTCCCTTCTCCTTCCGTCGCTGTTACAAAGCTCGCCGCCGTCGCCACTTCTAGGAGTCGATTTCTCTAGTTCTCTTGAAAAATGGCACCGTCTTCCAAGGTTGGTATTAGCAGTGAACTCGTTGTCTCCTGAATTGCAGAAATTTAAGACGATTTCAGGAATCTTCTTATTCTTCTCGACAACGCCAGTTTGACCTTCGTTCTCCAGCATCCCTGCAAGATTCTATTTTTTGAAGTAGAAGAATTCTTTCGTAATATCAAAGTGAAGAGAAATGGCAAGGTTCTTAAGTCCAAGGTTAAAGGGATTAAGATCAAACTCACCAAGTCTACTATTTCTACACTTCTTCGGCTACCCGTAGTTGATGAAGAAGATGATCTTACATATAAAGATAGTGACAGAGCTTGTAGTTTTTATGCAGTATCAACAAGGGTTACTTCCATTCGACAACCAGACCTCAACCCTGAAAGCAAATTACTTGTGGACATCATTGGCAAGATTCTCCTATGCAGGACAAGTTCTATAAGTTTCATTACTAATGATCTGTTTGACATAATGACATCCATAATCTGCAGAAAAAGAATTCAATTTGGTATGCTGATTTTGGATAAGATAAGGGAGAGAATCAAGGCTCCTAACTATGCCAGGATCATCTCTCTGATGCTGCATGAGATAAATCCTCAAGTTTTTGATTTCTCTAAAGGAACCACCCTGCACCATATGAATAAAGTATCAATCTCTTCTATTTAGAGATGGGAACTGAAATTGCGTAATCCTGCCCAGGCTGTTAAAGCTCATGAACATCCAGATGCAGAGGACAGGACTCCATCTCCCTCTCCACCTCATATTTCTAGAACATTTTGTGTAGTTTCTAAGGGAGAGCCTGCTCCTTCTATTCCAGAGGAAAGAATACCTACTCCACCTGCTGCTGCTTCTCTCCCTCCAACCACTCCTAAAGACATTCTGTCAGATACTCAAGTACAAGAAACCATACTCTCTACTGCAGAAGACATTAACCTGATGATAGAAGAACTAAACAATGAAGAGCTTCTTCTTCCCCTCTAGAAAGACAAACCTGTTGAACCATCCAAGGAAAAAACTCCAGTACCATCACCCTCTCCTACTCCATCTCCAGGATCCCCTGTTCAACCAGCTCAGTCTCCAGCAAAGTCTCCTTCCCCTCAACCAGACAAATCTCTTGAGATTGAAAAAGATAAATCTCCTGAACATCTCCCTGCTGATGAAGTTATTTCTATAGATGATTCAAAGATGTTAATCCTATAGAAGATGTTGAACCAAGACTTCCAAGTCTTAATTTCTCCATTCCCTCCTTGCTGCCCACAGAAAATGAAGATGAGGACAACACTATACTAAAGAAACTACCATCTACCTCATCTATTGTCATTGAAGAAATTGTTCCCTAGACTGCTCCTCCTCCTCCTCCAATTCCTCAAGCTATAACTCCATCTCCAATACCTGCTACAAATGATATTTTGGGTAAGATTGAACTAATGCTTATAGAACAGAGAAAATACTTTGATGATTCTCTGAAAAGTGTAACAGAAAAAGTAACCTCTCTTGAAAAAGAAATGAGCGGAGGATTTGCTGAGATCCAACACAATACTGATGAACTTAAAAGACTATTCCAAAATCGAGGAAAAACTTTGGATCATACCACTACAAGAATTAAAAATATGATGGAACAATCTATTACTTTGGCCAATAATCTGATTCAATTAGAAAAGAAGGTTCAAGAGCACAATCTCGAGATATTTGAAGAAGTTGGTACATTCAAAGAATCTGCAATAGAAACCCTTACTGTAGAAGTCAGAAAGGGGGAGACATTGGTCAAAGAATATTTATAAAAATCAGATGCTAACAAGCAAACTCTCTGGGAAGAAAAGTTGAAGGAAATTCGCATTGATGTGCAGAATCAGATTATTGGTGTTAAATTCCATACTTATGATACAACTATGTGGATGCACAACCAGATTTTTCCTGATTTCAAAGATGATCCAAATATAATTCCCCATCATCTGAATCCTCTAGCTCAGCACCCTCCTGCTCCATCTCCTCAGCCAACATTCTCTCCAAGACCCGAAGGCTTTGAAGCACCTCCTCCAGATTCTTATACTCAAGTTTGGGAATCTGATCTAGCTGACATTCTTCATCAAGCTCCTCCAGAAATTCATATTCCAAAGAAAAGAAAATATGGTGATGGATCTTCTGCTAGCAAGTCCATACCAAATCCATAAGCTGAAAAAAGGAAAGCACAAGAATTTGCAGAGATCTAAAGCCCTACTTCAAAAGCATTAATCCTTGATACTCTCAAGTTAGTAATGGATTATAATGAAAACAGGAAAAATCATTATAGCTCATCTGAATGGGAACTTCATGAAAAATCCTTAACCAAAAGAAGGATCTATGATCGAGAGTATAGAAGGAACAATCCCAATGCACCTCCAAGACCTCCTAAGTATTATCCAAAGCCATTCATCTATCAGAGAAGGCAATAAGAAAAGAAGGACAGATAGAAATAGCAACAATAACAACAACATCAAGCTAAAGAATGAAGAAAGTTCTAAGAGTGTGGATTGGAATTGTGTAGAAATGAATTTTGGACAATGCTATTTATATAAATCCTAAATTTTGATGATCTTCTCTTTGTCTTTAACTTTTGTGCATGTTACTCTGTTTTCTCTCTTTTATATCTAGTTCTTTATTTTTTTTATATAATTCACCTTAGTGTAGAGGGTTCTGACTTCTATAAATAGGGTGAGATTGCTGGGTATTGTATCCATAATAACCTATATTTGTATGAAGTCACCCTTGAACTAAGATGAATTAAGTTGTATTTGATGTATTGTTTGAGTTATGTGTTTGCAGGACTTATTGCCAAGTGTAGACCAATGTCAGTCTACAATGGTTCACTAAACACAGGACCATACAATATAATCCCTTATTGTTTGATCCATGGTGTTGAATCATGTGTAGTCTCTCTATTGGGATACACTTCACTTTCAAGCACTAGGTTTGTTGGAGAAAGACATGTTGCTGATTCCATTGAAGAAAGGAAAATTTTTATAAACCAAAATTTTCTAAGTGCTTCACTCGAGTAGAATTCTATTACTCGAGTAGAATCTTTTGCTGTACTCAAGTAAGACTTGTCTGGATTTCGAGTAAAGGAAATGGTTCTCGAGAAGTTTGAATCTAGCTCTCGAGAGGCCAAGTCCATTACTCAAGTAGACCTCTTCTCTTTCTCGAGTTGACAGACTTCCCTCTCAGAAATTTTCTAAGTAAAGTACTCGAGTAGTTATATTGATTACTCGAGTAGTACAAGATTGTCTCGAGTAATAGAAGTCAAGCACTCGAGTTGTATTTCTAGTTCTTGAGTAGTGAAGTTCTAGTACTTGAGTAGTCTACCTACTTCTCGAGAAGTCTAGATCTAGTACTCGAGTAACAAGTTTTCCTTCCAGAATTTTTTTCTAAGTCTTATTCTCTAGAAGTTCACTTCAACTTCTCGAGTAACATTTTTAGCACTTGAGTGATAATGAATTCTGTCCTGAAATTTCCTGAAGTGCTTCTTCTTGAGTAGTCTGGTATTGTCTTCTCGAGAACCCATTCTAGTACTCGAGTTGTTCTTCCTTCATTCGAGTAATCCAGTTATTTTTCTTAGAAAAATTTCTAAGTCCTGAGAGTCATATTTTTCAAATGACTTGACGTGATTGGTCCATGTGGCGGTCATTAATGATAATTATGACCATTAGGAAGATCTTATAAAAGGTCTTGTCATTCCGACTAACCCTAAGAGTGTATAAAAAAAGAAATTTTCTAAGAATTCTGGATCGGCCATCTCTTTCTAAATTCAGAAGCCTCCGCTCATCGTGCTCATCGCCAAGGAAGATTTCGATCCAAAATGACTAGCAGATCAAGATCTTCTTCAATCTCTTCATCTTCTATTTGATCTTGTGAGTCAAGAAATCTCAGATCAAGGATCTAGCCGAGAGTCTTCTTGCCGCAAAGATCAAGAAGGAAGACCTAGGTAGAAATTTGCAGATCTGAGAGAGATATTCTGTTTGTATTTCTTAAATCCATTTTATTCTTATAGGAGATTATTCTCCGAGTGTAGTAGCTTTGTTCTCTGAGTTGTAGGAAGTTTTTCATCTTCCGAGAGTAGATCCGTTTTATGGATCGTGTTGTAGGAACATTGTTCCGAGTAGTAGGACTATTTTAATCTGAGATTAGTGGAGTAGCCGAGTCTAGTGCATTGCTAGATCGGTGAGTGGGAATCGGACGTACCCAAGGTTGGGGAACCACTATAATACTTGGTGTCGTCTATGATTGCTTGATTATTTTCTTTGCATAGATTGCTAAATTTTTTATTCCGCAAAAAGACGCACAACTCACCTATTCACCCCCCTCTAGGTGATTTAGGTAGACAACTAATAATATCATACTCAGTCCAACTTCTTCTTCACAGCACAAAGGATTTTTCCTACTTTGTAACTGCAACAAAACTTGCTGTTACCTGAGCAGAATAATTCTCAGCTCAACTTATTCACAGCAACAAAGATATTGATCTTTCTTTGGCTTGTATTTGAAGTAACTTGTAGAAATTACATCTGCTTCTTCTCTCTTTTCCGGGCTGAGGAGATTCATCCCTAACTTCTTCTTTACATCCTCCAGTATATATTTTTCAGAGTTGTACGGCTGGATTTGTGAAGAACTTGCTGGTGCAGATGGAAAATGGAACCAGCTAACTTTCTTTTTCCTCTTTAGAGATCTGCTCTAATCTTGCTGTAGTCGATGATAAAGACAAACAACTAACTTGATAAGCCTTTAGACTTGCTATCTTGAGATTCCTGTTCTTCAGTCAAAGCAACAATAGAGATGAAGAAGAACCATGTCAACAACTGCTTTTTCTATAAAAAAGATTCTACTTTTATTGAATGAAACCCAATGGCTCTTTTAGCAGTGGGCCCCATACCATTAATGGCCACCTGCTATCTTTCTTTAACGTTAACCATCGTACAATAGCTCTGTGGCGCCTTTTATCATGTACCGTAGCTTTGCCTCTAACAATTTGAATAAGGTTGACTTGTTGACTTTCTATTGTCATCATCTATGGACTTAGCCAAAAATCAAACATCAGCAGCATGGGCGTTGAGTGAGCAAGCCTCACTCCGCGCCAAAACACTTAGACAAAATTCTGTCTATGTAGGCGTTGATTGAGTAAGCTACACTCAACGCCAAAACACTTAAGAAACCTTTTTGCCATTACGCATTGACAGTGTTGAGTGAGCAAGCCTAACTCAACAAAAAAACACTTAGGCAATCTTTCTACCATTAGCTGTTGACAGCGTTGAGTGAGCAAGCCTCACTCAATGTCAAAACACTTAGGCAATATTTCTTCCATTAGGCGTTGACAGTGTTGAGTGAGCAAGCCTCACTCAACACTTTTTGCCTTAGCTTATACTCCAGCCTCTTCTACATGCTTGGCATTGAGAGCGTTGAGTGAGCACGCCTCACTCAATGCTTTTTTCCTTAGCCATGCTTTCTGCTAGTTGGCATTGAGTGTGTAACCTCCACTTAATGCCAAACTACTTAACATATTTTCTTCTGTTATCTGGCATTGAGTGAGTGAGCTACACTCAACGCAATTGGACTTAGTCAAATTTCTGTGTCTAAAAACAACACTAGCTTTGAGAAATAGTCAACACATTAACACAGGGCATTGAGTGAGCTTTCTTCACTCAACGCCTATGGACTTAGTAAATATTCACAGTTATATAATGGTGTTGACTTACTGAGCTATACTCAATGATTATGAAGCAATGGAGTTGAGTGAGTGATCTACACTCAATGCCTGTGGACTTTGCCACTTTTCTGCTCATTTCTTCTTAAACTTTTACTGCATTAGCCTTTCTCATAGCTTTTTGCTGTATGGCATTGAGTGAGTTGACCTCACTCAATGCCTATGGACTTAGCCACTTTCTCAGCTTTCCACTCTTTTGGCTTTGACTTTATAGGCTCCACTCAGTACTATAAGTCATCTGGCGTTGAGTGAGTAACCTTCACTCAACACCTGTGGACTTAGATTTTTGTCTATCCACATCTTAGGTAAGTATTTACTTGACTTAGCCACTTAGGCTACCTGTCTCATCAATGTTACTAGGACATCCTGCAATCACAAAACTTGAGAAAAAGTTAGATCACCATATGTGTATTGGTGTCTACTAATCGTGATGAGAATCAAAACCAAACTAGCAATCCAACTAGGCACGTATACCTATCAAATTGTTGCTAGGGGAAACAAGTGTCGTATTAAGATTCAGGAACTGTTGAGTAATCTTACTCACACGAAGACTATTATCTTATCAAATCATTGTTTTAGGGTTTTAGAGAAAGCTAATTGCGATTAATAAAAGAAATATTGCGCTAAAAAGAGAACTACTTGCAGTTAAATAGAGAGCTATTAAAAGCGATTATAACAAGGAGTTGAAACGATGAAATAGAAATGCACTCGATCGAGAATCAACTCGACAAAAGTTGACTAAAAATGCGATAATAAACCCTAACTTAATAAGGTAAAGGACCTTGACCATGGAGGTTCCTAAATCTTGAACACGCTTCTCTCGAAGTCAAGCCCAACTGAGTTTAGGAAGGTCCGACCGAACTCTTGTCCAAATCAGAGACCTAAAGTTCGCTTTACGCGGTGAACCCCACTATTGGATTTCACTCCAATCCGAGAGATTTAACGTCCGTCTCTCTCAAGGGGTGCGTGCAAGTCTCTTTACTCTTGAGTGTTCACTTCAAACTACGAGCCTCTCGGCTAGCGAAGAGTGAAAATAAATATGGAAATTATATATCGATGATATAACTCCAACCATGAATTTTCAAGAGTAAATCGAAGGCCTAAACCCTAAAAAAAAAGTAAACTTAAAGAATCTTAACTTAATCAACTCGAACCTCGGATCATCAAGATCGAGTACAAGGATGATTAGTTAATCATGGAGAAGTGGAGGAAGAGTGATGAGTAGAAGAACATTAAGAGAACAAAGATAAAAAGGGCACTTTATATTAATACTAAAAGAGAGTTACAACTTGGAATAAAGGATTACAAGTGCAATGAAATAAACACCTATGCTAGCATTTACTTTAAGCTACTAAAGCAACTACAAAAACTAATACAAAGGATTACACTAAGCAAGGATTAAAAAGCTAAAAATGCGAAAGAGGGAGAGGAAAAGCATGAAAAACTCCAAGAAACGAAAGGGCAGCACCTCCCCACTCACCCTAAAGTACTTGTTGGACACAAGGGGGAGGCCTGAATTTATAGACTTTTTTCGAGTTGGTCACGCCATCCTGTCACGCCCGAGGAGGGCATGTCAGGGGGTGTATTGGGTACGGGGTAGACCTCGGGATCTTAATTCTGACTGAAATGATGATTTCTTTTGTAGGTTGGTGGACACGCCCTAGGACATGCCCGCGTAGGAGGGGTGTGTAAGGCATGTCATGTCTCAATCATTGGTCGGAAATCCGTCAGTCATCGAAAAAGGTGGAACACGCCGGGTGACACGCCCGTGTAGGGGGGAATATAAGTACTGTTGACGTGCAACAATGGGAAATCTTTAAATGCGATAGTAGGCTTCGGGATGAGGGTGACATGCCTAGGGAGGGTGTATCAGGGGGGCATGTCAGGTGTTTTTTCTCGGGATTTGGGTTCTGGCAGCAATCTTCCTCGGGATCATTTTACACGCCAAGGGAGGGCGTGTCAGGGGGGCTGTCAGGTCATTTTGGCTAAAAACTGAGAAACTCTTCAAAAAGAAGAGAAAACATAAGTGGCAATAGAATATACAAAAGGAGGGCAATATATAAGCTTATAAGACATGATTTGTGTATTAAAAATCTAAAAAATACCCTAATAGTTTAGACTACAAAATATACTATCAAATTCCCCCAAACTTAAGCTTTGCTTGTCCCCAAACAAAGATATAAAAACAGGTAACATAAAAAGTTACTAATCATAAAGTTCTAATTATGCTTACACAAGTACTATGCGAAATTCTAAGTAGGGAGAAGGTGAAATGTAAACCTAAAACAATTACTTAAATATGGTTTAACAATTTATAAACTTTACTAACGAAAATAAATCATCCAAAATTTTAACAAAATTCTTTAAATAAATTTAAGCAAAGCAACAAAATGAAAAAAACGCATTGAGTTGTTACTAGATCCAAGAGACACATTATAACCATATCAATCAAATAACAAAAAATATAAATTTAAACCCAAAATTTTACCATTTTACTTTTCTTCTTTACTTAGCTAATAAATATAATTCAAAAACATGAATCAAAAGGACTTATTTGGACCGAAACATTTGGTTTAAGATTATGATTAGGAGTGGAATTCAAAGATAGACAAGGATGCTTAAAAATCACAATAAACCAAAATAAAGAGTTTCAAAAAAATTTATCATAAATAAAATACTTTTTTTTTCTTTTTTTCATTTTCTTTATATATTTTTTTCAAAACAAAGGCCATAAATAATTTTTCTTTTCATTTTGAAATTGGCCAAACAAAAGTAAACACTTCTTTTGAGCAAAACTTTTTCAAAAGTTCTCCAAATATATCTCAAAACAAACCCATCATAATCATGATAAATTTTTTTATGAAACTCAAATGGTTAGTATGATTAGATAGGTTGGAAATTTTTATCTTTGGTGAAAATGAAATGATAAGTGGAGGTTTCAATTGAAATCGGAAAAAAGGCACTAAAACGGCTAACTAGGGATAAAAATTTTTAGGTTGGCAAGAAGGCTCAAACGAAAACAAAAATGACCTAAATCATTTTCATGTTTTTAAATTTATCTAAAACATAAGCTTTGAAAAATTTCAAAAAGAAAATCATAAATAATAAAAAAAAGACTAATGAAATTATCTTGAAAATAGAAATAATAAGCGACTTGGATCATTCACATATACTATGGTAATCAAAAGTTGACATTACAAAAATTATCCAAAAACGAAAAGGAAAATAGTGGATGAAAGATTTTCGAGAAAGTAAAGAAAATAAAGAATGAAAGCCATAATAAAAATGCGAGTTTTAGAAAAATGTTTCACGTTAACATGCTACCGTGAATTAGAAACACAACATAGCCAACATTTATTTGTGAAACATAATTAAAAAGAACGATTAGAAAGATCATAATTTGCTAAGTTGTTATAGGGAATATTGAGAAAACAAAACAAAAAGCAAGGGATACTCTTAAAATATCAAAATTCGTTTAAACTATTAAAGCAAAAACAAATAATATATATATATATATTTTATTTTTTTAAAATATTTTCTATTTTTTTGTATTTTTAAGATATTTTCTTTTTTTTGATTTTTAAGATGTATATAGAGATTTTTTTTAAGGAAGCAAAATAAAGACAAGAGAAGGAGGAAATCCTCCCCCAAACTTAAAATAGACATTGTCCTCAATGGAGAAAGGAGGGGATGGAGAGAGAGAAATTAAAAAAAAAATGAAAGTACAGAATTAAAAAACAGGTACTTCCTCGAATTTATGCATCATGAATGTTTATTGATGTCGCTCCCCATGCTTGCGCTTTGGAACTTCTTGAAATGTAATCATTGGACTTCATGATGGAATCAGCAACATTAGAGAAGGCGATCAAAGAAAATTCAGCTTGTTGGAGCCGTCCGGGGTAAAAAGTGCAAAATAAAGAAAATAGAAAAATAACTTGGGTTGCCTCCCAAGAGCACCCTTTGTTTAAAACGTCGTTTGAGCTCGATGCAACAAATTAATATTGTCCAAAATAATAATTACAGTTTTTAACAAAAATAAATAGGCTCAAGTTAGTTTAAAGTTCATGCAGAAGAAAATTAACATTGTTTGGACTGACATCATAATCACCAGAAAAATAGAGTTTAAGATGCTGCCCATTTACTTTGAAATCGCCCTTATGAGGGTGTGAAATTAACATAGTGCCATACAGAAAAACCTTTTTAACAGAAAATGGCCCAAACCATCGTGACTTTTGTTTTCCAGGAAATATACGTAAACGTGAATTATATAGAAGAACTTGGTCGCCCGATTTGAAGGTTTTTGGGTGCCTTTAGTGTTTGTCGTGAAAACGTTTCTTCAGCTCTTTATAAAAATTTTTATTTTTTATGTGTACGAGGGCCACTCGTCGAGTTCACTAAGTTGAAATTTTCGAAAATCGCCGACAGAGTGGGAATCGAAATTTAAAAACCTTAAGGCCCAAAAAGCGCGGTGTTATAATTCTACGGGTAAATGGCACGATTTTCCATAGACCAACCGATATGGCGTACAACCAGTGGAGGTTTTGTACGTTGTTCGGTAGGCCCATATAGCATCGTCTAATTTGGTTGATCTTTTTTAGAGGTGGAAATAGTCTTTTCTAAAAAAAATTTATCTCTCTGTTTACTACTTTGACTTGTCCGTTAGTTTGGGGGTTGTAGACAGTTGAAAGCTTATGCGTAACGCCGTATTTAATAAGAATTTTTGAAAAATACGCGTTACAAAAATGTGAACCCCTATCGCTAATGATGGCTCGTGGCGTACCGAATCGAGAAAATAATTTCTTTAAGAAAGTAATTATGACTCACGCGTCGTTAGTAGGAAGAGCTTGGGCCTCAGCCCATCGTGAAACATAATCTACAACAACTAGAATGTATTTATTCCTGAAGCTAGAAGGAAGTGGGCCAACAAAATACATTACCCAGAGGTCAAAAACTTCGCACCCGAGGAAATAATTGTGCGGCATTTCATTTTTATTGGAAATATTTCCTGACCGTTGGCAACTATCACACCTACTCACAAAGGCTTGCGCGTCTTTAAACAGGCTAGGCCAGTAAAAACCCACGCAAAGCATTATGTGAGCGGTGCAAGCAGCTTGATAGTGACCACCAGTCGGTTCTTCATACAAATGTTTTAAAATATCTAATCCTTCTTCAAAAGAGACACATATCCTTATCACTTGGTCTGCACAGACTCGGAAAAGATGCGGGTCTTCCCAAAAAATAGTTCTTCAACTCAGAAAAGAATTTCTTCTTTTGCTGAGAGGAGAACTCTTTCCGGAGCACACGGGCCATTAAATAGGTGGCTATGTGTGCAAACCATGGAGACTGGGATGTTTTAATTAAAAGCAGCTTCTCATCGGGGAAGAAATCATTAAAAGATTTTTCATCTAATTATTCTATATACGGATTATCTAATAGTGAGAGATGGTCGGCAGAAAAATTCTCAGCTCCTCGCTTATCACGGATTTCTAAGTCAAACTCTTAGAGGAGTAAGAGCTAGTGAATCATGCGCGGCTCGACATCCGTCTTAGCAAGACGGTACTTGAGGGCCGAGTGGTCCGTAAAAACGATAATTTTGGAAAGCGTAATATATGGACGGAATTTATCAAAAGCAAAAACAACAGCTAGGAGCTCCTTCTTGGTTGTGGTATAATTCTCTTGTGCCGATGTAAGTGTTTTACTTGCATAATAGATGGGGTGAAAGTTTTTAGATATTCGTTGTCCTAGTATGGCTCTCACTGCGAAACTACTTGCATCGCACATAATTTCAAAGGGAAGGTCCCACACTAGAGCTATCATAATAGGGGCATTAATTAACTTTTCTTTTATTAATTCAAAGTCAGATAGACAAAGGTCATCAAAAATAAACGAGGTGCCTTTTTATAAGAGTTGAGTAAGGGGTTTGGTGATTTTGGAGAAGTCTTTTATGAAGCGGCGGTGGAACCAGCGTGTCCTAGGAAACTTCTTATAGATTTTACGTTCGTAGATGGCGGCAGCTTCTCGATAACTTCTATCTTAGCTATATCTACTTCAATTCCTCTCGCAGAAATCTTATGACCCAAAACTAACCCTTCCCTCACCATAAAATGACATTTTCCCAATTTAGGGCAAGGTTGGTTTCTTCACATTTTTCTAAGACTTTTTCGAGGTTTTCTAAACTACTATAAAAGGAATCGCCGAACAAGGAGAAATCATCCATAAACACCTTTATAATTCTTTCTACGTACATGTCGAAGATAGCGAGTATACATCGTTGGAATGTAGATGTCGCATTGCATAATCCAAATGACATTCTTCGGTAAGCGAAGGTGCTGAAGCGACAAGTAAATGTAGTTTTCTCCTGGTCCTCGAGGGAGATGGGGATTTGAAAGTACCCCGAGATACCATCGAGAAAACAGTAAAAGCTATGGCCCGATAATCGCTCTAAAATTTGATCGATGAACAATAATGTGAAGTGGTCCTTGCGGGTGGCGTCATTTAACTTACGATAGTCAATTCACATTCGCCACCCCATCACCATCGGTGTCGGGATTAAATCATTATTTTCATTACTAATTACAGTTATCCCTCCCTTTTTTGGCACTACCTAAATAGGACTAACCCACTTACTATCAGATATAGGAATGATAATTCCTGCATCAAACAGTTTCATAACCTCACCCTTGACTACTTCTTTCATATTTGGATTTATACGGCGCTGAGGTTGGATTGAATTATGCGAATTATCTTCCATTAGGAATTTGTGGGTTCAGAAAGATGGGCTTATGCCCTTGATATCGGAAATCTGCCAAGCAATAGCTCTGCGATGTTTAAGTAAAACTAAAAGGATTTTATCATTTTGCACTTAAGCTAGGTTGGCCGAAACTATTACTGGTAGTTTAGAATCTTTTTCTAAGAAGGCATACTTAAGATGTCCAGGAAGTTCTTTTAATTCTAGGGTAGGGGGCTCTTCATACGACATTTTGGAAATTCTTCTTTTTGAAAAACAATGTCTTCATCGAGCTTAACTTTATATAGAAAATTGGAAAGATGGAGTCTGCGACCATGGCTGTTTCTTGCAGAAATTCATTTAGAAGAGTTGAAGAAAAACAAAAATAAGAAATCTCACTTTCACATTCAGAAAGGTAGTAGGAAGATTGTTCACCTAAGGCATCTAAGAAAAAACATGAGTCGTCAATTTCTAGGGTGTTCTTCATCGAAGGGGTGATAGAGAAAGTTACTTCATCATTGCTTACTCGAAGGAAGAGCTTGTCATTGCTTACGTCAATGATAGCTCGGGATGTGGCAAGGAAGGGTCGGCCAAGGATCAAGGGAACCTCGACGTCTTCTTTGATGTCCAATATGACGAAATCCACTGGGAAGATGAATTTGTCGACTTTGACTAGAACAGCCTCCACTATTCCTAACGGGTACTTAACAGATCTATCAGCGAGCTGGATACTCATAAGTGTGGGGTCGAGGCTACCAATTCCTATCTTCTTGAATAACGAGAGGGGCATTAAGTTGATACTCGCACCTAAGTCGGGTAATGCTTGCTTGACAAAAAGATCACCAAAGACACACGGTATAAAAAAACTGCCCGGATCACTGATCTTCTTTGGTAAACTATTTATCAAGACCGCAGAGCACTCACCATTTAGTGTGACATGCAATAAGTTTTCTAACTTCTTCTTATTAGTCAGGAGGTCCTTATGGTACTTAGCGTACTTCGGTATCTGGGATATCGCTTCATGGAAGGGTAGATTTTTGTGGATTTGCTTAAATATTTCAAGGAAGCGGGAGTATTGATCGTCCTGATGTATCTTGCTAAGTTCGGAAGGGTATGGTGGATTTGGATTATTTTTAAAGATGGGTGGTGGAATGAGATCTTTTCTTCAACATAGAGAGAGGTGATAACTTCTTTTTCAAAAGAGGGTGGAATTTTTAAAATGGTGGCGGAGCTCGCCTCGGGCTATTCGCTAACCATACCAGAAACTTGCATCCCACTCCGAAGAGTTATAGCTTTCGCTTGCTCTCTCGAGTTGGGCTCGGTGTTGGCAGGAAGAGACCCGATGGGTCGCTCAGAAATAATTTTTGCGAGTTATCCTACTTGATTCTTGATACTTTAAATGCTTTCGGCTAGGGTTCATATAGTAGCATCATTAATATTCATATATTTTGAAAACATTTCCTCTAAACTTGGAGGTTTTGGAAAATTTTGAGGAGGTGGTGGTGGTGCAAAAATATCATTTTGTGGTGGCGGGCGCATTGCGTTCGAGGGATTACTCCACTAAAAGTTTGGGTGGTTCCGTAAAGCGGGATTATAACTATTTAAAAAAGCAAAACCCGGAGCAGGAAAATTAGCAGCAGAAAAATTATGAAAAGCGTTTTTAGGCATATTATTAATATAATCTAATTGTTCGGGAGCAGGAGTTGCAGATTACCATACCTGAGGGACGGAGGCAGCGGTCATCTTCGTTATCTTTTTACTTAATACTTCCACTTGCCGAGCTATCTAGGAGACGTTGTCAACTTCAAATATACCTACAAGTTTTTTCGGGCGAGGTCTAGGCACATTACACTAATATATGTTCTTGGCCATGTCCTCGAAAAGATCAAGAGCTTCTTCTGGGGTTTTGTGGTTTAAGGTACCACCAGAAGCTGCGTCTATCATTTGCCTTGTGTTTTGATTTAGCCCGTTATAAAACGTCTGCACTTGTAACCATACAGGCAGCTCGTGATGGGGGTATCATCTTAGGAGTTCTTTAAATCTTTCCCAGGTTTCTTATAAAGTTTTAGAATCTATTTGAAAAAAGGCAGAAATATCGTTCCTAAGTTTTGCGGTTTTAGATGGAAGAAAATACTTCGCCAGAAATTTTTCAGTTAGTTGATTCTAGGTGGTGATGCTATTTTTTGGTAGAGTGTTCAACCACTGTTTAGCTTTAGTTCTAAGGGAGAAATGGAAGAGTCTTAGCCTAATAACATTATTAGTAACACCATTGATTTTACAAGTGTCACACATCTCAAGAAAGCTAGTTATATGCGCGTTCGGATCTTCATCTTGAAGTCCGTCATTATGCACATACGACTGCACCATTTGAATTATGCTAGGCTTAAGTTCAAAATTATTGTTAGCTATAGTAGGGCAAAATATGCTTGATTCTGTACCCTCTAGATTTGGCCATGCATAATAGGACATAGGCCTTTGCACGGCTTCCTCTACGATGGTTCTTCCATTCTTAGGGCAGGGGGTTCTTCCATTCCTAGGGTAGAAAATGATTCAGAATCCTCAACAAGTATTTAGAGAGTAGGGTCTTGAAATCTCGATCTTCTCCGAAGAGTATGCTCATTTTTGTGGTGCAAGTCCAAAATAACAGACGGATTTCTGCGGGTCATGCACTAGTAGAAGAGAAGATGAAGAAAGAGAAAAGTAAACCAGAAAAAAAGTTACTAATTTTTTTTGAAATATTTGTTTTAACCCCGAACTTCCCAAGGGCTACCCGATGAAGGGTTTATAAGGTACTAGACAAGATAGTGGCATTTAAAGACACATTGCCCTTTTTGAGAGAGTTAGGTTGTGTAGAAAAATTGTGATGTGGGTTTCTATTAAGAGCGGTAATATTTTTTTAAAATTTTTTTAATTTTTTTAAAGAAAGAGGGTTGTTTTAAGATCCAAATAGGCAAGTATACCTATCGAATTGAAGCTAGGGGAAATAAGTATCGTATTAAGATCTGGGAACTACTGAGTAATCTTACTCACAAGAATATTATTATCTTATCGAAGGATTGTTTTATGGTTTGAGAGAAAGCTAATTGCGATTAAGAAAATGAATATTGCACTAAAAAGAGATTTACTTGCAGTTAAATAGAGAGCTACTAAAGGCGATTATAACGAGGAGTTGAAATGATGAAATAGAAAAGCACTCGATCGAGAATCACCTCGACAAAAGTTAACTAAAATACGATAATAAACCCTAACTTAATAAGGTAAATGACCTTGACCGTGGAGGTTCCTAATGCTTGAACACACTTCTCTCGAAATCGTGCCCAACTGAGTTTAGGAAGGTCTGACCGAACTCTCGTCCAAATCGGAGACCTAAAGCTCGCTTTACGCGGTGAACCCCACTATTGGATTTCACTTTAATTTGGGAGATTTAACGTCTGCCTCTCTCGAGGGTTCCGTGCAACTCTCATTACTCTTGAGTGTTCACTTCAAACTACGAGCCTCTCGGCAAGCTAAGAGTGAAAACAAATATGTAAATTATATATCGATGATATAACTCCAACCATGAATTTTCAAGAGTAAATCGATGGCCTAAACCCTAAAAAGAAAAAGTAAACTTTAAGCATCATAACTTAATCAACTCGAACCTCGGATCATTAAGATCGAGTATAAGGAGGATTAGTTAATCATGGAAAAGTGGAGGAAGAGAGATTAGTAGAAGAATATTAAAAGAACAAAGATAAAAAGGGCAAATTATATTAATACTAAAAGAGAGTTATAACTTTGAATAAAGGATTACAAGTGCAATTAAATAAATACCTATGTTAGCATTTACTTTAAGCTACTAAAGCAATTACAAAAACTAATACAAAGGAGTACACTAAGCTTGGATTAAAAAGCTTAAAATGAGAAAGAGGGAGAGGAGAGGCATGAAAAACTCCAAGAAACAAAAGGGCAGCACCTCCCCTCTCACCCTAAACTACTTGCTGGACACAAGGGGGAGGCCTGAATTTATAGACTTTTTTCGGGTTTGTCACGCTCCCTTGTCATGCCTTGGGAGGGCATATCAGGGGGCGTGTCTGGTATGGGGTTAACCTTGGGAGATGAATTCTGACAAAAATGATGATTTCTTCTGTATGTCGGTGGACATGCCCTGGGACACACCCGTATAGGAGGGACGTGTAAGGCACGTCATGTCTCAATCATTGGTCAGAAATCCGTCAGCCATCGAAAAAGGTGGAACACACCCGGTGACACGCCCGTGTAGGGGGGCCTATTAGTACTGTTGACGTGCAGCAACAGGAAATCTTTAAATGCGACAACAGGCTTCGGGATGAGGGTGATACACCCAGTGACACACCCATAGAGGGTGTGTTAGGGGGCGTGTCCAGTGTTTTTTCTCGGGATTTGGGTTCTAGCAGCAATCTTCTTTGGGATTAGGTTATACGCCCGGTGACACGCCCAGGGAGGGCGTGTCAGGGGGGCGTATCAGGTCATTTTGGCCAAAAACTGAGCGAACCTGCAAAAAGAAGAGAAAACATTAGTGGCAATAGAATATACAAAAGGCGGTCAATATATAAGCTCACAAGACATGATTTGTGTATTAAAAACCTAAAAATACCCTAATAGTTTAGACTACAAAATATACTATCATGTATACATTGTTTGCTAGACCTTCTTCAAATCCAGGACATTAGGATCAATGGACCCAACAATCTCTCCTATTTGAAAAAGTCAAAACCTATGCCAATATATACACTAACATACTTAAGCAACATATACAGAAAGCACTAACATAACATGATTCAGAATAATCATAATCATAACAAATGATATTTCATTTAATATATAAGGATTTATAATGTTTGTGCATGAAACAAAATGTAAGATTCCTAAACCCTATAAGCAGAACCCGAAGCTTTTCATGTTTCAGGTTCTCTTATCACAATTCCACTGCCCTTGGATATCTTTATAGGTTTGTCTTCTGCTCTAGCTATCTTCTTTCCCTTCTTATCTGCTTCATCAGCTGCCTTTGCCTTAGTTGCTTTTTCCCTTTTAGCTTCAGCTTTCTTGTCTCTTTGTCTCTGAAAGTAGCTATAGGGATTTGGAAAGTACTTAGAGGTCTCAACTTCATCAGGAGACAGAAGGTTTGAATTTTTGTTTTTCCAGTATAGCCTCCTTAAGGTGTCCTTCTTGTCCATCTTGTCCCATTCCACAGTGCTATATAGTTTGTGTCTATCTTTCTTCTTGTACTTTACTTGATCCCAGACAATTAGAAAGATAGATCTGGATTCTAGCCTCCATACTTCAAAATCAGGTCTCTTTTCCATTTCCTCTCTATATCTTTTCTTCCTCAGCCTGATCTCTTCTTCAGTTTCAGTAGTTATATTCCTTTATTTGGTGTATAAGGCCTGATTTATAGTGGGGCTGAAAGAAGGAATCTCTGTAATAGTAGACTGTTCTCTCCACTGAGCACCAACACTATCACCTTATTTTATGTACTAAACATACTCTTGATTATCTTGTACCTGATCAACAACTGACATTCTGTACAAGGCATCTTCCACTTGATCAAGCATCATTGCGTTGTTATCATACTGAATTTGCTTGATTCCTAATGATCCTCTCACCACATTAGTTACCCAGACCATGTTTTCAGTATTAGTTCTTATAGCCTAACTCTCTCCCTTTTTGACTTCTTCAACTATTTTCGTGGTCTGGGAGGTGCAGGCCTTGTTCTTTCAGTTTCTAGATAATTAACTCCTGTAGTAACATGGTTCTTTACTTCAAGCATATGTTCATAGAGCAACTTTGTACAGACATCTACCTTAGTAAAGATTTTTGTCTTCTATTAATCCCACAGAACATTATCAGCATTATGAATGTCATGCATGTTCTGATTCTTAATATTTTGATTTTCTATGATAGTGACAACATTTTGGCTTGCTACATACATCTTGTCTATGGTGTAGTCCACAGCTGGGGCAGCCCTTTTAAAGAACTTTACAGTTTCTCCTTTCGGTAAGTTTACTTCAAATCTTATAGATTTGATTTCTGTTGCCAAATCATTTCTGATGTCTTTTAATGCACCATCCACAAATGTTCCTAGGGTTCTCCTTTGTTCATCTAGAAGTCCCTTCAGCTGAGCTAGGAATATTGGTGGCAGCTGATCTATTCTGGCAGATGTTTTTTCATCTAGAGCTTCCTGTACTGGCTTGTTCCCTATTCCTTGTACAGAATCACTCTTGGACTGGCCATTATCTGCATGTTCTGAGGATCTGAAATTGCTCACCCACAACTAATGCATCTTGTATTATTTATTCTGCAAGATGCTCCCCCTCAGCCATTGCAGTCCTGTATTCAGCAAAAGTAATTTCCATGACTTTTTCAAGAAGATGCTCATCTTCAGACATTATAGTTTCCATTTCAATATTCAGAATTATCTCCCCCTTACTCTGATGAATCTTTCCATCCAGCAGTTCTTGGGGTGGTGAGAGGGAAGCATCACCTCTTGGGAACTCCAAGGCCGCCCCTTCCATCTCTATAGGGAGTTGTTGACTATTGTCTCTGCCACTTGCTCAGCCTATTCAATTGGAGGAGAAATAGATTCTTGCTCAGTTTCAGTTGACTTCTGAGCACCTACATCCTTCCTAGACAAAACTTTAAAACTTGTCAGTTCTAAATCATGGGTTTCTTCCTCATCAAAAGAGCTGCTAGTGGAGCTGGGCTCAGGAACAGATATCTTTTTTCCTTTCTTTTCAGCAGCTAATGGTCTATGTGGGCTAAGTACCCTTTCCCACCTTTTAAGCATCTTGAAGTCCATTCTTCTCATATGATGTATTCTTGCTCCCAGTTTCAGGTTTAGAATCTCTGGAACAGTTTGTCGCAGATACAAGGACATAATTCTCCAAAAATTTGGTACATTCATGCACTCAGTAATCCTTTCAAAGAGAATTCTTACCCAGTCAGTTCTCTTGGTCAATATGACCCTGCACATTAGCTCGAACATCTTTTTTGAGATCTTATCGTGGGAACATGTTATACATAACCGAGCCTTCCCGATGACATCTACCAAGAACTTGCCTTCAGGGTTCAATTCCTTCCTTAGGATTGATCCAGTGGAGTGCTTGGAAAACCCACACCATTTAGGGGCAGTCTTTACATCATCTTGTGACAGTTCATCTTCGTCATCAGTCGCGGAGAACTTTGTCAGCTTTAGGGCTTTGCTTAGCCTTCTTGATGTTATCTTACTTTTGTTCCACTCATAGATGTCTTGATTTTTCCAACTGCAACATCTTACTTGGCATTAGAGAATAACTCTAGAACCTCTTGTTTCCAAAGCAAATAGGGTTCCGACAAGATGAATTCTACGTTAGATGTTCAAAAAAGATGAAGAACATATTTTACCTCTTCAGGAGCATCTCTGAATCCATTTCTCACCAATTTCGAGACCTCGAATAGGAAATCTAGTCCCTTGGGCGCCATTTACTTGGAGAATTTTTCTACCTAGCGAGAACGACTTTCCGTCGATTTGGTGAATACGGGCGGGAGAGGGCAAGGAACAATGACTTTGCTTTATGCACAAGCTCTACTATTTATAGTTATTTCTTAAGAGAAGGCGGAAAGTCACTTACCCGATTTGGTGATTAAATTTTGATCAACGGTCTGGATTAAGTCTTTTACTTAGCCGCCCACAGACAACTTTTGCATTTTGTCATAAGTCTTAATTGGTCGACCAATCCTGCAGGGTTAAAATTTTCTTGCAAAATGTATATATATTTTTAATGAGTGTGCTTGTGGAGTGCAACTAGACATAAATTCAATTATGCCTATGTTAAGTTTGACGATGTTGAGTATATTTGCATCTAGTGGAAAATTTCAAGGATAGCTAAATTTGCCTAATTAGTAGGGATTAAGATGACCTGCAATGCACATTATAATATATGTCCTAATGAAGTCCAATTTGAACTAGCTTCAACATGTCCATGTAAATCTAGTTACATCTTCTGACATAGTGAACATGTGAGCAACTAACATATTTACTGAGAGGAGTTTTTGGACAATTGTCTCACTTCTTCTCAGACTTTTAATTTTAACTATCTTATCTCGAAAATGCATAGTTTTAGAAGTTATGAAAACATTTAGTAGAGTCATAAACCAGATGAATTCTACTTATCTTTGTCCTGTAGTATTGGATCAATTGCTAGATTCACAGTCACTTTCTTGCATCCTGTAAAGTCTCCTTTTTGGCCAAAGATTTCCCCATGCCCCTATCTGGCTAATCCACCTAGCTCCCCCTCAATAATTGCATATGGGTTAGGTATCTTGTGCATGCTTTTCAGTTCATCTAATTCTTATACCAAGACCTAGATCTGGTACAACTTTGTCCAAGGACCATAAATGGGTATGGTCACATGAACTATCCTGAAAATAGAATTCAACTTACCTTAGGAACCCAAGATGACTTGGGTCCTAGGTTACTATCAGCATAGGTATGCATGTGTCTACCTACATGAGTCCTGTCAGGAAGACATTGCCTTGCCTTTGTCACACTGGGGTTGTGCTAACAATCTATGGCAAAGTGGCCCACTTTGCCACAACACCAACATTCATGGATGTTGTATCTCCTTTTCTGAACACATCTTGAAGTGTGCAAGCCACTTCTGGCTGCTTGTTCAGAGGGGAGAACTATGACATTCTTCTTGTTTCTTTCAGCAAGAGCTTGACCAAAAGTGAGTCTGTTAGTAGGGAAACATGGCTTACTCTGAACTACATTAGTAACAGCCTTCTTTGCAGATGGCATGTTCTTCAGGGATTCAGGGACATCCAAGGTAGCCTCACTTACTTACCTTTGGTTTCAGTTCTTGCTTTAAGAATCGCAGAATAGGTCATTGCCACATCCTTGATTGAGGGCACTGGATGTAACACACCCAATTTTTTGATAAAATTATTTGAATTGGTATCGTCATATTTATGACATCAGACATTACTTTTTCTACGTCATGTTGACGACACTGCACCGTTAGTGCATTTTTGCGTCTGTTGGCTCTATTTGACAAGATTTCGGGATTTTGATTTGGATTGCATGTTATCCCTGGTTGAAAGGGGTGCAGTTTTGATATTTTTGGACTTGTTCAGTTTTATTGCGATCCGAGCATTTTAGAGTCTCGACACGTATTTGAATCTTTGAGATGATTTTTGCTTAAGTAAGCATTTGATGTTTATGTCTCAATATTGGAGCGTCAGATTCAAGGGTTATCTCTCCTACTAAATTCTTAGAGTTGACATTTTAATCCGAGAATTAAAGACAATCTGAATTTTTCGAATTTATCCTATTCAGTTCTCGAGAAGACTTGGAGTTCTCGAGTAATTAACCCTTGTTCTCGAGATATATCTTTTAGTACTCGAGAAACCCATCTTCAGTACTCGAGTAATGTGTACCTGTAACTCGTAAAGTTTGATGAGTCCAAGTTATATGCACATATTTGGAATCATCCAGGCCAGTTTTCTCGTTGATGCACTACACTTTAGAGCCATAATCGTTCATAATTTTTTCATTGTCCATTCCATGTTAAGTGCACTTTAGGCCCGTTTTCATTATGATTGCGTAGTTATAGTACTTTTGCCCTTTTCTTGGTGTTATTCTGTGTCTGGAGAAAGTGCAATGCCCTTTTCAGTTGCTTTTCTGTCTTTGTTGTAGGTATTAAGGTCGTGTGTGTGTTGTGGGATTGTTTGGGGATGGTTTTTGCATAAGGGCCACTGATCGTGCATTTTTACACGCGCACGGTCAGTGGAATACTTAGCGCACGACCGTTGGTTATGCATGTTCAATTCATCGAACCCCAAACGGTACAGGAACACTACGCATAATCATTAGATCTATAGCGCATGACCACTGGGTTGAGACACTGATCATGCGGACAATTCTCCATCTGTTCCAAGATCTGTCTAGGGCAATCGCACAACCATTGGCCATATTGTGCACGACCTCTGGTCGTGCGCCACTGCTCGTGCACATTTATCCAATTTTTTCCTAGAGTTCTGCCACTGCTAATCGCACGATCATAGGATCCAGTGCGTATGACCGCTAGTCGTGCACCACTGATCGTGCGCATATATGTTATTTTTTCTGTCCAGCTGCAGGTTTCTCTGGAGCAGAGCGCACGATCATCAACCTTCAGTGCCCACGACCACTGGTCATGCGCCATTGATCGTGCACTCTGATTTTCTGTTATTGTATTTAAGCCCGTGCTCTGCGATTTAGGTCAACGCCTTTCATTTTACCACCCCGCTGCTCCACGCAAAGTGCCATTTTTGACCCACACAGGTCCTCCACTCATCTCCATCCTCCGGGAAGGTTTCTCCGGCGATCTGAAGCCATCTTCAACTCTTGGTAGAGTTTCTCGCCACCAACAGCTTGCAACAAGACTCTTTCGGTACAAATCATTTGGGAAAATGGGAGAAAAGATTGAAGGAAAGGAAAGAAGATGGAAGGAGACAAGTTGACTGACAAACCATTTACCTCTGGAAGCAACCAACAGTCCGAGTCGAGAAGTGGATTGACAACCCACCGCTCAAGCCAAGAACCATGGCAAGGCTTTCCTCCTATCAGTTTAATCTACCTTTTTATCATAGTGAAGTGTATTTTTAAGCTTGTAATGAACTTAAACTTACTTTATTTGTCTATGAATGAAGTTTGTTTTGGCTAGTTTCATTCTTTGTAGTTAGTTGTGTTGCACTCGCCTCCACTCACTCGCGAACAAGAACCATTCTTGCAAGGGATAGTATTGGTAGTTGAAGAGGTGATTACGACCCTTGCTCTCCGCACGTTGTTCATTCCATCCGCTTTCTCTCCGTCCATTCTCCTAACGAAGCACGACATAACGGCCTGCACTAGTTCCATCCACCAAGCGAAGCAGTGCTTACGACCCGCATTAGTTTTCTTTTTGTTTTAATAGCATTAGGAATCAAAAGCCAACCCCCATTATTTTGTTAACTCTTAGTAACGATCCTTCCACAACGCTATCATGACACCCTTCCTGCATTCCTTCGAGATCGACATTCGGGGAAGCTATTTCCAAAATTATTACTTGACAGCGACCGGTTCACTTGCTGACGCATCAAGTTTTTGGCGTCGTTGCCGGGGAATGTATGTGTATTGTTGATTTGTGTTGTGTATGAGGTCGTTGTAGTATAATTGTGAGTGTTTTTCTTTTGGAAAAGTTTGTAAGTGTTTTTCGTTTTTTTGATATTTTTTTCGTGTTGTATATCAGATCCCAACCTCGGTTATATAGTCGAAGATTTGGGAGTTGAGCTTGAAACCACACGAGCGAGGAGGGCTCGCGTGCGTGCTGCTACTGCTGAAGAAAGGATGGAAGATTTTGGTCGAGGTGGAAATGACCATGGTGAATGGGTTGTTGAGGGCCAAGAGGTGGTCCAACCGCGCATTAGGACATTGTGTGATTTCACAACCCCTACTGTGGAAAGTGTTTACCATGGCTTCGGACCGGCCATTGTAAAGAACCATTTCAAGATAAAGCCCGCCATTATGAACATGATCCGAAATAATATGCAATATTCAGGCCTGCCGAATCAGGGTCAGCAGCTCCATCTGGCAGAGTTCTCAGAAATTTGTGGCACCTTCCGCTATGCCAGAATTACTGATGATGTAGTAAAGCTGAGGCTGTTCCCGTTTTCGCTGAAGGACAAGGCCAGAACCTGGCTCCATACCATTGTGCCCAGGACTGCTACTACTTGGGAGGCTCTTTCCTCTAAGTTTTTAGCTAAATTCCACCTGGTGGATAAAATTTTGAACGCCCGGAGGGAAATAGCTACCTTCTGGTAGATGGACCAGGAAACTTTATTTGAAGCATGGGAGAGGTTTGCTGACCAGTAGAATCGATTCCCCCAGCACGGTTGTGGGCCGTGGAATTTGTTCGAAATATTTTGTTTTGCTATTGAGCCAAACTACAGGGCTATGATCAACCCCACAGCCGGTGGCACTATAATGAACCTATCTCCTGACGAGGCATTAAGGCTCCTTTATGATACCGCCTCCCATAGCACCTACTGGTGTGGTTTGAAGTGAATGCGGTGGTGCAACAAGCTGAGGGGAGATATCCTATGATGGATGGATGGATGATGTTGAGTAAATCGACCCCTCTTCCGGCTCGGGTTATGGACATTTCTTGCCAGGGTTATGGAAACCCCACCCATCATGCTTATGAGTGCCCTGCTGGAGAAAGATTTGCTAATCCGTCAGGTATAACTTCTAACAAGAGCATTAATTTTATAAATAATATGAACCACGCCGCTCCCTATAATATTCCGTATAACCCAAAGGCGAGAAATCATCATAATTTCTCGTGGAATCAAAATGCTCCCGATCAAAGGTGGAAGGGAGGCCAGCATCAATTTGATGCATAAGCCTCTAACAGCCAGCCGCAACCGCCATATCTGGGTTATAATCAAAACACGCAAGGGATGCGTAAGAGTGCTTTGGAGGAAATGATGGAAAAATTTGTTGACATGGCTCAATCTAATATGGCCACTCAAACCGCTTCCATGAGGAACTTAGAGACTCAACTGGGGCAACTTGCCCTGGTGATCTCCGAGTGCACTCGCGACACCCTCCCAAGCGACACAAAGAAAAATCCTCGTGAGCAAGGGAAGAGTGCAATATAAATGAAGTGGTCGTGAGCTGTGAGATTAATGCGGTGGAGACATTAGCTTTATATGATTCCGGATCATCATGCCACATTCTTGCTTTGCAAGATGTTGAGAAACTGAATTTAAATATGTTATCAAATGTCGGGAAGTCACTGTGCTAGCCGATGGGTCGGTAGTAAAGACCGACGGGGAAATTAAGGAGGTGGAAGTGAAACTAAATGGGGCTATTATAGTTACTAACTTCCAGGTGTTGGGAACCATGGGAAATGCATCAAAACCCATCTTAGGGGTCCCATTCCTAAAATCTAGTGAGGCTACATTGCAATTTAATGTGTGAAACATCATCTTGGCTCCCAAGGTTTATTTGCCTTCAACGCCGTCCCTTCCCCCTATTCCTCCGATTGAACCCAGAAAAAATTCCGGAGTTGAATGTTTTGTTATCTGATGATTTATCCAGTGCTGCTAAGACATGTGTTCTGCTGATTGAGGAAGATAAGGTTAAGAAAGTGGCAGAACTGCTGATTTTAGTTGAATGAGAGACAAATACGGAGTGGCATGAAGTGAAACAAGACTCTAATAAGAAGGAACGTGAGCTGAGTACGGCTGTAGAGAGCGTGCAGAAGATAGAATTAAAAACTTTTATTGATCCGAACAAATTATGTAAGACTTTAAAACAAGTCACTTGGGCTGATCTATCACCCGTCGCAGGTGAGGAAAGGATGCTCGTGGATGGAAAGCCTAGAACTGCTATTAATTCGAATGGAGTGGTTATACATCCCTGGCGATCCCCATCCATGGATTTAAAAAGGAAAGAACTACTCATACGCAAGGCGCAGAATTTTGCCCGTAGACGCTAGAAGGAAGAGGTTAGGGGCAGGGGAGATTCGTCTTCCCTGGGCCCTAAAGCTTTCTCCTATCCCTCATCTTGCGTGACTGGGGGGATCTATCACAAGTCAGTATTCAGCTGAGAAGTGAAGTATCTCTAGGGCCCCCTTTCTTGCCTTTTCTAGTTTTATTTTTTGCTTAATGATGTGTGTAACTTTAGACTTTTTCGTTGCGTATTAAACATATGCTCTGAACATTATATAACTATTAATATAGGTATTTGGTCCACCTTAAGGATGGTAAAGAAAAGTGGCTTATGGGAGACAACCCAATTTCTCTGCTTTCAATCAAGCTTTTTGTGATTATATGTTTGTAGTGTTTGTACTTGGAGATGTTCACTTTTGTAGGTGGTGCTTGCTTGGGCCGTGGACTTTCTGCGGAATTTAACGCCAATCTTCTGGTATGCTCATTTACTGAGCATGGGTAACCTCTCCCCCAACTCTTATTTATTTTATTTTATTGCAAATCATTGTTAGGTTGCATAGTTTAAGTCTGGGGGGAGAGTTATGTGAGTAACCTGTTCACATGCACTGCTCTCACTTTCATACCATAAGTAGTTTTATTTTTCTATTTTCATGATTTCTTGTTCGCATAGTGCACTGAATCACCCACATGAGCACGATCTTATCTACGCACGTGACTCGATTCAAATGGATTGCTTGCATATAAACTTTAAATAGTGGTGCTTGCTTAGGATTTTAGGACAGAGTAGTGTGAAACTCGTGCAGTGCTCCTAATCGAGTACTCATGGTCTGTGTAGAAATAGTATAGATTTAATGTTTCTTCATGCTCGTAGATTTATACTTTTTTTGCAGATCTAAATATTGTTTGTACTACTAAAAAATGTGAATATGGTGAAATCGAACGCTAGTGTAGGGACATGTGTAGCCGTCACTAGACTCGTTTTGCTCGAGTCGGGAGTAAGGATCATCTTTCTCAGTGGCTAAGAACTTGCCCTAAGCTGCTTTTGAAGCATTAGTGTATGGTTAGTCAAGCGTGAGCGTGACATAGGCCATCGATTTGGCTAGTTTTAGCTGTGTTTACCTTGTCCTAGCTGTTAACCTTTGCAAGCCAAGTTAGAGCCTACCCCTCCTTTGATTCAGCTCCACTTTCTTTCACCAAAGCCTAAAGCCAATCCTCATATTGCAACCAAATCCATAAGCTCCTGTGAATTTAAAATTTTGACGGGGTGTGATTTGGGGAATTTAAGTGATTTGGTGGTTGAATATAAGAAAATTCTACATACTGAATATTCGGGATTACAAAAGAAAAAAAAAGAGAATTGTAAAAAAAAAATCTAAAAAGAATTACAATGAGAAAAAGAATTTCCATCACGTTTATCTTGATATTGGTCGGGTTAGGCCGTGTACACACCCGATTTTAAAGCTAAGTCTTGGGGTGTGTCACACATGCAATGCTGAGGGGTTGTTTTGGTTTAGCTCGTTATTTGCTCGCTTGGGTTGCGTGTATCCTCCATGTTTATCTTTGACTACCAAACCTTAGACTAATCCCCATGATTAACCTATGTACTACAGATTCACGCTTGAGTCGAACTAGTATCGTGGAGAGAGTGTGAACGGGCAAGCTAGCGTATGGTCCCCGACATTGATGGATTTCTTTGGTGGTAATCTTGAGCCCCAGTCTTTGGCAATGCCCACCTTAGTGGCCTGCCTACTTTCTTCCTACGTATGACTGAATGATTCTCCAGAATTCTAATTTTGAGTAGAAACAAAATTTATTTACACCTGTCGAAAAATATAAATTATGTAGTATAATTAAAAAGTTTATCTATTATATTTTCTATGCCCATGATATATTTGATTTCTCTCTTTATTTTATTCGGAAATTTCTAAGCCAGCTAACTATTTTCTAGCCCACTAAGTGATGATTTGCTCGGGACGAGAAAATGTTTAAGTCTTGGGGTGTGATGAGTCCAAGTTATGCACATATTGTTGGACTCATCCGTACCAGTTTTCTTATTGATGCACTACACTATAGAGCCATAATCGTTCATATTTGCTTCTTTGTCCATTCCATGTTAAGTGCACTTTAGGCCCGTTTTCAATGTGATTGCGTAGTTATAGTACTTTTGCCCTTTTCTTGGTGTTATTCTGTGTCTGGAGATTATGCAATGCCTTTTTCAGTGGATTTTCTATCTTTGTTGTAGGTACAAAGGTCGTGTGTGTGTTCCAGGATTATTTGGGGGATGGTTTTTGCCTAAGGGCCACTGATCGTATATTTTAACACGCACACGGTCAGTGAACTCCTTAGCGCACGGCCTTTGGTCGTGCGTGTTCATTTCATGGATCCCCAAATGGTATAGGAACACTGCGCATGATCATTGGATCTATAGCGCATGACCACTAGTTGTGAGCCACTAATCGTGCACACTATTCTCCATCTGTTCCAAGTTTTGTCTGGGGCAATCGCACGACCATTGGCCTTAGTGCGCACAACCTCTGGTCGTGCGCCACTGCTCGTGCGCGTTTATGCTATTTTTTCCTAGAGTTCTACCACTACTAATCTCACGAACATGGGATCCAATGCGCATGACTGCTGGTGGTGTTCTACTAATCGTGCGCATATATGTTATTTTTTTGGTCCAGCTACATGCTTCTCTAGAGTATAGCGCACGATCATCAACCGTCAGTGCGCATGACCACTGGTCGTGTTGCACGGATCGTGCGCTCTTATTTTCTGCTGTTCTATTTAAGCCTGTGCTCCGCAATTTAGGTCAATGCCTTCCTTTTTTCCACCCCGCTGCAGCGCGCGAAGCGCTATTTTTCACCCCCACAGGTCCTCCCCTCATCTCCATCCTCTGGGAAGCTTTCTCCGGCAATCTGAAGACATCTTCAACTCTTCGAAGAGTTTCCAGCCACCAGAAGCATGCAACAAGACTCTTTCAGTACAACTCATTTTGGAAAATGGGAGAAAAGATTTAAGGAAAGGAAAGAAGACGGAGGGAGACAAGTGCACTGACAAGCCATTTACCTCCAGAAGAAACCAACGGTCCGAGTCGAGAAGTGGATTGGCAACCCACCGCTCCGACTAAAAACCACGGCTAGTATTTCCTCCTATCATTTTATTCTACCTTTTTCTCATAGCGAAGGACATTCTTAAGCTTGTAATGAACTTAAACTTACTTTATTTGTCTATGAATGAAGTTTGTTTTGGCTAGTTGCATTCTTTGTTGTTAACTGTGTTGCACCCTCCTCCATTCACATCCACTCACTCGCGCACTAGAACCACTCTAACAAGGGCTAGTGTTGGTTGTTAAAGAGGTGATTATGACCCTAGCTCTCCGCACATTATTCATTCCATCCACTTTCTATCCATACATTCGCCTAACGAAGCACGGTATAGTGGCCTGCACTAGTTCCATCCACCAAGTGAAGCGATGCTTATAACCCACAATAATTTTCTTTTTTGTTTTTATAGCATTAGGAATCAAAAGCCAACCCCCCCCCCATTGTTTCGTTAACTCTTAGTAACGATCCTTCCACAATGCTATCATGACACCCTTCCTGCATTCCCTCGAGATCGACATTCAGAGAAGCTATTCCCAAAATTATTACTTGACAGCGACCGGTGCACTTGCCGATGCATCAAAGTTCGGTTGTTCTCGAGGAGTCTTTTTGTGGCTGTCGAGAAAAGCATCTATTATTCTCGAGAAGTATCTTCTTGTTCTCGAGATGTGCTATTTGTACTCGAGTAATTATTCTTTTATTCTCGAGAAGCCTTTTAGTACTCGAGAAATCCACCTTCATTACTCGAGTAATCCTCCCTTAGTACTTGAGTAATCCTTCTTCTGTACTCGAGTAGGCCTTCTTCAGCACTCGAGTAATGTTTACCTTCTGTCTCGGGAAATTTTCTTCTTTACTCGAGAAGCTCTCTACATTACTCGAGTAACCCATGTCTTCATCTCGGAAATCGGTTCAGCCGACGCCGGTTAATTCCTCTAAGTGTGAAGATTTTTATATTATATTTATTATATATATATATATAATTATATATATATCCTTCTTCTTCCTCCTTCAATAAGACCGAACTTCTGTTCTATTTCCCAAACTAGAGCGACGTGAGCAAGAGAGAGAGAGAGAGTCTTCCGTGATTCTTCCGATGGCCGCTGACGGTGCTCCGGTGCTCCGGTGCTCGAAATTTCGAACTGATCATAGATCCGGAAAGCTCTCACTATCATGGTAAAATCTTCCTCATTTCTTGAGTTTTTCTCGTTAGGGTTTTTGGATCTAATCTCTACTTCGACCATTTTTGTTCAAATTTCGACTTCCCTCATCTTCTTTAGCCCCAATCTTTGACAAGGAGCGATTTGGAGAGTTTTTCCAACGAAACCAAGGCAAGTTCTGGTTTTCCCTCTTTTTCCCCTCTTTCCTGATCTTGATGGTAACTGTTTAACTTATGTTCTTTAATCCTTCTGTACTTTTGTCATTCCAACTATAGATATGTTTAATACCCCTTGGAACTTACTTGAATTTATAACTTCTTGTCATGATTGTTCAACTTCGTAGCGTTGTAGTGATCTGATGAAATATTATATTGTTTGCTTTAATCGCCCTTAACTTTTGTTGCAGAACATATTAGAGTTATCTAGGGTTGTAAATCCTTCCTAAAGGTTGATCAATCACTTTTTGATCTAGAAATGTCTAGTAGAATCCGATATGCCGAGTCCTGAGATATATCATGATCTCTCTGGGTGCGGGAGTTAATGGACGTAACCACCTCCGTGATGTTTGAGATTTATATCATGGTTTTCTTTTGTTGTGGGTGTTAGTGGGCGAATCCACCGCCATAAGGTTTGTTTCTTTTATTAGTACCTTTTACCGGGTGTTTGGGCGTCTGCGGTGAATGGTGGAGTCTATGAGTCTCCCCTGCAGTTTGACCTATATTATATAACTGTGAGGGTGTGTCCAGATGAGTGACCACCTCGCCTGTGTTTTTGGGTAGAGTTGACCACATGTGGCTAATAAAGTTTTTGAGTATTCATTATTATGATTAAATCTTGCTTTCAACCTTTTTAGCCTTGTGTATTTGGTTTGATTTGTTGTACGTGATGATTCACGTAAGTTCTATGTTTCAAATTTTGGTACTCTACTCTTGTTCTTTACTTCAGTACTTTTGTGCTTGGGTTGGAACCCCTTTTGACCGTTGTTTACTTTTTGTCTTACTTTTCTGCAACCACTTGTGCCCTCTTGCTGAGGTGTTCTATGTTTTGAATGCCTCAGGTTCGGAGCTTTAACAGGTAGTGGTGCTGGTTTGGGAGTTGCTGAGCAGTAGGGTTGGCTGTGGTTTTCACCGTGCCATTGCGAGGTAGTTGTCGTTTTGTTGCTTTACTTGGTTAGACATACTTTTGCTTGATGTGGGTTCGTGTCAGATTGTTGACGCCCACAAGATAGTTGATTTCTAGATATCTTGTTAGCTGCTAGTTGTTCTCTTTTAGAGTAATTGGATTACTTCTTCTCTGGGATGATTTATGCTAGGAATGCATGTTACGTATTTCCAAGTATAAAACCTACTATTATTATATCCTGCATAACATATTTTAAAACTCTAACTCATTATATTTAGCAACCGTAAAAGATATTTTTAGTACTACTATCAACCTAGAGTCTTGCATACCATGAGTTGTTCCTTGGGAAACGTCCACACTCATGTAGTATGTTTAATCTTATGAATGGAGTATTTTTCACAGCGTATAAACTATTTTCTTTTGTTGACTTGTTGAGCCACTAAGCCGAGGGATACGGTTAATTGCTTAACTTAAATTGGATTTTCACTAAATCACTTAAAGATCTCTCTTTTTATGTCTAGTAGGAGTTTTACCTGAGCGTCTGCAGTTATCCCCTACTGACGTGGCATCATGACACGCATTTCCCCTTACTATGATAAGTTATTATATGCGGTGAAAATGCAGGTTGTGATAGTTGGTATCAGAGGGAGGTTGGTTTGATAAGTTGGTCAAACTAACCAGTCTGATATAGTTTTTGTTTTCCATCTTTCATTTTCATACATACACCTATGTTTCATCAGTACGTCTTAGCCGAAGCATAGTCACTATGCTCATAGCATGATAGGAAGTATATGGGGGCATATTATGTTGTATGAGATGTATAATATGTGTTTGTATATGGATCCACCATAGGAGGCAACATGTGATGGTTAAGTAGTATGGGATGCATAACCACCATCACATAGATGCCCATTAACACATTTTCTTTTCTTGTTGCATGCGATGTTATGTAGTATGTAATGCATAACATTTCATGTGTACGCCGCTCATATCATGCATTAAGGCCATTTTTTAGAATGTATAACACTGCATATATAGCATATCATCGCATAAGCACGCGTGCTAAGTTAAGGTTTACGTGATGACACATGTACACACATGATTTTAAATAAGAATAAAGAATCCATGCATTCATAACATATGCACTGAGTCAATAGGATGAGAGGATATCATCCTAAGTAGGACATAACATTATTATAAAGTCCAAGAGCAAGTTGCAGCATAAGCAAGTGTCTTTTAAGTATGGTCTAAACTAACTTGTGTTGCCTAGTCGTAATCTAGGATTTTGATAAGTTATTTGTTTTCCCTTTTAAAAAATCCACCAAAGCGTTCTGCGAAGTGGTCGACTCCCCAGTCGGAGGGTGAGTCGTCAGGTGTGCAGAGTGATGTATTGATCGAGAGTCTGTGTCAGAGCAATGAGGCTCTGTCGAGACAATTAGTTGCGATGCAATCACAAATTGAGTCTTTGTTGTCTATCTCTACTGCACAATAACCCTTAGTGCAAGATCTTGTCGGAGGTCAAGCCATACCCGGTAGCCCTGCTCCTCTAGTGCCCCCGGTGACGCTACTGCCAGAGATGAATTTTATCTCACATTTCCAGTGACTGGGACCTCCCACTTACGATGAGAGAGCTGACTTCATGGTTTTGGATGATTGGATCATCTCTATCGAGGAAATGTTCTCATATTCGGGGATTGCAGAAGCCCAAAAAGTAATGATTGTAGCCTATCAGCTGAAAGGCCTACCAAAGAGCTGGAGGATTCGGGAAAAGGAAAGCCTAAGTGAAGGATGCTCGTGGGAATCTTTTAGGAAGATGCTGTTGGAAAAGTTTATACCCTCGGTCGAGCAGGACCGTCTGATGAATAATTTCCTACATCTGAAGCAGAGACAGCTCACGGTAAGCGAGTATGAGATTGAGTTTAGTAAGCTGAGCAGATTATCTCCTGACTTGGTAGCTTCAGAGAAAGGTAGAGTGAAACGTTTCCTTGGAGGACTGAGAAGCGATGTCCAGTAGTGGGCATGCTGTTATAGAGCTGAAAATTATAAAGAGGCAGTCGAAGCCGCATTAAAAGTTGAGGTGATTGAGAACACCAAGAATCGAGGTGTTGCAGCGAGGAAAGAAAATAGGAAAGGTGTTGAGGACGGAAACTCTGGGGCATCTGGACCTTCTTCGAAGAAGAAAATTGGTGAAGTATGTAGCTTCTATGGTCAATTCGGCCACACTTACGAAGGGTGTTCAAGTGGACTGCCACTCTGAAGCAACAGTAGGTGCACGCCATCCACGACACACGCAAGGGAGATCTGGTGTGCTCATTCTGTTCAAGGAAGGGTCATGACGCGAGTCATTGCTGGTCGAAGGATAAGGCTTGCTTCTAGTGTGGGAAGAAGAGGCACCTAAACTCTTCATGCCCCCAGGCTCAATCCCCACTATAGCTTGCCCTGCTCTGGGCTCTGCCGCCACCGCCAAATCAGGACAAAGGAAAAGAAAAGCATAATGTGGTGACCAGAGAGGAAGCTCAAACCTATACACAAGTGATATCAGGTTAGATTCTAGTTTATCTTTTGCTCTCCATCGTTTGTCCTAGTTTTCGTTCATTTAGTTATGTATGCTACATTTTTAGGGAAGTTTAAGATGAAGAATAGGTGGGCGCGCATTCTTTTTGATTCGAGTGCCACACATTCCTTCGCGGCGCGATGTTTTGTAGATAAGCACTGTTTGAACGTGGATCAATTAGGATTTTCTTTCAACATCAAGCTTCTTTCTGGAGATCTGGTGTTATCCAGTCAAGGAATACAGAGATGCCCTATTTGCCAAGGCAATTTCCTAGCTTTTGCGAATCTGATGGTGCTAGATCTTTAATATTTCGACATAATTTTGTGCATGGACTGGTTTTCCAAGTATGATGCGGTAATCCAGTGCAAGGCAAAGCGACTGGACTTCAAGATGGACAACGGCCAACCCACGAGTGTCTATGGATTTCAGGACAAGGGTTACTTCATTATTTCTGTGGTACGTGTTTGTCGAGCTCTAGAGTATGGTTGCGAGGAGTACCTCGTTTCTTTTTCTGCTTTGGAAACAGCTTTTGTTACACCTTTTCTTGAGAATATCTCGGTGGTGAGAGAGTTTTCGGATGTCTTTCCTGATAGCCTTCCAAGACTTCCTGCTGAGAGAGAGGTGGAGTTTGTGATAGACCTCGATCCAGATACTCGCCATATAGCTAAATCACCATACCGTATGGCTCCGCATGAGTTAGAAGAGTTGCACACTAAGCTGGATGAGTTGCTGCAGTATGGACTTATTAGGCCGAGTTCTTCTCCATGGGGTGCCCCTTTTTTGTTCATAAAGAAGAAAGATGGTTCCATGAGGCTCTGCATAGATTACCGGGAGTTAAATAAGGTAACCATCAAGAACAGATAACTATTGCCTCAGATTGATGATCTATTTGATCAATTATGGGATGCACCATGTTTTCGAAGATAGATTTTCGATCAGGCTACCACCAGTTGAGGGTCCGTGAGGCTGATTTACTATGGAGGGGTTTTCATTCTTGGCACAAACATTTTGAGTTCTTGGTGATGTCATTTGGTTTGACAAATGCCCCTCCGCTTTTTTGGACTTAATGAATAGAGTGTTCAAAGATTTCTTGGACCATTTCGTGATTGTGTTCATAGATGACATTCTCGTATATTCCTGCTGTGTTGAAGAGCATACTCAACACTTGTGCTTAGTTTTCTCAACCCTGAGGGAGCACAAACTCTATGCCAAGTTGATTAAGTGCGAATTCTGGTTACTCCAGGTGTCCTTTCTGGGTCATGTTGTGAGCAAGCACGGTATTTCCGTAGACCCGACCAAGATTTCTGCTGTAATGGAATGGGAGAGACCTTCTACTCCTAAAGAGATTAGGAGCTTCTTAGGTCTGGCCGGTTATTATAGAAGGTGCGTGGAAGGGTTCTCTATATTATCTGCTCCTCTAACTAGATTTACACAGAAGAACACCGCATTCATATGGAGCAATAAGTATGAAGAAGCCTTCCAAGAGTTGAAAAAGAGATTGTGTACTGCTCCAGTTTTAACTTTACCTACTGAAGGAGTCGCGTATGCTGTGTATGTGGATACATAACAGATTTCACTTGGTTGTGTTTTGATTCAAGAAGGAAAGGTGATTGCGTACGGATCTAGATAATTAAATATTCATGAAAGAAACTATTATATGCAAGATTTATAATTTGCTGCTATAATTTATGTGCTAAAGCTTTGGAGATATTTACTTTATGGCACGTTGTGCAAGATCTATACAGACCATAAGAGTTTGAAGTACGTCTTTACTCAAAAGGAGCTGAATCTGCGCTAGCGTATGTGGTTAGAGTATGTGGCCGACTATAAGGTGGAGATACTTTACCATCCAGGAAAGGCTAACGTAAAAGCCGATGCTTTGAGTAGGAAGACTGCCAAAATCTTTAATCTATCTGTGCAATCCTTGGTGGAAGAATTCTTATTGATGGACATAGAAGTTGTGAATAGTACTGTGCCTGCTAGTTTGGAAGCAGAAGAGCCCTCTTGGATTTCCCTTACCAGAGTACATAATAAGGATGACCCTGATTTGTTACATCTCTGGAATAGAACTGAGAAGGGAGAGCTACCTGATTTTTCCTTGGATGAGTTTGATACTCTGAAATACCATGGTAGATTTTGTATTCCCGCATTGGTGACATTTGGGCTAAGATTTGCAATGAAGCCCATGGTTCCAGTGTTGCCTACCATCTTGGCTCCACCAAATGTATAAGGATCTGAAGCAAATTGTTTGGTGGTCGGGAATAAAGAATGATATAGCAAGGTTTGTGTCGGAATGTTACACATGTCAGCGTGTTAAGGCATATCATAGAAGGCCTGGCAGTAAATTAACACCGCTTGATATTCCAAGTTAGAAATGAGAGAGTATTTCAATGGATTTCATCACTGGTCTACCAAAATCTACCCATGGGCACGACTCTGTTTGGGCTATAGTTGATAGATTGATAAAGTGTGCTCACTTTTTACCCTTTAAGATTGGGTATTTTAGGAAGAAGATAGTTGAGTTATACCTTGATGAAGTCATCAGATTGCATGGAGTTCCTATTAGAATTGTATCAGATCGAGACTCCAGATTTACATCTCGCTTTTGGAAGAGTTTACAAGAGGGGTTTGGTACCGATTTAAGCTATTCCACCGCCTATCATCCGCAGACTAATGGTCAGATGGAAAGGGTAAATCAGATCGTGGAAGATATGATCAGGTGTTATATATTGGATCATGGTGGTGCTTGGGATGTGTTGGGTACATTGGAAAATGTGTACTAGATTTAGAGAAGCCACAACTTAGTCAATGATATGAATCAATTTGTATTTGATGGGATTTTGAGTTTCATTGTGCAGGTTTAAGTATTTGAAGGAAAATTTTCTATGTACAAGTGTCGACACTTGTGAAGAAACTGTGTCGACACTCAGGAAACTAGTGTCGACACTCAGGCAAGCTGTGTCGACACACAGGCAAATTATGTCGATACTCAGGTAAGTTGTGTCGACACCCAGAATTTGTGTCGACACTTATAAAGAAGCTGTGTCGACACTCAAAGCTTTGTCGACACCTAAAGAAGCAGTTGTGTCGACATCATGAAATGTGTCGACATCTGAAGCAGGACTTGTGTCGATACTTAAAACTGAAGCTATGTCGACATTCAGGAGATATGTCGACACCTGAAGCAATTATGTCGACAGACAGGACTTGTGTCGACACACCAACTCTCAAAAGGCAGTGTCGAGTTAAGAAGTAATTGTGTCGACACACAGGACTTGTGTCGACACACACTCAACGCCATTTGACAAACACTCAACGCCAACTGTCTACAACAGAAATGTCGAGACAAGAAGCTGCTGTGTCGACACCAGGACTTGTGTCGACACATACAACATAAGCAGTGTCGAGAAGTAGAAGTATGATTGTGTCGACACTTGGAGTAATTGTGTTGACACCATGAAGACTTGTGTCGACACTTAGTCTATATATGTCGACACATGTGAAGCAGTCTGCTGAGTGTTGTGTGTTGAGTTGAAAAGACATTGAAGAACCTGGTGACGTGACTGGTGACTTGACAGCGGTCATAACTAGCCGGTCATTCACCACTGTCAGAACTGTCAGAAGTTTGTTATGAACCGGATTAGCCGGTAACCATGAAGCAAGCTCTATATAAGAGACAGATCGGAAATGACAGTCAACATGAACAAGAATGTGAGGCATCAATAAGAAGAATTCTGACAGATCAAGGGCTGTTTGTAAGAAAGATTCAGAGTTCTATCTGAATTTAAGGAAGAAGCTGATTGAAGATCATCTTCATCAACAAAGAAGATCCACCTTATTTTGTTCTAATCAAGAAGCTTTGAAAAGCTAAGTCAGGTTGGATCAGAAGGATCAGTCAATCCAAAAATTGATCAAGAAGACAACATCAACAGAGAAATCTAGCTGGTGAAGTTTTCAGTTACTCTTTACTCACAAATTCTTGTAGGATCTACTATTAGATCTGAGATTGTAAGCCTAAAATTATAAAGGCTGAGGTAGGGCTGTGTGCCTAAGGTAGACTTGTGGAAAGTCTGAGTTGTAAGCCTAATTATAAAGGCTGAAGTAGGGCTGAGGCCTGAGGTAGGATTCTTGAGAAGAATCTGATGTAGGACTTGTGTTAAGTATGAGGTGTAGGAACCATCTTTGGTTCTGAGATTGTAAGATCTGAGGATCTGATCTAGTGGAAGGAAGTTAGGCTGAATCCAGTTATCTGCTGGATAGGCGAAGGGGGAAAGTGGATGTACCCATATCTTAGGGAACCACTATAAGTCTGGTGTTTACTGTGATGTGTTTAATTTTTGTAGATTGATTAATCTGTGCTGAAAGAAGTCTTATAAATGTTTGCCTAAAAATTAAAAAGACACAAAAGGATTAAAACCTATTCACCCCCCTCTAGGTGTTTAGGCTCTTGAAATAAAGTCTTTCAAGTGGTATCAGAGGGAGGTTCCTCAAAATTTTACCTAACTGTCAGAGGATTTCTCCAAGGCAAATAATAGATAACAAAAATGGGTTCAAGTGAAATTCAAAAGGAATTTGGATCTATGAAATTGCCCATATGCAGGAAAGAATCTTTTGGCATTTGGAAAGAAAGGGTCAGGCTATTTATGGAAGCATCTGATCCAAGAATTTATATCACAGTACAGGAAGGCCCCTTCATCCCAATGAAGGTTTCAGTTCTTGATGCAAACATTCAAACTCCAAAGAGTTATTCAGAGATGACTAAGGATGAAATCATCTTGGCTACATTAAATAAAAGAGCTCAGAATATAATTGTAAGTGCCATAGATGATGTAACATTAAAGAATCTTATGCACTGTAAAACTTCCAAAGAAATGTGGGATACATTGATTGTCTATATGGAAGGGACAGAAGAAGTCAGAGAGGAAAGAAAGTCTATGCTAAATCAGGAGTACGAGAGCTTTAGGCAGACTAAAACTAATAGTATAGCTGAATGCTATAAAAAGTTTTTCAGAATAGTGAATGAACTGATGACATATGGAAAAGTCTTCAGTACTTATGCACTGAATGACAAGTTTCTTAGGCCCCTAACAAAGGATTGGGACACTAAGATATTTGTCATCAGAGAAGTGGCCAAATTGGCTGACACACCACCACCTACACTCTTTGAAAAACTGCTTTCATATGAAATGCAGCTTACTGCTAGGAAAGAGGAAGAGAAGGGAAGCAGATCTGAACATAAAGAAAAGTCAGTAGCCTTCAAGGCTGAGGGCTCAAGAAAGGGTAGGAGAAAATCTCCTTCTCCACCTAGAAGGAGTACTGAAGCAGAAGGTATTCCTGAAACAAGTACATCAGATAGTCATACATCTGATGAAGAATTTGCTGCCTTCTCAAGACAATTACAAAGGTTCATGATGAAAAAGAATTGGAAAACAAGGCCTTCATCTACATCCTATTCCAAGGATGAATACTATATGAAGAAGAAAACACCTAAGGAGGACAGGTATGCTTCTAAACCTAGTAAACAATCTAATTCTAAGATTGTGTGTTATTGCTGCAACAGGTCTGAGCATGTCATTGCTGACTATCTTGACAAAAGAAAGGAGTCAAAGGACAAGAAGAAGCAGCTGGTCAAAGGCAAGAAGGAGATGTATCTATTGGCTCAGAAGGAGAAGAGTTGGACAGACTCTTCATCTTCAGAATCTGAAGAAGAAGAGGCAGAAGTATATATTGGACTCTTCTCAACAAAAGAGGATTCTAGGGAACTAGAATTCCTACAGATGATGGACTCCATAAATGGAGTGGAAGAATATTGCTGTAAAGGGCTGATGGCTCAATCTGAAGAAGATAAGTCCCAGGATCAGCTTGGACCAAGTAAGGTAAACAATTCTCCCCTAGTCTCAGATTACTTTACTGGATCAGAATCAGAAGCATCTTCTTCAAAAGAAGTGGATGGTTCTGATTCTGAGGGGGAAGTTCACCAACTCATTAATGAGTATGGTGGGTTGTTGCATGATCTAAAGAAGAGCAAGTTTCTTGTTAAAGAGCAAGCCAAAGAGATTGAGTCTCTTAAGCTGGCTGCAGCAGATTCAGCAAAACTGCTGGATCAAATACTAAATGAGGTTGCCAAATTAAAAAACATTACAATTATTCAGATGGGAACAATCTCATTCAAACAGAATTATATCAAGAAACTGGAGGGAAAACTTCAGCAAGAGAGAGAGCTAGTGGCTAAATTCTCCAAGCCAAAATGAGTCTTACCTTTGATAGATAATTTTGTTTCACAAAAAGGGAAGACTGGTCTAGGCTTTAAGGTAAGAACTAGGGCTACCAATTCTCATAAAAAAGGTAAAGCCATAGTTCAGCCTCTAGCTGATAATCCCCCTATTTTCTTTAAGAAGGTAGTGAATCCTACAAACAGGTATGATCATGACATTACACATGGTCACTGTGAGCATGAAAATTTCATGAGCAAGGGTGCTAATGCCAATAGAACAATCTATAGGCATGCCCATCATATTCAAGAGGAGTTCTTGAAGAATGTTGTTCCAGCACCAACACTTAATAAGTCTACTGGCAAGAAAGTAAGAAGGCATGTACCTAAGAATATATATAATAGGTTTGAGTGTTGGTGTTGTGAAAAGGTGGGCCACTTTGCCATGGATTGCTGGTTTAACTTAAGTGTTAAAACCAAAAGTAGGATTCCTATTAGATCAGTCACAGGATTTCAAACTAACAAGGACCTAGGACCCACTAGCAAGTTGGGTTCTAAGGGTTAGTGATTCTTTATTTGTTGCAGGTGAATCCAAGTGACCATACACCAATATGGTACTTAGATAGTGGCTGTTCTAGACATATGACTGGAACAAGGAGAATGCTGAGGGATTATGTGCCCATAAAGAATGGACCAAAAGTTATCTTTGGTGGATCAGAAAAGGAAATCATCAAAGGATTTGGTAACATATCTTGTGATTCAATTATAATCACTAAAGTGGCTTATGTAAAGGGTCTAAAACATAACCTGATTAGCATAAATCAACTTAGTGATCTAGGTTATGATATTTATTTCCTTAAAGGGGAGTGCCTAGTAAAAAGGTCAAGTGATTAAGAGATCATTTTGACTGGAACTAGGAAAGGAAATGTGTATGCCTTAACTTAGAGTATGAGTCTAACAACTCACCTATTTGTTTGGTTGCAGGAGAGAAAGCTTCTCTATGTGTCAAATTGGCACAAAAGGCCAGCTCATCTGAACTATAAGTTAATTGGACTGTTATTCAGCATGGGATTAGTGAGGAATGGTCCTCAAGTTCAGTGAATAAAAGAGGGTGTGTGTTCAGCTTGCAAAAAAGGCAAGCAGACTAAGTCATCTTTTCAGTCACTTGACATCAAAGATTCAAAGAGATGTTTGTATATCATACATATGGATTTGTTTGGTCCTATGTCAGTCCATAGTATTGGTAGGAAAGCATACACACTTGTTGTTTTGATGACTATTCTAGATTTACATGGGTTTTCTTATTGAGGCAGAAATCTGAAACCCCAGCTATTTTCCAGACTTTTGTCAGACAAATACAGAATGAATACAATAGCTCAGTGGTCAAAATCAGAAGTGTCCATGGAACTGAATTTCTGTCTAAATGTATGACAAAATTTTTTGAAGAACTTGGGATTCATTAGGAATTCTCTTCACCTTGAACTCCTCAGCAAAATGGGGTTGCTGAAAAAAAGAATAGGACTCTAATTGAAGCCATTAGAACTCTACTGAATGACACTACTCTCCCTGAATACTTCTGGGCTGAGGTAGTAAATACTGCATGTCATGTGCTCAATAGGGCCTCCATTAAAAAGAAACACAAGATGACTCCCTACCAGATTTTGAAAGGCAGAAAACCAAACATATCTTATTTCAGAATCTTTAGTAGTAAGATTTTTGTACTAGTCAATGGTAAACACTACCAAACTAAGTTTGCTGCCAAATCCCTAGAAGGAATATTTGTTGGGTACAGCAACCATAGTAGAGCATATAGAATCTACAACTTGAATACTCAAGTTGTAGAAGAATATGTACATGTTGTATTTGATGAGTCAATGTTTATTAACAGTGAATTGTCTAGTTCTTCAGTTAGTTCTACAAGTCTAACAGATAAGCTGGACAAACTGACCATCAATGAAGATGTTCCTGCTAAACTGGATGAGGATAAAGATGCCAGCTTTCCAGGGGGAGATCAAGTCCCTTTGGATGAAGAAGAAAATATAGAGCATCAAGATGAGGAAACTGGAGATAGCCATAATGCTGATAGAATTTCTCCAGCAAGGAGACACCTAAAGGATCATCCAGCTCACCAGATCATTGGTGATGCAAATCAGGGTGTTCTAATAATGAGCAATAGCATGAACACAGTTCTATATTCTAGCTTCTTGTCTCAGATAGAACCCAGGAAGGTTGAAGAGGTCATGCAAGACACCAACTGGATTAATGCAATACAAGAAGAACTCAGTTAGTTCAAAAGGTGTAAGGTCTGGGAACTTGTGCCAAAACCTAAGGATCATAACATAATAGGAACTAAGTGGATCTATAGGAACAAGCTTGATGAGAATGGCACTATAGTAAAGAATAAGGCTAGACTGGTAGCAAAAGGCTACAGGCAAGAGGAAGGTATTGATTTTGATCAAACCTTTGCTCCAATGGCAAGGCTGGAGGCAATAAGGCTGTTCTTAGCCTATACTGCCTATCAAGGGTTCAAAGTATATCAAATGGATGTGAAATCATCATTTCTGAATGGTGATTTAAAAGAAGAAGTCTATGTAGAACAACCCTTAGATTTTGCTGGATGCAAAGAAGACAGAAAAAGTACCACAGGAACCTGTCAATTCCTTGGTGGGAGGCTGGTGTAATGGAGCAGCAAGAAACAAACCAGTGTAGCTATATCAACAGCTGAATCAGAGTATATAGCTGCAGGTAGTTGCTGTGCACAATTAATGTGGATAAAGAATCAATTAGAAGATTATGACATTCAGGTAAGTAGAATACCACTATTTTGTGATTTTACAAGTGCTATTTCTATTGCTAAGAATCCTATATCACACAGTAGGACCAAGCATATAGATATTAAGTTTCATTTTATCAGAGAACATGTAGAGAAAGAAGATATTAATCTAGAGTTTGTAAAAACTGATAATCAAATAGCTGATATTTTTAGAAAACCACTGGATGAAACTAAATTCAATAATTTCAAAATTGAATTAGGTATGTTGAACCTAGACTAGGTTAACACAAGTTTCCATTAGTAGCATATGTAAGCACCAAATTTCTGTTGAAATTTGGCTAAGTATAAAGTTTGTGTCGACACAAGCAAGTTGTGTCGACACACTCAGTGTGTTGTGTCAACACAGAACAAGGATATGTCTACACAGAAAAAGTATCTGTGTCGACAGAAGAATAGGTGTCGACACAACCTTATCGAGACTTTATGTCGAGAGGATATTTGTGTCGACACAAAAAGTTTATGTCGACACAACTCTATCGAGACTAAAGTGGTCAGTGTCGACACATACATTAGTATGTCGACACAGACTCAAGTATGTCGACACATAGATGTGTTGACTTAAAATTCGTTTTGTCGACTTAGACATTAGTATGCAGACACATAGTCGTGTCAACTTAACTTAAGTTCTGTTAAGACCTAGGTAAATTTTGTCGATGCAAAAACTGATTTGTCGACTTAGAACTGACTTTTGATCTGCCCTTGACTCAAGTACTATAAATAGGTGGAGCCAAAATTTGGTCGACTACGCTATCATAATTTTTGACTCTACACCTTCTGTCGACATAGACCTTCTCTTCTCTTCTCCTCTAGCACTTATGTTAATGGCGCCAAACTCAGAAGATAAGGTTAATAAAGGTTATGAGCTGGCTCGCGAAGGATTCATGACTGCTTCTGATGAAATTCAGGGAGTTATTGCCCTACTTTCTGAAAATGACTTAGAATTTTTGGTCTCCGAACCGACCAAAATATCGAAAAAGGAAGTCATGGAGTTCTACGCAACCGCTACTGTGGACATAGAAGGAAAGAAAATCAAGGCGTCTATTCAAGATACCCGGGTGAAGCTCACATTGAAATCTATTAGAAAAGCACTATATCTACCATTGCTCAAGGATACAGATGAAATAACTCCTTCCCAGATAACTGAAGCTTTATGCTGGTGTGGACTGAGTCCCAGTATTAAGATTGGATCATCTATCAATACAAAAGGGATGAATTCCCAAGGAAAATTTCTTTCAGAAGTTGTGGGCATGATAGGATTTCTGCCCACATGTTCAATCTTATGGTGAGGGTTATATTCAAGATAAACACTGACTAGGCAGCAGTAGTGTTTGATAAAATACAAGAAGGAATTAAGAAACCTAACTTGGGATGGATCCTTAATTTATGATTGACATCAGTAATTCCAGATGTTCTGAAACAAGCAAATGGCTCTAAGATAAATCACATGAGGAAAATGGATGTGAGGATACTGTCAAGATGGGATAGAGTTCTGACCAAGGAAGTCCCTGCTCCCAAGGAGCAAACTAAGAAAGACAAGAAGAAAAAGAAAGCGATTGTACAGGCTAATTCCTCCAGTGATTCTGAAGAGGAAGTGGTCTTTAGTTCTGATGAAGACCAGCACCACCAGGATGCACATGATCAAGTAAAGGACAGTGAGCCCCAAGAGCAACAAGTTGACTCCACTCAAGGGGGAGAACACTTTGAACAAGGAACTGAGCTGTCTGCCCAAAGGGGAGGTATTAATGATGTTATCCTAGACAATGACTTAGCTGCAGATACAATCATGACTGTAGTATCTGAAATAAACACTGTAGCTGAAGAAACTGATAAGATAGATGCTCAAAATGAGCCAGTTAGTATCTTCCCCACAGTCTAGTGATATGTGATGGTATTCTTCTCAATAATTGTTTTGGAGAGAAACTTCTGTGTTGAAATAAAGTCTTTCAAGTCATTAAACAAAATTAATCTTATTCCTTCTGTACAGATACAACAGGAATTTACAATGGAAGAATTATTCCCTGATCTTCCTCCAGATAGGACTGAGGGGGAGCATATTGAAAAAGTAAAAGATATTCCAAGGACTGAGGGGGAGTTATCAAAGGATACTGAGGAGGATACCCTAGCTGAAAAGAATACTGTTAATATTAATAGTACAACTTAATCTTCTGAAGATGAAGAAGCCACATTAGCTAAGAAAAGGAAGCTAACTATTTTAAAGAAAAAGAGTTCTGGATACAAGAAGGCTTTGCAAATGGGAACATCATCATTTATATCAAGTGTGGACTTCAGTTCTTTACTGGTCTAGATGCAAATAAAACTGGATAATAAAAGACAGTCTATAGAGTAATATGGGGATGAAACTCATAAGGAGTTACAGTTTCAATTGGCCCAGGACGTCAAATCCATTAGATTTGAAGTGAATCAAAATAAGAAGGAGATGACAGATTGCTTCCATAAAGGAGGTAATGCTGTGGTGTTCCTAGCCAAGCAACAACAAAATATCCAAACTAAAGTGGATGAAATTGAAGTAAAGCAGGGATATGTACTGGAGAATCAGTTAAGGATGAATGAAAATATCAAGGATTCACATCATGAAATATTGACAAAGCTCACTGATTCTAGCACTACTTTGAAGGCTGAAATCTCCAAGCAAATCCAGGAAGGTATATCTGTTGTCAAAGCCACATTTCAAGAATCTCAAAAGAAAATTTAAACTTTCCTGACAAAATTCAGAGCTTATTTTAAAGAGGGAACTGAATATATAGCTGATCAAGTCAGATTCCAGAAATAAGATTTAAGAGATCATGTTGCAAGAGAATTCATAAAGGGGGAGAGATTACTAGTCAAAGCCAGCTCTGACCATGCTAAATGGACTACCAATAACATCAGAGCTACTCTTGGATATCCTCCTCTTTGTGAATATGATAATGTAGCTAAGTCTGTGATACAACCTGAATATTTTGAAGGAGATAAGCCTGAAGTTGCTCAGGTGATCTACCCCCCCCCCCAGCTTATTTTGAGATGGTTCAAGAAGAAGTGCTAAAAATGTATAGTCCTCCACCAGAGGCACAAAATGTAATTCTAGAAAAGGTTGAAATGTCAGAAGCTGCATTAGAAGCTCAGAAGGAAGCTCAACTTTCCAAGAAGAGATTCATAGAGCAGGCTGAGCTGAAGCCAGATTTTGAGCAGTGGAGCCCAACTTCTAGAAACATCATACTTACTGCCTGGAAAGTTTTAAAGGATAAAACCCATGACATGGGTAAGTGGTATTCTGAACAAGAGTGGAATAAATATCAAGCAGGATAAGAAGCAATTCTTCAACATAGTAGAAGTGCTAAGGCTGGGAAGCTACCTGCTAATGCTCAAGAGCCCAGCAAGTACTTCCCAAAACCTTTCCACTATTTTGAAAGACAGAAGATCAAGGCTGAAGAATTAAAGAAGAAATCTAAAAAAGGGAAAAAGCCAGCTGACGTTGCTGAACCTTCTGTGCAGGCTAAAATCAAGTCTAGCAAAGGAATAGTTATTAAGGAGCCTAGTCAGTAATATGATTGCTAGGTTTATGTAATAGAACAATGTACTAATTTTTTTCTTTTGTTCTTTAAGAAATTCATATAAACCAAAGTTTTTCTAATTAATGAAATCTATTTCAGTATTAAGTGTTTGTTGTTTACAATGATTATGTGATAACCTGCTCTGAATTTTTTTTACTTCTATTGCACTTTTGTTTTATCTTAAGAGATGTATATCTTTGACTAAGGGTTATGACTTCTTCAAATAGGGAGAGATTGTTGGGTACATTGGAAAATGTGTACTAGATTTGGAGAAGCCACAACTTAGTCAATGATATGCATCAATTTGTATTTGATGAGAGTTTGAGTTTCATTGTGCAGTTTTAAGTATTTGAATGAAAATTTTATAAGTACAAGTGTCGACACTTGTGAAGAAACTGTGTCGACACTCAGGAAACTTGTGTTGACACTCAGGCAAGCTGTGTCGACACACAGACAAATTGTGTCGACACTCAGGGAAGTTATGTCGACACCCAGAATTTGTGTCGACACTTATAAAGAAGTTGTGTTGACACTCAAAGCATTGTCGACACCTAAAGAAGCAGTTGTGTAGACATCCAGAAATGTGTCGACATCAGAAGCAGGACTTGTGTTGACACTTAAAACTGAAGCTATGTCGACATTCAGGAGATATGTCGACACCTAAATCAATTATGTCGACACAAAGGACTTGTGTCGACACACCAACTCTCAAAAGGCTGTGTCGAGTTCAGAAGTAATTGTGTCGACACACAGGACTTGTGTCGACATACACTCAATGCCATTTGACAAACACTCAACACCAACTGTCTGTAACAGAAATGTCGAGACAAGAAGCTACTGTGTCGACACACAGGACTTGTGTCGACACATACAACATAAGTAGTGTCGATAAGCAGAAGTATGACTGTGTCGACACTTGGAGTAATTGTGTCAACACCATGAAGACATGTGTCGACACTTAGTCTATATGTGTCGACACATGTGAAGCAATCTGCTGAGGGTTGTGTGCTGAGTTGAAAAGACAGTGAAGAACCTAGTGACGTGACTGGAGACTTGATAGCTGTCATCACTAGCCGGTCTGACACCACTGTCAGAACTGTCAGAAGTTTGTTATGAACCGGATCAGCCGGTAACCATGGAGCAAGCTCTATATAAGAGACAGATCGAAAACGACAATCAACATGAAAAAGAACGTGAGGCATCATTAAGAAGAATTCCGACAGATAAAGGGCTGTCTGCAAGAAAGATTCAGAGTTCTATCTGAATTTAAGGAAGAAGCTGATTTAAGATCATATTTATCAACAGAGAAGATCCACCTTATTTTGTTCTAATTAAGAAGCTTTGAAAAGCTAAGTAAGGTTGGATCAGAAGGATCAGTCAATCCAAGAACTTATCAAGAAGACAACATCAATAGAGAAATCTAGCTTGTGAAGTTTTCAGTTACTCTTTACTCATAAATTCTTGTAGGATCTACTGTTAGATCTGAGATTGTAAGCCTAAAATTATAAAGGCTGAGGTAGGGTTGTGTGCTTGAGGTAGGACTTGTGGAAAGTCTGAATTGTAAGCCTTGTTATAAAGGCTGAGGTAGTTCTGAGGCCTGAGGTAGGATTCTGGAGAAGAATCTGAGGTAGGACTTGTGTTAAGTCTGAGGTGTAGGAACAATCTTTGGTTTTGAGATTGTAAGATCTGAGGATCTGAGCCAGTGGAAGGAAGTTAGGCTGAATCCAGTTATCTGCTGGATAGGCGAAGGGGGAAAGTAGATGTACCCATATCTTGGGGAACCACTATAAGTCTGGTGTTTACTGTGATGTGTTTATTTTTTGTAGATTGATTAATCTGTGCTGAAAGAAGTCTTATAACTGTTTGCCTAAAAATTAAAAAGACACAAAAAGATTAGAACCTATTCACGCCCCCTCTAGGTGTTTAGGCTGTTGAAATAAAGTCTTTCAGGATGAATGCCTTAGACTCATGGAATTTGCTTATAATAATAGTTATCAAGAGAGTCTGCAGATGGCCCTGTTTGAGGCCTTATAAGTAAGACGATGTAGGACTCCTTTGTTTTGGGCTGAAGTTTGTGAGAGACCACTGCTAGGTCCGGAAGCCCTTGAGGAGATGAATTATGCTGTGACTCATATTCAAGAAAAGCTATGTATAGCACAAGAGCGTTATGAGAAATATGATAATCGACGAAGGGTCAATCTGGAGTTCGACGTTGGGGACATGGTTTTTTTGAAAGTCTCTCTGATGTCAGGTGTTAAAAGGTTCGGAAGGAACCACAAGTTAGACCCCCGGTATGTGGGACCTTTTAAAATTATGGAGCGCATTGGAGTGTCAGCTTATAGATTGGATTTGCCTGCTAACATCCCTGGTGTCCATGAATCATTCTATATGAGCCAGTTGTGGAAGTGTGTTCATAGTGATCGTCAAGTCCTTGACTCGGTGCCCTAGATTCAGCCCAATCTTTCGGATGTGGAAGAGCCTGTCTGTGTTTTAAGGTCTCTAGATCGAGTGTTGTAGAGAAAGACCATTCATATAATCATGGTTCTTTGTAGAAATCAAGGCGCCGAGAGCATGATGTGGGAATTAGAGTTGGCGATGAGGGAATCTCATCCTCATCCCTTCACATATTGTCTGGTACGTCTTCCTGTTTTTTGGGTGAATGTTTTTTTTCTCATTTTGGTTTGATTTTGAAGTTATGATAAGTTTCAGGACGAAACTTCTTTTTAGGGGGAGTGACTGTAATGCCCCCATTTTTTTAATAATATTATTTGAATTGTTATCGTCATATTTATGACGTCAAGGCATTACTTTTTCTACGTCATGTTGACGGCACTGCACCGTTAGTGCGTTTTTGCGTCCGTTGGCTCTGTTTGACCAGATTTTTGGATTTTGATTTGGATTGCATGTTTTCCCTGGTTGAAAAGGGCGCAGTTTGGAGATTTTCGGACTTGTCCAGTTTTATTGCTATTCTAGCATTTTGGAGTCTCGGTGCGTGTTTGAATCTTTGTGATGATTTTCGCTTAAGTAAGCATTTGATGTTTATTTCTCAAAATTAGAGCGTCGGATTCTAGGGTTGTCTCTCCTGCTAAATTCTTAGAGTCGGAATTTTTATCCTAAAATTAAAGACAATCTGAAGTTATCGAATTTATCCTGTTCAGTTCTTGAGAAGACCTGGAGTTCTCCAGAAAATAACCCTTATTCTCGAGATATATCTTCTAGTACTTGAGAAACCCATCTTCAGTACTCGAGTAATGCGTACCTGTTACTCGAGAAGTTCAGTTGTTCTCGAGAAGTCCTTCTGTGGTTTTCGAGAAAAGTATTTGTTGTTCTCGAGAAGTATCTCCTTGCTATCGAGAAGTGCTATTTGTACTCGAGTAATTCTTCTTTTATTCTCGAGAAGCCTTTTAGTACTGGAGAAATCCACCATCATTACTCGAGTAATCCTCCCTTAGTACTCGAGTAATACTTCGTCTGTACTCGAGTAGGCCTTCTTCAACACTCAAGTAATGTTTACCTTCTGTCTCGGGAAATTTTCTTCTTTACTCGAGAAGCTCTCTATAGTACTCGAGAAACCCATGTCTTCATCTCGGAAAGCGGTTCAGCCGACCCCAATGCATTCTTCTAAGTGTGGAGATTTTTATATTATATTTATTATATATATATATATATATATAAATATATATATCCTTCTTCCTCCACCTTCAATTAGACCAAAATTCTATTCTTTTTCCTGAACCAGAGCGGCGTTAGCGAGAGAGAGAGAAAGTCTTCCGTGATTCTTCTGGTGTCCGCCGACGGTGCTCCGGTGCTCGAAATTTCCAACCAATCATAGATCCAGAAAGCTCTCAGCAAAAGCTTCATCATCGTTATAAAATCTTCCCCATTTCTTGAGTTTTTCTCATTAGGGTTTTTTTCCCTAACCTCTACTTCGGCCATTTTTGTTCAGATTTTGACTTCCCTCATCTTCTTTAGCCTCAATCTGCGACAAGGAGCGATTTTGAGAGTTTTTCCGACGAAACCAAGACAAGTGATGGTTTTCCCTCTTTCCTGATCTGCGAGAAAAGCGGTTCTTTAATCCTTCTGCACTTTTGTCATTCCAACTGTAGATATGTTTAATACCCCTTGGAATTTACTTGAATTTATAAGTTCTTGTCATGATTGTTCAACTTGGTAGCGTTGTAGTGATCTGATGAAATATTATATTGTTGGTTTTAATCGCCCTTAACTACTATTGTAGAATGTATTAGAGTTATCTAGTGTTGTAAATCCTTCCTGAAGGTTGATCAACCACTTTTTGATCTAGAAATTTCTAATAGAATTCGATGTGTCGAGTCTTGAGATATATCAGGATCTCTCTGGTTGCGGGAGTTAGTGGATGTAACCACCTCCGTAATGTCAGAAATTTATATCATGGTTTTCTTTTGTTGTGGGTGTTAGTGGGCGAATCCATCGCCGCAAGGTTTATTTCTTTTATTAGTACCTTGTGGAACTTTACCAAGTGTTTGGGCGTTTGCGGTGAATGGTGGAGTGTATGAGTCTCCCCCGTAATTAGATGGATATTATATATTTGTGAGGGTGTGTCCAGATGAGTGACCACCTCGCCTATGTTTTTGGGTAGAGTTGACCACATGTGGCTAATAAAGTTTTTGAGTATTCTTTCTTATGATTAAATCTTGCTTTCAACCTTTATAGCCTTGTGTATCTGGTGTGATTTGTTGTACGTGACAATTCACGTAAGTTCTATGTTTCCAGTTTTGGTACTCTACTCTTTTTCTTTACTTCAGTACTTTTGTGCTTGGGTTGGTACCCCTTTTGACCGTTGTTTACTTTTTGTCTTACTTTTCTGCCACCACTTGTGCCCTCTTGCTGAAGTGTTCTATGTTTGGAATGCCTCAGGTTTGGAGCTTTAGCAGGTAGTGGAGCTGGTTTTGGAGTTGCTGAGAAGCAGGGTTGGCTGTGGTTTTCACCGTGCCATTGCGAGGTAGTTGTCGTTTTGTTGCTTTACTTGGTTCAACATACTTTTGCTTGATGTGGGTTCGTGTCAGATTGTTGATGCCCACAAGATAGTTGATTTCTGGATATCTTGTTAGCTACTAGTTGTTCTCTTTTAGAGGAATTGGATTACTTGCTCTCTAGGATGATTTATGTTAGGAATGCATGTTTTGTATTTTCAAGTATAAAACCTACTTTTATTATATCATGCATAGCATATTTTAAAACTCTAACTCATTATATTTAGCAACTGTAAAAGGTATTTTAAGTACTATTATCAACCTAGAGTCTTGCATACTATGAGTTGTTCCATGGGGAACATCCACACTCATGTAGGATGTTTAATCTTATGAATTAAGTATTTTCCGCAGCATATAAACTATTTTCTTTCGTCGACTTGATGAGCCACTAAGACAAGGGATACAGTTAATTGCTTAACTTAAATTGGATTTTCACTAAATCACTTAAAGATCTCTCTTTTTGTGTCTAATAGGAGTTTTGCCTGAGCATCCACAGTTATCCCCTACTGACGTGGCTTCATGACGCGCATTCCCCCTACTCTGATAAGTTATTATATACGGTGAAAATGTGGGGTGTGATACTGGGGTACCAAATACAAATGGTCCAGGTTTGGCCTTTTGAACTTCTACATGGGGAGCCTTTCGAGCACTCAATCACATGACCTCTCTTCTTCCGTTGTAAGGAACTTTTGTAATCTTACAAGGAAGATTCCCACATCTCTAGTGACCACACTTACAGTCTTGGTCATACATTTTGGATGGGAGAATTACCTTGATAGAGGTAGACTAAAGCATGAATGGAGCTTGGGCTCTCCTCTGAGATTGGTTAACTTTAGAAATCCACTTAGATTCAGATTTTCTCTTGATAACATCTATCTTAAAGAAATTAGCCACTATCCTCTTATCCCTTTCAAGTTTATCTTCAAGAACCATGATGATAGAGTCCTTATATTTGATGGACTCAACATGAATATCTACCATGGTTTTTAGATGGCCTACTTCCCTCACCTTTAGGCATAGCAAAGATGAAGTCTCATCTTGCTAGGAAGCAGCCACCTATAGAGAGGAAATTTCCTCTGCTTGTTTCTTAACAAGCATCTTGATTTTCTTGAAAGTTTTCAAAAGTGCAGCATGATTTTCAATCAATTTATTGATATCATCTTCTGACAGAGGACTCTCATCATCACTTGATGAGGAAGCATTAGGGTCTGAGCAGTATTCATATCCAGAATCTGAGGATGAGCTAGAAGGGGAACATACCTCATTTTATCCAGGCTGATCATGGAAGGATTCTTCTTCTAGTCTAGCTATTAGCCCATAGCATCTATATCTAGATAGACTTTGTCTTCTGCAAGAGCTGTCATAAGCCCAATGTTATTCTTGTTCTCTCTGCAGACTTGGAGCTCCATTGATCTCCAAACCTTATGGTTCACTTTTGAATATATAAGTTTAAACCTTTTTAGCTATCCTTTGAGGTCCACTCAGACTGTTAGGACCTTTTTGACTAACCTCCCTCTTGTACCACTTGAAATTCTTTTTTTTCAAGGATAACTAAATCACCTAGAGGGGGGGGGGGGTGAATAGGTTTCTTAGTCCTTAGTGACTTATCTTTGGTTTTCTTTTATTTTGGTGCTTTATTAGTTGGTTGGATTTTTATTTCAAGATAAGTAACCTTCAGTACAACAAATATAAAGAGTACACACAAGATTTATAGTGGTTCCCCTAATAAGGGTATATCCACTTTCCCTCCCACCTATACAAATATATTATTGGACTAGGCACTTCTCCAAAACTATGCTCCAAAGAGCTTACACTTCAGATCCCTCAGGATTTCTCAATCTCCTCCTAGATTTACAACTCAGCCACAAGGGCCTACAACTCATCTATCAACATATCACCTACCTTAGGCCAAAGGCCCTACACTCAGGCTAGGAGGTCAGCAATACCTCAGATCCACTAAGGATCCTACCCTAGAGAGAATGACTCTCCAACAATCTCAGGCACAAAGGCCCTACCTCGGATCTGCAGCCAGATTCTATGTCAGGCACAAGTTCCCTATAGCTTAGTGAGAATGACTCATTTACCTCAGACCTGAAACCAAGTCCTACAGCTTAAATTCTCAACAGAATCCTACCTCATATCAAACTTTCTCCTACCACTCAGATCCAAAAGGATCCTATAAGATGGAAGTGAGTTGGTGAGGTTCTTGATTAGACACAGGATAAATTTCTCTGTGCCAATCTACCTTGACTGAGATAGACTCAGCCCAACTTTGACTCCAGGAATTTATTTCCTGAGTCGACCTTTACCTGATCTGAGATATACTCAGTCCAACTTCTTCTTCACAACACCAGGGATTTATCTTGATGGAACTATGAAGTAACTACAACAAAACTTACTGCTACCTGAGCTGAAAGATTCTCAACTCAACTTCTTCACAACAACAAGGATACAGATCTTGCTTTGGCTTGTGCTGTAAGTAACTTGCCGAAATTAGCTCTTCTTCTTCATTCTTTCCTGGTCTGAGGAGATTCAGCCCTAACTTCTTCTCCATAGCCTCCAGTAGATATTCTTCAGAGTTGTACAACTGGATCTGTGGAGAACTTGCTGGTGTAGATGGAAAATGGCAAAATCTAACTTTCTTTTTCCTCTTCAGAGATCTTCTCTGATCTTACTGTAGTCGATGATAAAGACAAACAACTAACTTATTAAGCCTTTAGACTTGCTATCTTGAGCTTCTTGTTCTTCAGTCACAATCACAATGGCAATGGAAAAGAACCACGTCAACAGGCGCTTTTTTGTAAAAAGCTTCTCTTTTTATTGATCACAACCAAACGGCTATTTTAGCAGTGGGCTCCACACTATTAATGGCCACCCGCTATCTTGCTTTAACATTAACCGTCGTACAGTAGCTCTGTAGCGCATTTTTTCATATACTGTAGCTTTGCCGCTAATAATTTGAATAAGGTTGACTTGCTGATGTCACCATCTTTAGACCTAGCCAAAAATCAAGCATCAACAACATATGCGTTGAGTGAGCAAGCCTCACTCAACGCCAAAACACTTAGAAAAAATTCTATCTATTTAGGCGTTGAGTGAGTAAGCTACACTCAATGCCAAAAAACTTAAGCAACCTTTCTGCCATTAGGCGTTGACAGCATTGAGTGAGCAAGCCTCACTCAATGCCAAAACACTTAGGCAATCTTTTTTCTATTAGGCATTGAAAGTATTGAGTGAGCAAGCCACACTCAACGCCAAAACACTTAGGCAATCTTTCTTCCATTAGGCGTTGACTGCATTGAGTGAGCAAGCCTCACTCAATGCTTTTTGCCTTAGCTTATACTTCAGCCTCTTGTGCATGCTTGGCGTTGAGAGCGTTGAGTGAGCACGCCTCACTCAACGCTTTTTGCCTTAGCCATGCTTTCTACTACTTGGCGTTGATTATGTAACCTCCACTCAATGTCAAACTACTTAACAGATTTTCTTTTATTATCTGGCATTTAGTGAGTGAGCTACACTCAACGCATTCGGAATTATCCAAATTTTTATGTCTAAAAACAACACTGGCTTTGAGAATTAGTCAATGCATAATACATGGCGTTGAGTGAGCTTGCCTCACACAATGTCTGGGGACTTAGTAAATATTCACAGTTCTGTTGTCGCATTGACTGACTAATCTATACACAACGATTATGAAGCTATGACATTGAGTGAGTGAGCTATACTCAATGCCTGTGGACTTAGCCCACTTTTATGCTCATTTCTTCTTAGGCTTTTACTACATTAGCCTGTCTCACAGCTTTTTACTGTATGGCATTGAGTGAGTTGACCTCACTCAATACCTCTTGACTTAGCCACTTTCTCATCTTGCCACTCCTTTGGCTTTGACTGTATAGGCTCCACTCAGCGCTATAAGTCATCTGGCATTGAGTAACATTCACTCAACGTCTGTGTACTTTCCACATCTTAGGTAAGTGTTTACCTGACTTAGCCACTTAGGCTACCTATCCCATCAATGTTACAAGTATATCCTACAATCAAAGAACTTAAGCACAAGTTAGATCACCATATATATATACATTGTTTGCTAGGCCTTCTTCAAATCCAGGACATTGGGATCAATGGACCCAAAAGAGAGCCAGGCGAAGACGTTAGAACTAGAAGAGGTATAGTTAATGAAATTTTGCATCTCATATTTATATCATAGGTTGAGACAAAGGAATTTGAAGAGGAAAATAAGGATGCTTCTTGGATTTTGGAAATACAAGAGGAGCTCAATCAGTTCGAGCGATGCAAATTCTGGGAGTTGGTACCCAATCCTAAGGGACTGGATGTGATAGGCACCGTGTGGATTTTATGAAACAAGCTGGACAAAATGGAGAAATTATCAAGAATAAAGCCAGGCTTGTTGCTTAAGGTTATAGACAAGAAGAGGGGATCGAATTCGACTAGACATTTGCTCTAGTGGCTCGGATCGAAGCGATTAGGTCGTTTCTTGCATATTCAGCCCTCAAATTCTTCAGCGTCTACCAAATAGAGGTGAAGTCAGCATTCCTCAATGGGGATCTGAAAGAGGAAGTATACGTAGCACAACCCCCAGGGATGATAGGAAAAGCACTTCCGGGATGTGTCAATTCCTAAGAAGATGGCTTATTTCTTGGAGCAGTAAGAACCAGAATTGTGTGGCAACATCTGCTGCCGAGTCAAAGTATATCTCTGCAGGTAATTGTTGCGCACAGCTTCTATGGATCAGAAGTCAACTCGAAGATTATAATTTGAAGTTCAGCGAAATTTTGAAGTATTGCGACTCATCCAGTACAATATCTATCGCAAACAATCTAGTTTCCCAAAACTAAACCAAGCACATCGAGGTGCACTACCATTTCATCCGAGAGCATGTGGAGAACAAGGACATATCCCTCAGCTATGTCCCAATAGACAAGCAAGTTGCAGATATATTCACGAAGCCGTTAGAGAAGGCCATGTTCTTCTTCTTCAAGACAGAACTTTGTATGCTCAACATAGACTCCTGAAAAGTTCATTTTTGAAGTCAAGAGAAGATTCAGCATCAGCTACTCAGAAAATTCTAAGAGAATTCAAACTCAGAAAAATCTCAAGCTTAGAAATGAAGTTCTCAGAAAACAACTTACATTTCATGAAAACTGCCTGATTTCTCGAGAAAGAAGTATACCACTCGAGAAATATCAGATTTCTCGAAAGCTACTTATATTTCTCGAACACTACTTGATTTCTCCAGAAAGAAATTTACTTCTTGAGAAATACCAGATTTCTTGGGAAACTGAATGAATTTCTCGAAAGCTTCAGAATTACTATTTCACGGAAAGTATAATGGATTTCTCGAGAACCCTTATATTTCTCGAGAAATGTCCAAATCTGCCAGGATAAACTTTTGAAGAATTTGAAACCCCGTTCTAGGTACGCATTTCATTATACATTATAATTTTTAATTTTATATAAATAGAAGATAAGTCCATAGAAATACCAAAATCCACAAATTCGAAAAAGGCTTTCTCGAGAAAGACGTTTCAGTTTCGCAAAGGTCACCGCTATTCTTAACGAATGTCATCGAGTCTTCTCCGAAAGATCAGATATTTTTCATTCTTCTCCATCGATCGCTCCTTCTACAAAGATTGGCATGGGAAGTGAGTTTGTTCGATCAGGAATTGAAGAAATTTCAGATTATTTTAAGAATATTATTCTACTTCTTGAGTCCGCCGGCCTCACCTTCATCATGGAGCATCCGTGCAAGGTACTTATTCTATATGTAGACGAGTTCTTCAGAAATGCCAAGCTTAAGCGAAGCGGGAATTTATTGAAACCTTCAGTACGAGATATGAAAATCAAAATCAAGCCATCCTCTCTAACAGAGTGTCTAAGGTTGCTCTCCATTCATGAGGAAGAATATTTGGAAGAAGCTGATTACTCAAGAACCTTCTCCTTCCGTGGTCTTCCCCAATCCACCACTTCTGTTAGAATAAAACACATGATAGATGAAAGTAAACTTTTGGCTGACACTCTAGGAAAGGTCCTACTCTGCAAAATAGGCTCCATTTGATACATCTCCTCAGATTTCTTTGACATGATGACTGTTGTTCTGTGTCGAAAGAAGTTCCAATGGGGATACCTTTTATTTGAGAAGATCAAGGAAAGCTTGAAAGCAACAAACTTTGGAAGGATCATCTCTTTATATCTGAATCAGGAACACCCGACAATCTTTGGCTTATCCATAGGTGTGGCAATTCACCACCTGAAGAAAATCTCCTTATCCACCATCAAGAGATGGGAGATATGAATTCCAAGGCAAGGCTTGGCTCCTGCAGTTCCCAGGGTAGTAGATGATGAGGAAAGGACCCCATCTCCTCCTCTTACTGATGCAGTTGTCATATCTAGTATAGGTGCTGAGGGGGAGCCTGCTCCTTCAGTTCATGAAGAAGTACAGCAAGCCAAGGTACTAGAAGAGAGGTTCAGTCAGATGTTCCTGCAGCTAAAGTTCAAGGGCAAGTTGGTGATGATGTTGATACAGTGGAAGAGGAAAGTCTAGCTCAGTTCGATAATCAGAAGAGCACCTCTATGCATGATGGTGACTCAGATGATCCAATATTCCTCTCTCCTTAAAAGACTCCTGAAAAGACTCCTGAAAAAATTCCTGAAGAGACTTCTGAAGAGACCCCAGAAGATTCTCAGCCCAAGGCATAAAGTGAGCGGGAGAATGAAGTTATACTCTCTGATGAGGAAGCAATTATCACAGAACCTGTAGAACCTCCCCTCAGGAATTTAAACTTATCTCTGCCTATCATTCTTGGTGAGCAAGGAGATATTATGACTTCTTCCCAAAGAGGGAGAAGTATAGTTGTAATTGAAGAAATCCTAGTATGGATAGCTCCAGCTATACCTCCTCTACCTCCTATAACTGATATCATTCCTGAAGATACTGTTTTGGGTAAAATTGAATCTATGTTGACCAAACAAAGAGAGTAAATTGACAAGTCTCTCTAAGAGGTAACTGCAAAAGTAAATACTCTTGAAAAAGAGATGAGCAGAGGGTTTGTTGAAATTCAACATAATACAGATGAGTTCAAAAGACTGCTAAACATTGGAAGCAAGGCTCTAGACCACATTATCACTAGTGTTGGTCAAGTTATGGATCAACTAGTTATAGTAGCAAACAATCAGATCCAATTACTGAAGAAGACTGAACATCAAAACTTCAAAATTTGTGAGGAAGTTGGAAAATTCAAAGAAGATTCCATAGAAACCCTAACTGTAGAAGTCAGAAAGGGGGGATAAAGTAAAAGAAAATCTTGACAAGAAAGTTCAACATATGAAAAGTCAGTGGGATGATCAACTGAAAGAAATCGCTACAAGTATAGAAAAGCAGATTAAAGGTGTAAACATCTATACTTTTGAGACTAATGTATGGATGTATAACCAAATCTTCCCAGATTTTCAAGTTGACCCAAATGCTGCTCCACCTCCTTATCTTGATCCCAATATCTTCAAGCCTACTTTCTCTCCTAGACCTTAATAATTTGAAGCTCCTCCTAAAGATTATTATCAAATCTGGACCTTTGAGCAACCAGAGTTTCCTCAAGATCTACCTCCTGAAGTGCAAGAGAAAAAGAAAAGGAAATATGGTGAGGGTGCCTCTGCTAGTAGATCTATCCCTAGACAAGGTTCTGCTAAAAGAATAGAACAAGAATTTGCTGAAGTATGGAGTCCAACTTCTAAATCTCTTATTCTGGATACTTTAAAGCTGGTTATGGAATTCAATGAAAATAAAGATGATCATTACTGTCACAAAGAGTGGGAGTTATATGAGAAGTCATTGACTAAAATAAGGATTTATGATCGTGAATATGGTCGTAATAATCCTACTGCTCCTCCTCGACCTTCAAAATACTATCCCAAGCCATTCGGTTATCAGAAGAGACAATAAGAGAAGAAGGAAAGATAGCACCAACAATAATTCAAATAATCTTATGATTGTCAGTTATATAGAATTTTTTGGACCAAGATATTCTTATGGAAAAACTCTCTCTATATATAAAATTTTGAATTTTGTTGATCTTATTATTTCTTACCTGTCATTACTTACATTATTTTACTTGTTAGTTATTTCTTTAATTATCTTGATATAATTCACCTTAGTGTAGAGGGTTCTGACTTTTACAAATAGGGGGAGATTGTTGGGTTTTTTATCAACAATAACCTAGATTTGTGTGAAGTCACCCTTGAACTAAAATGAATTAAGTTTGTATTTGATGCTATTCTTTAGTTTAGAGCTTGCAGGTTATTTTTGCCAAGTGTAGACCAATGTCAGTTTACAATGAATAACTAAACACAGGACCATGCAATGTAATACCTCATTGTGTGATCCATGGTGTTGACTCATGTGTAACCTCTCTATTAGGATGCACTTCATTTTCAAGTAGTAGAGCAATGGAAGATAGGAAGGGTTGATGGTTTCAATAAAGAAGAAAAAAGAAATTTTCTGAAAATTTTTCCAAGTCCATTTCTCGAGAAATGACATGTATTTCTCGTTGAAGTCTAAGTAAATTTCTCGAGAAATCATAACTGTTCTTGAGAAACTACAAGACTTCCCAGGAAGTTGTTTGAAAATATTCTAAGTACTTTTCTCGAGAAATGCCCTATAGATTTCTTAAGAAGCCAAGTTAGTTCTCGAGAAAAGCAAAGTAGTTCTCGAGAAGGCCAAATCATTTCTCAAGAAAGCTAAGTCTTTTTCTCGAGAAATCAGTTTTTAAGCTCACAGATTTTTCGTAAAGTAAATTTCTCGAGAAGGTCAGACCATTTCTCGAGAAAGCAATTCATTTCTCGAGAAATCATATTCTTTTCAAGAAATTTGTTTTCAGTTCTAAGTTTGTGCTAAGTACTTTTCTTGAGAAATAATATCCTTCTCGAGATATCAGGTATTTTACTTCAAAGAATTTTCGCCAAGTATTTTCTCGAGAAGCCATGTATTTTTCTCGAGAAAGCTAGTCATTTCTCGAGAAATCTATTTCTTCTCGAGAAATGTACTTGCAGATTTTTCTTTTTAAATCCTCTGATAGGATTCCGATTTAAATCTAAGTTCTTCATGTTTGGTCCACGTGGATCATTCCTTAATGATTTAGGACCGTTAGAAGATGTTCTATAAATAGTCCTTTTAGATTGATCGTTAACCCTAAGAATACTAATCAGAATATTTACAGCAATCAGAATTGTATTCGCAATTTCTAAATTCGGGAGAAGTCGCCATCTTCATCATCGCTCTTCTCTGCAGCTCTTCTCTCGATCCATCGATTCGAAAGGATAAAAGATTCGACAGATCCAAGATACCAAGATTCTTCAACATCTACTTGATTGTGTTGGCTCCAAGGTTTTCAGATCAAGTTTTCTCAGATTTCTTCCTCAATTTTCTTCATAGAGCTTTTTAGTTTTCAAGAAGGAAGATCCATGAGGATTTCAGATCAGGGAGAGTAAAACCTTTAGTATTGTTGTAAAATTGTTTTAACCTGGTTAGGAGTTTTGTCTCCGAGATTGTAGAAAGTTTGTTCTTCCAAGTGTAGATCCATTAGTGTATCAAGTTTGTAGATCCAATTTGTGGATCAAGTTTGTAGATCCGATTATTGATCAAGGTGTAGGAGAGTTTGTTCTCCGAGGTGTTGGAGCGTTGCTCCGAGGTGTAATATTGTAATAATCTGAGAAAGATGAAGTAGCAGAATCTTACCCTTCGTGGTAGATAGGCAAGGTGGGACAATGGATGTACCCAATACGGGGAACCACTATAAATCACTGTGTTAGTGTGCTTGAATTTTTAGATAATTTTTATTCCGCAAAAAGACACAAAATCACCTATTCAACCCCATATAGGTGATTTAGGTAGATGCTAGATACTTTCACACTCAACGCATGGCAGTGTAGAAAGTTTGGCCAAGTCAAAAAGCGTTAAGTGAAGGCCATTCACTCAACGATCTCAATGCCTAGCTGTACAGAAAGTTTGGCCAAGTCAAAAAGCGTTGAGTGAAGCTCATTCACTCAGCGCTCTCAACGCCTGAGTTACAAAGAAATTAGTTAAGTCCAAATTCGTTGAGTGATGCAATTCACGAAACGCACTCAACGCCTCGATTCAATCTGAAAATTTGGCTAAGTCCACAGATACTGACGTCAACAAAAGTCAACCTCAGCCAACGAAATTCAAATTCATTGCGGGAAAGCTGAAATTCACCACTAATGGCTCCGCCAGCCAGCTGTAACATTTCTCTGTAAAAGGAAGGCTATATATCTGCAATTAAAGCAGGGCCCATAGTTCAAAAGTGCCAATGGACGATAGATGATAAAAGGAATGAGATCGGCGAAGAAAGAACAAGATCTTTTTAGTGTTTGTCTTTTCGAAAAGCGACGAAACTTCTTCTTCTTTCCCGCCATTGTTGCCGAGCTCGAAGCATAGGTACAAAATCGAATGAACCCAAAAGGTCATCATGTTAGCTACTGCGATCAACACTGGAAAATAGCAAGATCAAAGTCATTTCTCTAAGAGATAATAAGCCAAGGTCTACCCATGTTGCTATTACTTCATAACCCAAGCAGAGCTTATCTTGAAGACAATTTTCTGGAGCTGAGAAGAATAAATCTAGATTCTGTTTTCTCAGGACAGAAGGAGGAAGATATAGAGATCATTTCTCGATTGTCTATTCTACATCAACAAATCTACTTTTCTGTAAGATCTTTCTAGATCTTAGTTGTATGCTTATTTATAAAGGCTGATTGTAGGATCTTGTATAGATCTGAGTGGTAGGATTCTGTTAAGAATCTGAGCGTACGGCTTTGTCCTTAGTTGTATGGCACTTGTCCCTGAGTGGTAGGATCCTATGGATCTGAGGTTGGGCTATCCACCTAGCCTGAGTGGTAGGGCCTTTTGTCTTGAGGTAGGTGATATTTTGATCACTGAGTTGTAGGGCTTTGTGCTTGAGCTTTAGGTCATGGAGGAGACTGAGTGGTCCTACGAGATCGTGTTGTAAGCTCTTAGGAGCCGATTTTTTGAGAAGGGGCCTTGTCTAACAAACTGTTAGAAAGGTGAGGGATAATGGACGTACCCATAATCTGGGGAACAACTATAAATAGTGTGTGTTGTGTGTGATCTTCTTGAAAGCAAAACTAATCTAATCACATCAGACCCTAAAACACATAAATTCAAATAAAATCTTAAAAAGACCAAAAACCTATTCCCCCAATCTAGGTGTTTAACTACCCTTGTAATCAAATACTTTCAAGTGGTATCAGAGGGAGGTTGCTCATGAAAGACTTAACAGTCTTTGTAGATCTCCAAGGGTAGCAGTCAGAGTATACCTATGGGTTAAGGAGAAAACCATAAGGAGCTTGGTTCCATAAAGCTTCCTATCTGTAGAAATGAAGGTTTTGGAATTTGGAAGAAAAGGGTCAGATTCTTTATGGAGGCATCTAACCCAAGGATCTTTATCACAGTCAAAGAGGGACCTTTCATCCCTATGAAAGTCTCAGCTATGGATGTAATATTCTAGACACCAAAGACTTATTCAGAGATGACCAAGGATGAGTTAATTCTTTCCACCTTGGACAAGAGAGCCCAGAACATGATAGTCAGTACTGTGGATGATTCAACCTTTCAGAACCCGGTTCACTGCCAGACCTCCAATGAGTTGTGGGACACTTTGGTGGTCTATATGTAGGCACATAAGAGGTCAGAGATGATAGGAAGTCCATGCTCAACCAAGAGTATAAGGATTTTAGGCAGTTCAAGAAAGAGGGCATAACTAGCTACTATGAAAGATTCTTCAAAATAATAAATGAGCTAAGGACCTATGGTTGGGTCTTTAGTAATTATGAACTTAATGACAAGTTCCTAAGGTATCTAACTAGAGATTGGAACACCAAGATTTGTGCATTAGGGAGGTGGCGATGGCTGATACTCTACCACCTACTCTATTTAGGAAGCTGATGTCTTATGAAATGCAACTGACTACAAGGAAAGAGGATGGAAAAAGTAGCAGAACACTGATCAGGGAGAAAGCAGTGGCCTTCAAGGTAGAAAGATCAAAGAGGGGCAAGGTGAGGATTTCCTCTCCTCTAAGATGGCCAGCTGATTCAGATAGCACATGGTCTACCTCATCAGAAAGCAATATGTCTGATGAGGAATTTGTTGCCTTCTCTAGGAAATTTCTGAAGTTTATAAAGAGGAAGGGGTGGAGTAGCAGACCTTCCTCCTCATCTCATCAAAGGAAGGACCACTACAGAACTGAGAAGAAACCATCCAAGGAGGATAGGTATGAATCTAAAACTAGTAAACATATTTCTTCTAAAGATGTGTGTTACTACTACAGCAAGCCAAGGCATGTTATAGTTGACTTCCCAGTCAAGAGAAAGGAAGCTGGTGAGAAGAAGGTTCACCAGCACAAGGGAAAGAAGGAGAAGTTCTTCATTGTAAAGGAGGAGAAGATCTAGACTGATTCATCTTCATTAGAGTCTAAAGATGAAGTAGAATAAGAAGCCTCCATAGGGCTGGTTGCTGTTGAGGCAGAAAAGGCTGAAGACTATCATGCTACTAGGAAAGGGATCTAGGACCCTCTATCACAGTCAGATAGTGACTCAGAGAAGGATGTAAGAGATGAAGATTCCATCACCTACTATGGGCTAATGGCCAGGTCTGATGAAGAATTAAGCCAGGATCAGCCTGGTCCAAGCATGGTGCATTCCTTATCTAGTTCTTCTTCTAAACAGGCTATGAGACTAGTCCATATTCTGATGCTTCTTCATCCAATGATGAAGAGGGCTCAATTACTAAGGAAATTGTCAATCAATTGATTGACAAGTGGTGCACTACTGAATTCTTTCAATAAAAGTAAGAAGTTGGCCAAAAACTAGGCTGAGGAGATTATCCCCCTCTAGCATGCTTCTTCCCTACAGTCTGTGTCAGCAACCTTGCTGGAATAGAAAATCAGGGAAGTTATCCAACTAAATAACATCACAGTCATTCACATTGGAACCATTAAATACAAGAATAGTCTCATTAGGGATCTGGAAGAGAAACTGCAGAGGGAGAAGAGGATTGTGGCTTGCTTTTCTAAGCCCAATTCTTTGTTGCCTATTATTGTCTCCTTCTCCTCACAGAGAAACAAGAGGGGCTTAGGATTCAAGGGAAACAGTAGGGATACCCCTCTTAAAGGAAATGGAAAAAGCTCCAGTTAAGCCACCCATTACCTTTGATAGTGTAAAACTCCCTTATAACATGTATTACCAGGACTCCATATATGGTCACTAGAAGAATGGGAATTCTTCCTGGAAGAATGCAAGTGTGCCTTCCAATGGAAGGAGAAGAGGAATGGGGATGAGTGCCTTCAAGGCAACACATTAAGAAATTTAAATGACCCATCATGGACCATTTTTCTTTGGTGCTCTAGTCCCCAATCTCAAGAATGTGGTTGCAGCCAAATTTCAAGGCCATCTAGCAAAGACTCTGACTAAGGGTCAGTCTATCAACAAGCTTGATTTGGATAATTTTGATGCCATCAAGAGCATGTATTTTGCAAAAAAGACTGATGCTGATGGCATTCAAAGCAGGCCAAATAAGTCAACTAAAAGACTCACCTTCAGCCAGATCCTAGCTGCAAGGAACCTGAAAAAGGCTATTGTTGTTCCTTCTAGACAGAGTACTGATGTCAGAACAACTACCAGACTAACTCATAAAAGGAGGTACAACATTCATGAGTGTTGGTGTTGTGGAAAAGGTTGCCACTATGCCACAGATTTCTATCATAATCCCAGTATGGCTAGAGCAACTGTTAGTCTACAAGTAAGAAAAGTTGCTGGCAGACAATTCCTTTTTTAGACTAACATGCACCAAGGACCCTACACATATTGGGGTCCTAAGGTAAAATAAACATGTCTTGCAGGTTAGTCCAAGTGCCCATACCCCTATAAGGTACTTGGACAGTGGATGTTCCAAGCACATGACTGGAACAAGGAGCAACTTGAGGGAGTACACTCTAGTGAAGGATGGTCCCAAAGTGATCTTTGGTAGATCAGATAGAGGAGTCACCATAGGTTTTGGTAAGAACACAAATGGAATAGTAAATATCACATCTTGATAAGCATAAGCCAACTATATGATCCTGTCTATGTCATAGTATTCTATATTAAGAGGTTGAGTGACCAAGAAGTCATCTTGACAGGCACTGGGAGTAGGAATGTCTATTGTTTAAAGTTTTTATGTTTAGATGTAGACTCTCTTATATGCCTAGTTGAAAATGAGAAAGTCTCATACTGTGTCCAATGGCACAAGAGACTAGCTCATTTGAACTATAAGACAATTGGCAAGCTCTTTAGTGAAGAGCTAGTTAGGAATGGTCCTAAAATGAAATGCACTAAGGAAGGCATCTGCCTTGCATACCAAAAGGCCAAGCAGACCAAAGCTTCTTTCAAGAGCATTGGGATCAAATACATTGTGAGGTGTTTATACCTCTTGCATATGGACTTGTTTGGTCCTATGTTAGTATATAGTATAGGTAGGAAAGTCTACACCCTTGTGGTTGTTGATGACTTTTCAAGATTTGCTTGGGTTTTTTTTGAATAAAATATCTGAAACCCCTGATGTCTTCAAGACATTGTCTAGCAAATTCGGAATTAATTGTACAGTACTGTGGTAAAAATCAGAAGTGACCATGGGACAGAATTTCAGTCTTATAGCATGACAAGGTTCTGTGAAGAGCAAGAGATTCACCAAGAAGTTTCCTCTCCAAGAACACTAACAAAATGGGATTGTTGAGAGAAAGAATATGACTCTCATATAAGCTAGAAGGATCATATTGAGTGACACATCTCTCCTAGAATATTTCTGGGCTGAGGATGTGAATATTGAATGTCATGTACTTTATAGAGCCTCTATCACCAAAAGCCACAAGAAGACTCCTAATAAAATATTGAAGGGAAGAAAACCAAATATGGGTTATCTCAAGATCTTTTGTAGGTAGTGCTATGTGTTGAATAATGGGATGTCCCATGTGACTAAGTTTCTTGCCAAGTCCTATGAAGGGATTTTTGTTAGGTACAACAATCATAATAAGGCCTATATGATCTAGAACTTAACAAGTCAAGTTGTAGAAGAGTCTATTAATAAAATATTTAATGAGTCCACTATGATTAATAGTAAGCTACCAAGCTCCTATTCTAGTCCTGCAGGTACAAAACTATTGATTGACAAGCTAACCATCAAGGAATCTACTATAATTATCCATGATGGAGTGGATATTCCAGAAGAGGTACCAAGCACTAATGATGTGGATGAAGGTCAGCAAGATGCAGATAATGAAGCACAGGATGCTGAAGCAAGTTTGTCACCAGCTGTCATGCATCTAAGGGATCTCCAAGAGACATGATTATTTAGCCATGGAGTGGTGATCAGGAGCATAAGTATCAACACAACACTAAACTCAAGCTTCCTATCACAAGTAGAGCCCAAAAGATTTGAAGAGGCCAATATAGATCAGTTCTGGATTGTAGTTATGCAAGAGGAACTGAACTAATTTAAGAGGTGTAAAGTCTGGAAGCTAGTTACCAGACCACAAGGACATAATGTCATTAGATTTAGCTGGATTTACAGGAATAAACTTGATGAAAATGGCACTATAATCAAGCATAAAGCTAGACTAGTAGCTAATTGGTACAGACAAGAAAAAGGTATTGAATTTGATCAAACCTTTGCCCCTATAATAAGATTGGAAGCCATCAGACTGTTCCTTACATATGTTACACACAAGGGATTCAAAGTCTACTAGATGGATGTGAAGTCATCCTTTCTGAATGATGACTTAAAGGAAGAGGTTTATGTTGAACAGTCTCCGGGTTTTATTGTTCCTAACTCACATGATTCTGTTTATAGGCTTAGGAATGCTCTATATGGGTTGTAATAAGCCCCTAGAGTATGGTATGAGACATTGTTCAGCTTCCTCATTAAGAAAAAATTCTCAAGGGGGAAAATAGACAAGACCCTATTCCAAAGAGAATCTAATGGCAAGATCATCCATGTCCAGATTTATGTTGATTATGTAATCTTTGGATCAACTGATGACAACCTTTACAGGAAGTTTTCCAAACTTATGCAAGTGAAGTTTGAGATGAGTAATATGGGTGAGCTCAAGCTCTTCTTGGGCCTCCAAGTAAGACAGAATGGTGATGGCTTGTCTATATCCCAGTCTAAGTTCACCAGGGAGTTGATCAAAAAGTTTTGATGTAGGGATGTCCGGAATCGGAGATCTCCACGGTAAAAGTCAATCTACGCCCAATCGCGTCTTAGATCTACCGCACCTACACAACACCTATCGCCCACAATATTTCCTCGTCACAAACGCAGCGCATAAAAATAACAAGGAGGATTGGTCGACTCGAAAATAGCGATCGAAATTTGAGTCGGATCGTTCCCCAAATTAACATAAAGATTGCCAACCTTTTTGGGAGCAAAACCAAGGCTATAGGCCAAGATCCGCTCCGGCAAATAGGATCCACCCGATCCGGAAATAAAAAGCCTAGCAACGGCGATTTCGAAATGAAAAGTGCAGCGATTGATTTAACAAAGCGGATAAAACGATTTGCGATCCACCACAACTAATTAGAGGAAATCACACAAGGAGGGATGAGATATTTTACCCAACCGGAGAACGTTCACACAAGATAATAGTGGGAGATTCACTCTCTCCACGGATCCACCGGCGTCACACCGAAGGGTTGCAACCTTCTTCCAAGGAGTCGCACCGAAGGAAGCCGCGCCGGAGTCGCACCGAACGGATGGAGGAGGCAAGGGGCGGCGGCTTCACACCACCACAAGGAGGCCGGCGGTTTCACACCACCAAGGAGGGGGGCGGCGGCTTGGCACAAGCTTGGCCGAAATTCTCAAGAGAGGATTTAGGTTTTCAATATTTCACTAATGATCTCATAACAAGGCCTCCTTAAATAGGAGTTACAAACAAGCCTTAACCATTCATGATGGAGATGTAATCTCATCCATCCAAATGGTTAAATGCACACCAAATAAAAATATTGTCCAAATGCAAAAATAAAAAGTGCAATATTGAATATAAAATTATCACTTCAAACTTGGATAATTTTATATTCCTAAAATAGAAATAATAAAGCATGAAAAGGGAAATGTTTTAATGCGGTGCAGCGAATGTTGCGCGCCGCGGGCGAAGGTTGTAACGTAGCCTTCCGCTAGCATCATCGTGACGCCTCACGTCCTTTAGTTGAATCGCCTCAGCAACCGGGTCAACCTCATCATCGTCAGCATCGTCTCCAAGTAGAGGTGGAGGGGGTGCGCCATCAATCCTCTCCCGCTCAAAATCACGCATCTCATTTGCGTGGTCCAAGAGGTAGCGGCGAAGAAGGTCGGCATCCAAACTTTGCAGCTCCAACTCGAGCACCCAAGAGTCATCCGAAGGGGGGCGGTCACGCCAACGTATGAGGAAGCGGTGGGTGTCACCATCAGCAGTGGTAACATGCTCAGCAGCCAGTATCATCTCTGGAGTGGAAAATGTCCGTGGGAACCTGGGGAACATACTAGCAGTAGGCAAGAAAGAAGGCAACGTACCATCCGATGATATACCTGTGGGGACCGTAAGAAAGAGATCATCCGTTCTACCACTCCCCAACCCATGAGAATTTAAAGTGGGAGAAGAAGACGACAAAGAAATCAACTCTTGTGGTGGCGACACAAATATCGTTAAATCCGAAACGTTAAAAATGGGGGAGATACCCCAATCAGCAGGCAAGTCCAAAACGAAAGCGTTGTCACCTAACTTCTTAATAATCCGAAAAGGGCCGGCGCGCTTTGGTGCTAACTTTTTAACGGTGCCAGTTGGCAAGCGTTCGGGAACTAAACGGACTAAAACCAGATCGCCAATTTTAAAGTTTGATACTCTCCTATGTAAATTAGCGTGCGCCTGATAAGAGTCGTATTGTGACGTCAAAGTGGCCTGTATACGTGCATGTAAATCATGGATGTGCTGGGCGAAGGATTGTGCAACATGACTTGCCTTGTACGTTGGGGGCAACGGTACCAAGTCAAGCGGCACAGGAACCTTATATCCGTGGACAATCTCATTCGGCGACAGACCAGTAGACCGATTTTTGGAATTATTATAAGCTAATTGGGCGTGGGGAAGAATAAGATCCCACGGGCCTTTGTGATCGCTCACGAGGCATCTAAGAAGGCTACCCAAGCTTCGATTATCCAAAACCAAACCATTCACATAGCAGTGGAAGACTATTCGAAACAACCTCGCAAGTAATTTAAAGGACGCATTTAGAAGGGTCAAGAAATTAAAAATGCGCCTAATTAAATTAAAACCATGAGGGGAGAACCCATGTGCCACATGACTTGAATTAATAGTATAAAATAACGGAATTATGTCCGGTGGCACATGTGCTTTAAATTCCAAAATTAACGTAGTGGGTTCCAACGTTTTCGTTTTAAATTTGAAATTAAATTTTGATTTAAAAATATCATAATAAATAGTCAGCGGAAAACGTTCGTCATCAACTACGTTCGCCCACGTTCTTCTAAGTAAGTTTAACGGGATGGCGGGAATAATAAACTTCTCTAAATATGAAAGGCTAGAAATGACTAAATCATCTACTCGAGCTAAGGGAACCGGAGGGAGAGTCGGCAGGGTTGACTCCGTAGGGGGAACCAAATCACACTCAACGTCAAAGCATGGATTAAGCGTCCAAGAGAACGCCTCCGGTTGCAAGCCTTTAAAATCAAAAGTAAACTCGAATAGTGGATTCGTCATCACTGAAAACTCATCCTTAGTTAACGTTTCTCCCCAGAATGAATCCACCAAATCATTTGAAATTTTACTTAAGTCAGAAACAGTGATCGTCTCCATAGTAGGCAAATTCGTATCCGATAAAATTTCCAAACTAACTTGGGCCTCAGGCGAAGGGGCTATCATCAAAGAAAAGTCAGTTGGGCCCTCAGTGCTATCGTCATCCAAACATAATTCTTCCCATGAGGTGGGGACATCGTCTAAGTCAGAATAGGGGGATGGGCAAATCGAATCCAGGGGAGTATAATAATTAGCTTGAGTTCCAAGCGGCGATAATAACATCAAATGACTAACTCCCGGATGTATCACACTAAGCTTATCCCAAACTGAACATCCATCCCAAGGTGACTCTACCAATACCGTAGAAACCTCTAATAATCCTGGGTCAACCAATATAACGTCGGATCCTAACAAGTCATCACCTAAATCAGTGACATGTAAGCTCTCAGCATCGGATGACTCTACTGACTCAACCGGAATGTCTACTGGCTCAGGGTCAACAGAAGATTCCATGACTAAATTATCGTCGAAGGGGATTGGAGATGATTCCTCAGGGGAGAAATCCTCTTCCAGGTCACTAGGGTAACCAATCTCCTCAACGTCACTAAAAGCGTCAGTGAAACTTGCCTCATCCTCAGTGACGGGCGCAGTCCTAATCACATCCTCAGGTTCAACAGGAGAGTCGGGCACTATCGTAAGTGAAGGAAGACTCTCATCTGGCTGATTAATTTCATCTTCCAGAGATTCCATATCCACGTAAGCATCCTCAGAGGTATCAGTCACTATATCAGAGGGCTTAGATGTCGAGGCTAAGGAAGCAAGCACCCTAATAGTAACCTCTTTCGAGTTCAAATTTTTGGGTCGGAATGGCTTATGTTTTCTATAGGTGGGACTAGGCACACTATGGGTAATACTACCTCTCTGGGGATAAGATCTATCCTGAGGCGTAGGGTCACTCCTATAAGCGGATATGGGTCTAGTGCTGTAACTATTCTTACTAACGGGTGTGGTGCTATTAGTGCGCAGGTAGGCGGGATCAAATTGATCTGAGAGGAGGTTACGCATGTGCGGCCAAGCATAACGATAGTTACCAACACGACGCTCTTCATTTAACCAAAATAATCGGGCCCGACCTACTAATCGCTCTCGGGCAAAGCTAACCTTTTCGTAGTCATCCCATAAGTGATAATTAAAATATTGTTCTAATCCCTTAAGCCAGTCTCTAAAATTTTGGGGATACTCTAAACCGTCATAAGTAGGATAAATATGGTGTGCCCTAGGGGTGTGCTTAGCCATATCCTTAGCATAGGAATAGTCTAACCGAGAAGCATATACGTCATATGCCATTTAGTGATAACCGGAGAGGAAACTCGATCCGATACTTGTGCACATGCAGAGAAAAGTAAATTGACTATAATTAAATCTCAAAGATTTAATTGTTCCTGCTAGTTTCAAAAAATAATATATGCATATTTTTTTATTTTCTGAGCAAGAAAATTATAAGGATTATTAATTAAATTTTTTCAGATTTTTTTATCGCAGGAAAAAAAATTTAGTCTGCTATTGGCACACCAAATACTAAATTTTCAAATTAATTAATAAAAATAATTACTGACTGAAAAATAATTTTTTTTTGTTTTCTTACTAATAATTAGATGGAGAAATACCAGAAATTTGAAAGTTTAGATTTTGAGAAAAAAAATAACATTTTTAGGCCGCTATTTGCAGACCACTATTATTTTTTTTTGTAATTTTGAGATAAATTTGAAATGTTGGAATTTGAATTTTGAATTTTGAATTTTGAAAATTTGAATTTTGAAATTTGAAATTTGAATTTTGAATTTTGAAATTTGAAATTTGAAATTTGAAATTTGAATTTTGAAATTTGAAAGTTGAAATATGAAATTTGAAATTCAATTTCAGATATGAATTTTAAATTTTGAAATTTTAATTTTGAAAAATTGAAATTTAAAATTCGAAATTTGAATTTTAAAATTTGAAATTTGAAATTTGAAAATTTGAAAATTTTAAATTTTAAATTTGAAATTTGAAATTTTAATTTTGAGATTTGATTTTTTTTTTTTTTTTTGAAATTTCGCTGAAAAATAAAGATTTCAGCCCGCTATTTGCAGACCAACTGGACAGAATTACGACGTTTTCAATTTGCAGGCTGACCTAACGAGGACGAATCGAAAAATTTTCTGTTTTAATGTTGCTGGAAATAAGGTTAGGAAGCTACAGAAATTTTTACAGATTTTTTTGACAAGTTTTAAAATTCCGAAGGATTTACTAAATGCAGACCAAACCGAAAATTTCAGATTTTTGAAAGTTCATATCAACAAACGAAGAACGCAGAGAGGATGTTTGCAACTTGGGAGTTGAAACGACCGCCTCTGATACCAAATTGATGTAGGGATGTCCGGAATCGGAGATCTCCACGGTAAAAGTCAATCTACGCCCAATCGCGTCTTAGATCTACCGCACCTACACAGCACCTATCGCCCACAATATTTCCTCGTCACAAACGCAGCGCATAAAAATAACAAGGAGGATTGGTCGACTCGAAAATAGCGATCGAAATTTGAGTCGGATCGTTCCCCAAATTAACATAAAGATTGCCAACCTTTTTGGGAGCAAAACCAAGGCTATAGGCCAAGATCCGCTCCGGCAAATAGGATCCACCCGATCCGGAAATAAAAAGCCTAGCAACGGCGATTTCGAAATGAAAAGTGCAGCGATTGATTTAACAAAGCGGATAAAACGATTTGCGATCCACCACAACTAATTAGAGGAAATCACACAAGGAGGGATGAGATATTTTACCCAACCGGAGAACGTTCACACAAGATAATAGTGGGAGATTCACTCTCTCCACGGATCCACCGGCGTCACACCGAAGGGTTGCAACCTTCTTCCAAGGAGTCGCACCGAAGGAAGCCGCGCCGGAGTCGCACCGAACGGATGGAGGAGGCAAGGGGCGGCGGCTTCACACCACCACAAGGAGGCCGGCGGTTTCACACCACCAAGGAGGGGGGCGGCGGCTTGGCACAAGCTTGGCCGAAATTCTCAAGAGAGGATTTAGGTTTTCAATATTTCACTAATGATCTCATAACAAGGCCTCCTTAAATAGGAGTTACAAACAAGCCTTAACCATTCATGATGGAGATGTAATCTCATCCATCCAAATGGTTAAATGCACACCAAATAAAAATATTGTCCAAATGCAAAAATAAAAAGTGCAATATTGAATATAAAATTATCACTTCAAACTTGGATAATTTTATATTCCTAAAATAGAAATAATAAAGCATGAAAAGGGAAATGTTTTAATGCGGTGCAGCGAATGTTGCGCGCCGCGGGCGAAGGTTGTAACGTAGCCTTCCGCTAGCATCATCGTGACGCCTCACGTCCTTTAGTTGAATCGCCTCAGCAACCGGGTCAACCTCATCATCGTCAGCATCGTCTCCAAGTAGAGGTGGAGGGGGTGCGCCATCAAGTTTGGTATGGATAATGCCTCCACCATAAAAACTCCCATGGAATCAAGTATGCCTATAGAAAAAGATGAGGTAGGTAAACTTGTTGATGAAACTTTATATAGAGGGATAATTGGCTCCCTTCTATACCTTACTATAACTAGTCCATACATCATGTATGCTATATGTGTTTATGCTAGGTATCAAGCCTGCCCTAAAGAATCTCACTACTCTGATGCTGAGAAGATTTTTAGGTCTCTTAAGGGCACACCAAATCTTGGTCTATGGTACCCAAGAAATAAGGATTTTGAACTAATAGTGTATTCAAATGCAGATTTTACAGGCTACAAAGAGGACAAGAAGAGCACTTCAGGCACCTATCAGCTCTTTGGAGGTAGACTAGTGTCTTGGAACAGCAAGAAGTAAATAAGTGTTGAAATTGCAACTATAGAGTCAGAATATATAGCTGCTGGGAGCTATTGTGCACAGTTATTGTGGATCCAACATCAGCTCCAAGACTATAACCTCCAGATAAGTAGAAGTCCTTTTTTTGTGATTCTACTAGTATAATATTTATAACTAGGAATCCTATCTCACACAATAGGACTAAGCACATAGAGATTAGGTATCACATTATAAGACAGCATGTGGAATGTGAAGATATTAGTCTTGAGTTTGTCCCCACAAAAAAGCAGGTGGCTGACATTTTCACTAAGCCACTAGATGAAGCAAAGTTCAACACCTTCAAATTTGAGTTGGGTATGTTAAACTTGGTCTAGCTTTAGCTGCTCCCCATGTCATTTTTATTGCAGGTTGTACAACTTCTTACAGGTTGACAATACATTCAGTTATATCAAGCTCTCCATATGCTTCAAGAGTCTCTCAAAAAGGATGATAGAAGATGCTCCAATTGAGGGGGAGAAAGTTCAGCTTCCTGTAAAGAACAGGAAGATGCAACAGTTGATTTTCTAAAATCAAAAAGGGAGGGTAGATAATCAGGAGGGTGAGCACACCCCATGACTTTTTTACAGAAGTCAAAAAGGGGGAGAAGGAAGTGATCGAGGAAATGATAAAGGCAATGCAACAAAATAGGGGGAGCAGGAAGTACTACTGATCACCCTACGTGTAATGTAAATGGGGAGATTATTGGAAAGAAGGAAATGATCAAGCATCAGGCTGCATGATTGGGGGAGCTAAAAGTGATCATCATCACCTTGTAGGAAAGGAAAGTATGATAACTTATAACTTGATACTCTTGTTATATAGTGTTAAGTTTTCCAATTTACTATTTTATCTACTGCATATATTAGTGTATATCATTGACAAAGAATTTTGTTTGAGGGTTATGACTTCTTCAAATAAAGGGAGATTGTTAGGTCCATTGCTCACAATGTCCCAAATTTTTAGAATTCAAACAAGTCAATGGTATATAGATAGTTGTATTTGATGTATGTTTAAGTTCATGCATGGAGGTTGGACATGTATTACAAATGTTTGAGACAAGTGGTCACAAGGTTAAGGAGTGGAGAGACAGAAATCTGTCTAAGTCCGCAGGCATAGAGTGAAGCCAGTTCACTCAATGCTAGATGTCAAAGAAGGATGCTGGAAAGACTGAAAATTTCCTAAGTCCATAAGCATTGAGTGAAGCCAATTCACTCAATACTAGATGCCAAAAAGTGTGGAGTAAAGCAGTGTCTATCAAAGCCTTAGAAGTGGCAAGCAGAAAATCGACTAAATCCACAGGTGTTGAGTGAGGACAACTCACTCAACGCCAAGTGAGCATAATCATCGAGTAAAGACCAATTAGTCAAAGCCTTTGCCTTGACAGTTAAGAAAAGTTGTGAAGTCTACAAGCGTTGAGTGAAGTCAGTTCACTCAACTCCATACAACAAAAAGAGATGAGGAAATACTATGTAGTCAATGCTTAAGAAGAAGGAAGACTGAAAAATGGCTAAGTCCACATGCGTCAAGTGATGTCAACTCACTCAACGCCATACAATTAGAAGCATTGAATCAAGCTACTTCAGTCAAAGCCACAGAGAATCTATCAAAGAAATTTTGCTAAGTCCAGATGCATTGAGTGAAGCTAGTTCACTCGACGCCATGCTAATTCTGTCAAAGCCAAAGAAGAAGGAGACAAAAAAAATGACTAAGTCCATAAAAGTTGAGTGAGGTCAGCTCACTCAATGCCCAAAGAGGAAAGCGTCCAAAGAGCTATGGTCACTCAAAGCTTAATAAAGTTAGACAGAAAAATCTATCTAAGTCTAGAGGAATTGAGCGAAGCCAGTTCACTCAACGCCTCATCAAAAAGGCATATTTTAGAGTTGCGGCTAAGTATAGAAATGTTAAGTGAAGCCAGTTCACTCAATGCCTTAGCATGAAGGCACGCAGTCAATGAAGCGGCTAAGTCAAGGGTCGTTGAGTGATGAAGGCTCACTCAACGCACTCAATGCCTGGCAGAGCAAAAAGTTTGGCCAAGTCAAAAAGTGTTGAGTGAAGGCCATTCACTCAATGCTCTCAATGCTTGGCAACGCAAAAAGTTTGGCCAAGTCAAAAAGCATTGATTGAAGGCCATTCACTCAACGCTCTTAATGCCTGAGATGCATAGAAATTTGCTAAGTCCAAATTCATTGAGTGAAGGCAATTCACTCAATGCCTGGACAAAATCTGAAAAATTTGGCTAAGTCTATAGATGCTGACGTAAGCAAAAGTCAACCTAAGTACACGGAATTGAAATATATTGCGGGAAAGCTGGAATTCACCACTAATTGCGCTGACGGCCAACTGTAAGATTTGTATGTAAAAGCAAGGCTATATATCTAAAATTAAAGCGGGCCCACGGGTCAAAATTACCGTTTGATGGCAGATTATAAAAGGAATGAGGTCGGCGGTGAAAAAAAAGATCATTTTAGGGTTTGTCTTTTTGAAAAGTGGGAAAACTTCTTCGACTTCCTTGTCATTATTGTCGAGTTCGAAGTAGAGGTCCAGAATCGACTGAACCCAAAAGGTCATCAAGTTAGCTATTTCGATCAACACCGGTAATAGCAAGATCAGATTCATTTCTCTGAGAGATAAGTTGCCAAGGTCTACCCCTGCTGTTATTACTTCATAGCCCTAGCTGAGCTTATCTTGAAGGCAATTTTCTAGAGCTGTGAAGAAGAAATCTACACTGAGTTTTCTCAGTACATAAGGAGTAAGATACAGAGATCATTTCTCTGTTGTCTATTCTACATCAACAAATCTACTTTTTTGTATGATCTTTCTAGATCTGAGTTGTAAGACTATTTATAAAGGCTGAGTGTAGGATCTTGTATAGATCTGAGTGGTAGTATTCTATTAAGAATCTGAGTGTAAGGCTTTGGCCTTAGTTGTAGGGCACTTGTTCCTGAGTGGTAGGATCCTTTGGATCTGAGGTAGGGCTATCTTCCTAGCCTGAGTGGTTGGGCTTTTTGTCCTGAGGTATGTGATATTTTGATCACTGAGTTATAGGGCTTTGGGCCCTAGCTGTTGGTTTTGGAGGAGACTGAGTGGTCATGCGGGATCGTGTTGTAAGATCTTAGGAGCCGAGTTTTGGAGAAGGGGCATTATCTAACAAACTCTTAGAAAGGTGAGGGACAGTGGACCTACCCATAATCTGGGGAACCACTATAAATATTATGTGTGTTGTGTGTGATCTTCTTGAAAACAAAACTAATCTAATCACATCAGATCCTAAAACACACAAAGTCGAAGAAAATCTTAAAAAGACCAAAAACATATTCACCCCCCAGGTGTTTAGCAACCCTTACAATCAAAGACATTCAAATATCTATTCATCGAGTTTGTCTATTGTAATTTATGTAGGAACCTGTGTTATGCATCTCTTTAGTTTTACAATATCAAATCCTATGTTATATTTGATGATACGTGTATTGGGTATAGTGTGCAGGTTTATAGGTATGAAGACACCATGTTTCCCCTATCTGTGACCTATTGTCAGACGCTAGTACTACCGCCTACGGTAGTTATGCAAGCTTACAAGTTGGGATGACATGTTTCTAATCTGTGACCTACCACCGAGCGCTAATAGTACTCCCACCAGTCATTAGCCATATTGGCGCCCGTTGAGATTGTAGCCTCGAGAAGAAACCATTGACAAGATTACCGCGTCGTGCTTACAACCGTGTCATGCTATCCAGAAGGAGTAAGAGAATATTTTTGGATTTTTCCTAATTTGGTGATGGACAGCTAGCAACAATGCGTCAAAAGATCAATCGCCGTACTGTAACCTTAATGCCGATGGTAGCTCATTTTAAAATGACTACGAAAGCACATGTAATTTCCTGAGGAGACAAGAAGAGACTACACACGATTAGGGTTCTGATGCGGTCTTTATTGTAGTGAACCAATGCCTCCAAGAAAGGAAAAAAGAACTATCTCCCTCCTGTTCGTGATTGAAGATCTCTGAAGAGCCAAGTATACAATGGCCATCAACAGTTGATCGTGTGCAAGATGAACAATATTTTAAAGCATGGATTGCCCGCCACTCTACGAAGGAAACTCTTTTCGAGGGAGTAATAGTTTGTAAGCTCTATTTCTCTATATGCATTTTTCTCTTTTCAAAATTTTTGTGTGTGAGGAAAATTGACTGGGGAGGTTGTCTAAATCTTGGAAGGATTCCGTAGGATATCGTCTTAGGAGGACGTCTAGATTAGGGAGACCTAGAGGGCTCTAACACCCTTTCGAGGAAGAAGGTGAGGAGCCGGCTCGAAGACCTTTGCGAGGAGGAGAGGGAGAGAGCCAACCGGTCCTTGGGTGAGGATCGGTATAGAAACAAAAAGGGTGTCATATTCATCACCTCCGATCTCTGGCATCATGGAGAACTAGTTTTGTCTTATATAAACCCTTTATTAGTTTTGAATAAAATCAAGTTTCATTATTTCATCTGATTTTTCGTGTCTACATACTGCTGGTACATTAAGTAATGTGTTAGAAATCCCATAACGATATTCTATAAAACAAAACTATGTCTGAAAATTTACACCAGCGGTACCTTTACTACCTTGCGGTAGCTTCTAGAAAAGGCTGTCCTGCTGGAATTTAATTTATTTTTGTATTAATTTGAAAACCTTATTCACCCCCCTCTAAGGTGTTCCACCCGAACCAACAAGTGGTATCAGAGCTAGGTTATTCCAAAAAAGGTTTCACCTCCGGGAATTAAGGCCAACCTTGATCTCGAATCAACTAGCGGGGATGAATTTTTGTATACTGAAAAGTAATTAGCACCATCATTGTTTACAGGTGTGGACTATATCGGGTGGAAACCCTTAATGAGATAATTTCTAATTTCACTCATTATAGAATTTTGGAACTTGACTATTATCAAGCTACCATGTAAACTAAATATGGACGAGTCTCTTTTAAATACCAAAGCTATGAATAATTTATTCTGCGCTTTTGATAAAAATAGTTTAAGCTTATTTGTACTATCCCTACTACATAGGAGAAAACTTATAGTCTCTCTTCTACAGATACAGAACTGGATCAATTTCTCTTGGATCCAAGCGAGAACCCAAATGAAGATTTGTTTTTGTAGGAGGACACTATAAACGCATCAAGCAAAAGGTATGATGAGCATGTACTGTTGGAAGAGGACCACCAAAAAGACATTAAAGGAGCATCACATTCAACTCTTGCCTCTTCCGTACCCGTTATAAGTGAGACATATCTCTCCACTTTATCGTCTTCTACACTACATGCGCTAGATTCAGCTAGACATAGAATTAAGAAGTTGAATTATATTAATTCAAAATATCGCTTAAGGAACAAATAGTTAAATGTAAAATTCAGTAAAGAAACAAAATCTCATGTGTCACTTTCTACATCAAGATCTTTAGTTGAAAATGCTAAACCTTATAACAATTTAAATAAAAAATATAAGGTTCTTGAGAAGGAGCTTGGTATGCCAAATTAAAATAATGAAAGACTTGTGATAGTTTGTTGCTAGTGGTAGACTAACTCACCTAGAGGGGGGTGAATAGGTGGCTTGTAGAATGATTGCTGCTTTCTTAGTTCTAAGCAGATTATAAGCAATTAAGACCAATAAACAAACACACAACAACACACATCAATTTATAGTGGTTCCCCAAGTTCTGGGTACATCCACTTTCCCACTACACCTATCTAGCAATAAGCTAGACTCGACAATCTCCTCCATAACTCGGCTCCTTCATATCTTACATCTCAGATCCCCCAGAATCTCTCTGATCTTCCTCAAATCCTACCTCAGGCCAATAGGCCCTACAACTCAGGCTGGGAGCATAGCCCTACCTTAGAGTGCTCTAACTTTTATAGCTCAGAAACACTTCAGGTTTCCTACCTCAGACTTATCTCCAAGTCTTACCTCATGCATGCATGCCTTATAACTAAGGATGGGAGCACAACCCTACCTCAGATTGCTCAAATTCTTAGAGCTCAGAAATCCTCCAGGTTTCCTACCTCAGTCTTATCTCTAATCCCTACTTCGGGCATACAGGCCCTACATCTAAGGATGGGAGCACATGTCATAACCCGTATTTTCTCTGCATTTAACAATATATCAGAGTAAGAGAAAACGTGCGTCATAATGATGTGTTAGCAGGGATAATTGCACACGCTCAGGCAAAACTCTAACTTAACACTTTTATGAAATATATGTACGTTATTAAGAGGAAAATCTAGTGAAAGTTTAAGCGGTTAGCCGTATCCCTCGGCTCAGTGGCTCATCTAGTCCACGAGAAAAATATAATTATACACCGTGAAAAATACTTTATTTACAATATTAGACATCCTACATGAGTATAAACATCCCCAGAGGACAACTCATGGTATGCAAGACTCTAGATGTATAATAATTATGAAAGTAACTTTTACGACTGTTAAATATAGTGATTTAGATTTCAAATATGGCATGTATGAAGTAATAGTAAAAATAATTTTTTATATTTTAAAATATCTAGCGTGCAACCTAGCATAAACCTTCCCAGAGAGCAAGTACAACCAATAAAAAAGGTAAACTAGCAGCTAGCAAAGTATTCAACATTCCAAAAGAAAACTACCAGTAGGCGTCAACAACCTGACACGAACCCACTAAAAGTATTCAAGTCTGAACTAAAACTGAAAACAACAAACTACCTCACAACGGTGAGGAAAAACCACTACAATAATTGCAGTCCACAAGCTACTGACCAACACAGCCGCTCCACCGGCTAAAGCCTTGAACCTGAGGCATTCAAAGAAAGAACACCTCAGTAATAAATTTGCAAGTGGCAATGGAAATAAGCAGGTAATAAGTAGAAAAAGGCAAGAAAGGGTTTACCAAACCCGACTATAATAAAAACTGAAATAATAACTGATTAGCCAAATAGAAACAGGTAAAGTGAAAAGTTTGCAATAATGGAGTAAAAGAAGAAGAAAATGAGCACAGAACAACTCGAAAACGTGAATCATTTGCAATGGTGAAAACAACCGGGCCGGAGTCGGTGACCAAAACATCAAAAACCGAACTACCAGACCCAAATTTCTCACAAAAAGGAACTGCGGTGCTGGCCACCTGGCCCAACACAACTCAACAGTCCACAAAACAGAGACCAAAAAAACCACCAAGTGTATTGATTCACAAACCGGCGTCCAGTTGGTGGTCCTTTATCCACTGCCAACCTTCCTAGCCGAATAAAACTTAATACCCAAACACACACCAAACCCAATCCTAAAACTAAAGAAATCCGTTGACAAGCCCTAACATCACTCTAAGGACCATACCCGACAAACTGGGCATATTTGGCAGAAATAAGCTAAGTACTGGCCAAATTCGGCAAGTATACCCAACGATCTCCATCGATACTCGACAAATTGGCTTATGATAATCGATGAACCACCATGATACTCACCAAAATTTCCTCAATGACAAAACTAATCTCTGCGATACTCGACGAATCGTACTCAATTCGGAGTGTAAACTTGACGAATTCTACTTAGCTGTTCGGTCACTCAACGCTTCCTAACTTAAGCCAAACTCGATAAATCATCAAATACACTCAACGCTTTTGCCTTCACTCAACACCACACCCGCCGATAATCAAAGAACTCTAGCCATACTCGATGAATGATATTCAACGAATTTACTATAATGAATTCCTACACCTAGTTCATACTCAACGAATTACTGATAGTTTTCTACACCTATATTTGATGATTTTCACTTAGCATGCCTATCATACCCGACGAATTCTAGCCGAAAAGTCCGAACTCTCCTAGGGATTTTCACAAGGCTAACTCCTACAAAACTCCTACACACAAAGGAGAGAAAGAAAAAGAAAGACATGAAAGGAAAATAGCAGGCAAGGGGGGAAATCGCCACTTGCCTCAAATATCAGAAAAATCCGCCTCCTCCAACGCTCAATGACAAAGATCGGCGGCAAGAAGACCTAGGCAACGTTTCCTGAAACGTTTGGGGGGAAAAGGAGGTCAAAATCACAAACGTGTAAATCTCGTCAAGAGCTTTCTAGATCACTAATCTATTGACAAAACCAACCACCGAATCACTATAAATTGTCTGCCAAAAGCACGCAGGACGCTGAACTCCTCCTCTCTCGCGAAACAGATGACGGCTGGGTAGGGAAGAGGATTAATAGAGTTTTGACACGAACCTTATAACCGAATATATATATATCTAAATAATCTTAATATTATATTACAAATAATAATAAATAACCCCAAAACGACCCGAAATCCAAACCAATTTGGAATTCTATGAAAATCTCACCGTAGATAAATACTGACGCTGCAAATCCAATGATGAAATCAAAATCAAAATCTGACAAACATAACTCGGATAAAACACCACCCGAAAATAAAACACCACCACATCCCTATAAAAAGCTCTACTAAGTCACCAAAATAGACCCGGCTCGCGAGGGAAGGTGCACAACCAAGCCAAACCAACCATACAGGAAAACCCACTGAGCAAACCCATGCTCCAAAAAATGACACCCATTAACTATGCGTCAACGTAACGCCCTGACGTCAAAAATTCATCACTACGGGAATTTAAATAAACACTGAAAAATTAGGGGCGTTACAACCACCAACCCTAAAAAGAAGTTTCGTCCTTAAATTAGACATAAAAATGATCAAATCCAAAATAGAAGAAAAGTAACCAAAGGCTATCAAAGAAAACACTTACCAAAAGCATCAGGAGAATATATGGGGATTAGCCTCCTTCATAGGTGACTCCAACTCCCAAGTCATACTCTCCCCATCTTGGTTCCTCCAAAAAACTTTAACCATGGGTATTGTCTTCCTTCGCAATACCCGATCTTGAGTATCAACAACACGAACATGCACTTCCATGTAGGAATGGTTAGGCTCCAACAGGGGCACAACATCAGGAATCTTCCGGTCTTTAAAAACACACTTGCGCAACTGGATTACGTGAAAGTCGTCTTGTACACTTGGAAAATTTGCAGGCAAATCCAGCCTGTAAGCTGATACACCAATCCGTTCAATAACTTTTAAAGGTCCCACATACCTAGGATCCAACTTGTGGTTCTTGCCAAACCTCCTAATGCTAGACATCAGGGAAACCTTAAGAAATACCATATCCCTAATGGAAAATTCCAATTCAGCCTTTCGTCGATTAACGTTCTTTTCATTATTCTCCTGGGCTATACGTAGCATCTCTCGAATATGCTTAACAGAAGCATCCATTTCTTCCAGGGCCTCTGAACCCAACAACGGTCTTTCACAAACCTCGGCCAGAAACAAATGAGTTCTACAATGTCTCCCATACAAAGCTTCAAACGGGGCCATCTGCAACCTCGCTTGATAACTGTTGTTGTAAGCAAATTCCATTTACCTTAAAGGCTCATCTCACGCTCCTCTGTGGTCCATTTGGAGCCTTCCATCTAGTGGTCTCTCTCATCTCTTTAGATACAGGATATTTTGATACAAATCTAAATAACTTATCCTGAACTTTATGGCTAGAGTGGAAAACATCACTCCTACTTAGATCATGTATCTTTACCCCACTGGTAGAGAACACATTAGATTGATCCTTGAGAGGGGATCCAACCTTGACAGTTCTAGAAGGTAAATTTGCCTTTTGAAACACTGTCCTCTTATCAGGGAATTCAGATTTTAAATGATGATTAATGTGATTAATACCCAGCTTCTCAGAGGCTTGGCAAGTTGCAGCTTTTTGCAACTGACCCTATGACTGAGAAGGGTTTATCACAATCCCCAACTTCTCTGTGATCTTTTGTTCCAGATATCTAATATGCTTTTTCTTCTCTTCTAAAAGCATGGTCTAACACTCAAGAATTTTCTTGAGTTCAGACACCTCATGACTTTTCTTATAAAACTCAATAGATTTATTGTTATAAAGAGTTTTATAAGGCTTCAGGACTCCAATCTCCTTGGCTTGCCTTTTGAAAAGAATTCTGCTCTTCTTTTGAGAATCTAGGAGATGTCCATACTTGTTAGTCAATTGATTGACATCAGTCTCAGATTCTGAGCAATCTTTATCATAGGATGAAGATGCACCAGTATCAGGACTGGTTTCATAGTTAGAGGAAGATGAAAGAATGGAGAGAGATTATACCTTGATTGATTCTGAACATACCTAACTTCTTTCCTCTTTAGTTATTGCTATCAGCCCATGGCATCCACAAACTTCTCCATCCTCCTCATTGTCACTGTCAGAGTGTGATAGAGGGGCTCTTATCCCTATCCTGGTAGTAGGATATTGCTCTTCTTCTTCTGGATTTGCAACAACAGATATCAACCCTATATAGGCTTCTTCCTCTTCATCTTCAAATTATGAGGAGGAATAATCTATCCAACTTGTCTCCTTCTTAGCCAAAAGGACTTCTCTTGTGGGATGATGCTTTTTCTCCTTGTGGTGATGGTGATGCTTTTTCTTCTTCTTCTCATCTTCTTCCTTCCTTTTGACTGGGCAGTCAGCAATGACATGCCCAGCCTTACTGCAAAAATAACAGATGACTTTAGATGAAATTTGTTTATTAGATTTAGTGGCATACATGTACTTCTCAGAGGACCTCCTGTGATGGGATGATGATGATAGTCTGTTCTCCAAGTGCTAATTATTCATGACCTTCTGAAGCTTCCTGGAGAAGACTGCAAACTCTTCATCATATATTTGGTTGTATGAGGAACTATTCTCAGACAATTCTGAGCTGGTCTCATCTTCTCTACTTGGTGGAGACGGAGTCTTTCTTGTGCTTCTTCTTGGGGCTTCTACCTTGAGGTCCATTATCTTATCCTTGGTATTGGATTTACTTTCCTTCTCCTCTTATTGTATAGCAACCATCTGTATTTCATAGGACAACAACTTTCCTAAGAGTGTTGGTGGAGGAGTGTCTGCTATCTTAGCCATTTCCCTAATGGCACAAATCTTGGTGTCCCAGTCTCTAGTGAGAGATCTAAGGAACTTGTCATTCAGCTCATAGTTGCTGAAGACCCTCCCATAGGTTCTTAGTTCATTAACTGTTGTAAAGAACCTTTTAAAACAGTCAGCTACTTTTCAGATTTGCTTTGCCTGAAAACCTCATACTCTTGATTGAGCATGGACTTCCTATTATCTCAAACTTCCTCAGAGCCTTCCATGTAGACCACAAGGGTGTCCCACATTTCCTTGGAGGTCTTGCAGTGTACAAGATTTTGGATGGTTGAGTCATCAATGGTACTGGCTATAATATTTTGTGCCCTCTTGTCCACGGTAGACAGCACTACCTCATCTCTATCCATCTCTATATATGCCTTGGGGACTCTCAGAGTTAGATCTATGGTGGAAGCCTTTGTGGGGATAAAAGGACCTTCCATAGCTGTTACATAGATCCTAGGGTCAGATGCTTCCATGAACAGTCTGACCCTTTGCTTCTAGAGGCCAAATACTTCCTTCCTGCAGATTGGTAGTTTCATGGCCCCTAAATCCTTATAGTTCATTCCTGACCTCGTACTTATATCTTATAGCTAACCTTGAAGGTATACTCAGATTGCTAAATCTTTTTTGAGTAACCTCCCTCTGATATCACTTGAAAGTTATTACTTCAAGGTTAGCTAGTCACCTAGAGGGGGGGGGGGGTGAATAGGTATTTGAAATTACTTAAGTCTGTTTGTTGTTTGTAGATTTAGTGATCTATAGCTTGTCCTAATTAACTGTAATATAAAAAAAGAGCAAGCAACACAACAGAACACACAAGTATGTATAGTGGTTCCCCAATTAGGTACATCCACTTTCCCTCCTGCCTTTCTAACTTATGTTAGACAAGGTACAAACTTCTCCAAAATGCTCCTCAGATCTTACACCACAGGCCCTCACCCTTACACTCAAGTTCTCTTCAGAACCCTACCTCAAAACCACAAAGGTTCCTACCTCAAGACCCAGCAGTGCTCCTATAACTCAGTGGTCCTCAAACTACCTACCTCAGCCTTATCTCTAAGGCCTACAGCTCAGGCTTTTCAGCCCTATAACTTTAGGCACAAGGCCCTACTCTCAGAGTGTTGCAACACTCTTATAGCTCAGTACCCTTCTAGGTACCTACCTCAGTGCCCTTCCAGGCACCTACAACTCAGCATCCTCCAAGGCCTACAACTCAGTGACACACTTATCACATACAACTCAGTAACTCACTAGTCACCTACCTCAGGCATTAGGCCCTATACTCAGGCTTGGAGGACAACCCTGCCTTAGATAAACACTTGGATCCTACCTCAGAGAGCAGCACTCTCCTACCTCAGGTAATTAAGCCCTACATCTCAGATCTACACTTGGATCCTACCTCAGTACCCCAGCAGGTCACCTACCTTAGTGGCTAATTAGTCACCTACCACTCAGACACAAAGTGTCTTACACTTAGATTCAGATAAACTGAATCCTACAGAAAATTTATCAATAAAATTAAAATACTGACCCAGAGATTGTTGGAACCCTAGGTTTTGATTTGAGTTCTGTCTTCTCTTTCTGTCTCTTGACCCAAGATTTATCTATGGTCAAAGGTTAGTTGATAGGTTAGATTCTCTAGTTGTGTAGAATTGCTTTTCCAGATGAATATTTGGTTAAGTAGTTTTTCGTTCGACTATGGTCGAACGTCGCTCGACTATCGTCTATCGGCTGATCGACGATCATATATCAGTTGGTCGACGTTCTGTCTGCGTTGATAGCTCGACTATCTGTTGATAGGTCGACTATCTGTTTGCTTTGGTAGTTTGACTATCTGTCCTGATAGTTCAACTATCTGATAGCTCGACTATCTGTTGATAGGTCGGCTATCTGTTGTCTTTGATAGTTCGACTATCTGCTTGGATAGTTCAACTATCTGATAGCTCGACTATCTGTTGATAGGTCGACTATCTGTTCGCTTTGATAGTTTGACTATCTATTGATAGGTCGACTATCTGTGTTGCTTTGATAGTTCGACTATCTGTTGATAGGTCGACTATCTGTGTTGCTTTGATAGTTCGACTATCTGCTTGGATAGTTCAACTATCTGATAGTTCGACTATCTGTTGATAGGTCGACTATCTGTTTTGTTTGATAGCTCGACTATCTATTGATAGGTCGACTATCTATTTTTCTGTGATAGGTCGACTATCTGTTTGATAGGTCGACTATATGTTTTGTTTGGTAGTTCAACTATCTGTCTTGATAGATCGACTATCTGATAGCTCGACTATCTGTTCTGATAGATCGACTATCTGCTGAGGTAGTTCGACTATCTTCTTTGATAGTTCGACTATCTGGATCGTTCGACTATCTGTCTGATAGGTCGACGATCTCCGTGCTTCGGTCGACGATCTCCGAGGGTCGTTCGACGTTTTGCTGTATGTCTTGAGTAGTTTTGTCGTCTTCTATGATGTGACTAATTTCATATTTATTTTGGCATATTTTATAAAAGATTATCTGAATAAATTGTGATATTATTTCCATGCAATATCAGTTCCATTCCTTATGCATGAGCTAATCTTTTTCTGACAAAGTTGTTTGTCTTATAGCTGAGATATGTTTTCTGCTTTATCTGCCAGGCTGTCCTTTATAGCCGTTAGACTCAAAAAGTCTTCCTTGGCTGTAAAGAGTCTTTTTTGATGTGACTTTCTCTAGTTTTATTTCATCAGAATTATTTGCAGCTTCTTAGAAAGCCTTATCCTATTATAGGATATCTGTCTGCAGTATTTTGTTTTGCTTTATGCTTTTTGCAGCTAAGCTTGCAGAGTTCAGTAGAAGACAAAATTCAAACTCAAGTTTGAGCCGTTGTTGCCGCTGCTATATAAAGACTTCTTTGAATAAAGAAATCAACTAGTTCTCTCATATTGAAAAGCTAACTGCAGCATTCAAACTAAAAGCTTACAGTTTCCAACTGCTCTCGGCTCATTCACATCTAACTGAGAAGAAGTTGTAGTTCTTCACTCTTCTTCAACCTGAGTTCTCCTGCTTACAGGAAGATCTTCACTCAGAGCCTTTTGAAGAAGAAGAAGAAGAAGATAGCTGCCTAAAGAAGAAATCTTATTTCATATCATTGATCTTCTTGTAGCTTTTTCCTTCAGTATTTTCTGAAGTGTTTCTGCACTGAAGCAAGACTTCACCTAGACGTTCTTTTAGCCAGGGGGAGCCTTGATTCTTTTAGAGCTTTCTAGCTCAGTGCAAGTTATTGTGCTTCTCTAATCTATTGTAAAATAAAGAAGACACCTTAACCTCCTTTCCCCCTCCTGTAAAGGGTTATTACTCCCTTCAAAAGTATCCCTTGGTGGCAGGGCACCTGATCAAAAACCTGTGTTGGTTTTTAGACACCTGATCAAAAGTCTAAAGGGTTTCTGGATCTACCTGAAGCAGATCTTGTTGGTGGCAGGGCACCTGATCAAAAACCTGAGTGGATTCCTACCTTGTTGGTAGAAGAGTGGACGTACCCAAGTTGTTTGGGGAACCACTATAAATTCCTTGTGTCATCTGAATTCCTTTAATTAATTACTTGCATTGTGGCTGTGATTAGATCTTAACTAGGATTGCTAGTTGCTGTTTAGGTTTCCAAGCCTTAACTGTAATTACAGTTGGCTGCTTTTTGTGCACATCACTTGTGTTAGGCTTTAGGGTTTAATTTCAAATATCTATAATCTTCATTCCGCAATTAACTCCAAGGGAGTTGAGTAGAAAGTCAACTTTGCTAGTGCAATTTTTGATTACTCTATTCACCCCCCCCCTCTAGAGTAGTATCTATCCCTTTTCTTTCAATTGGTATCAGAGGGAGGTTGACTGACTGTATAGGCTAACACCTAAGTCACAAGATCCTGTTAGATACCAAAGTTTATAGATATCACTTTCACTATCATGGCCCAGTCCAAGGATTACTCTAGCACCAGACCTCCAGCATACAACTTGGCTAAATTTAGCATCTGGAAGGCAAGGATTAAACGATATATGAACTCTATTGATGAAAGTATTTTTGCTTCTATTTTGACAGGACCACCAAGAGCACCAGCTGCAGCTACTGCCTCATCATCATCTGATATGAGTGCAGTGCCTCCTCCAGACTACAATGATGAATACAAAAAGGTAAAGATAGCAGATGCTAAGGCAATGAACATTCTGGCTCAGACAATGTCTGATGAAGTATTCCAGAAGATTGCTGACTGTTCCTTAGCAAAAGCAATGTGGGATACATTGAACCAGATTGTAGCTGGTTCAGCTGATGAAATGAAGGATAGGAGGTCCAACCTTATCTCACAGTATGAGAATTTCAAGAAAACTGATGCTGAATCAGTTGAAGCAATGTACACAAGGCTCAGCTCAATCATCAATGAGCTGAGGACCCTTGATAAGGATATTTCATTGACAGAGGTCAATGATAAGATTCTTATGTGCTTCCCTAGTACATGGGATCTGAGGATCTGGCCTATCAATGAGGCCAGAAGCACAAATGAAATCTCAACAGAAGCCCTTCTCGGCAAGCTCATGTCTTTTGAGCAAGTGCTGAAGTCCAGGGAAGCTGAGGCTGAAGCAAAGACCCCAACTCCTACAAGAAAAGTGCAAACCCTTGCTCTCAAAGCTGCTGAAGCTTCTGAAGGAAGCCAGTCAAGTGAGGAACTGATGGCATTATTTGCCAAAAGGTTTCTCAAGATGGGAAGGAAGGAATTCAGAAAGAAATCTTCAAAGTATGAAGATAAACCAAGGTATGATCATACTCCTAAAGAAATAATCTGCTATGGTTGTAGGAAGCCTGGACATATTCTTCCAGATTGTCTAGAGGAAAAGAACAATGATAAAAGATAAGACAAGGATCAGCACAGGAAGCATTCCAAGCCATCCTCCTACAAGAACAAAAAGAAGGAGAGAGGCTTTGTTGCTGAAACCTGGAGTGATTCTGATGAGGAATCTTCCTCCTCAAGCTCCAGTGAGGATGAGGAAGAAAAGAAGGCAAAGGAAGTTTGACTGATGGCAATTGATGCCTGTAGCAATCACTCAGCTGCAGAGAATTCAGATTCTGATGAAGAAATGCCAACTGAAGATGAGGTATTGTCTTCTTATGACTTTACATCTGCTGAATTTAAATCTGATTTTAAATCTTTATGTTTAGATTTAATTAGTTCTGAAAAAGAAATAAAAGAGCTTAGAATTAAACTAGCTGAATCTGAATTGATTGCTAATGAAAATATTAGGTTAACGGCAGAACTCACTAATGCTAGTGAAGAAATAAAATTCCTTAAGAATGAATTAGCTAAGTCCAAAAGGTTAGAAGAGTCTCTGAATGGTAGAAGCCTTAAATTGCTTGAAATAACCAGCATGTCTAACACTAGGTCAGGCAATAACAAATTAGGCTTAGGAGCATCTTCTAGTGAGCCCCCAATCATTCTTAAAAACCAACTTTCAACTCCAGTGAATTTTATTTCATCTAGTGGAATAAAAAACACTGAGCAAGTTAATCAAGTAAATAGAGCTTTAAATAAAGCTAAAAGAGAGAAAAGAAAACAGAAATATAAGGAATTACAATGAGCATCGAACGCTGCTCGACGATCGCAGGCCCAATGGTCGAACGGATATCGACGATCTGGGTACCAATCATCGAACGCCGATCGACGCTTTCAACAAGAATTTCAAAACTCCAACCAGAACTTTAGAAACCCGAATATGAATAGAAACCCTAGGTTCATTGACCCATCATCTTCATGGAGAATCCCACCTAGGAGATCTTACCCATTAGGTTATCACCCTCAGCCTGCTTATTCATTTATTTCCAGTTTTTCTTATGTGAAAAACAAGGGACCCAAGGTTACCTAGGTCCACAATGTTTAAATTGATTTATTTGCAGGTGAAGACCTATCCTATCACTCAAAATAAGTGGTATTTGGATAGTGGTTGCTCCAAGCACATGACAGGAAATAAAGAACATCTGTCAAGGTTCAAGGCAAAGCTTGGCCCAATGGTAATCTTTGGAGATTCAAGCTGTGGTCAAACTGAAGGCTATGGCAGGATGACAATTGGAGCTGTAACATTCAAGAGAGTTGCTTATGTGACTGGACTGAAGCATAATCTAATTTCAGTAAATCAGTTATGTGATGCTGGATACCAGGTATCATTCTCTAACTCTCTTTGTAATATTACTTTAAATAATAGTGTTGTATTAGTAGGTATTAGACAAGGTAATATTTATTTAGTAGATTTTAACTGAACTCACTCTGAAATATGCTTGTTTAATAAAGTAACCAATAACAATACTTTATGGCATAAAAGGCTTAGCCATCTTAACCTCAAGAATATATCTAGGTATCTAAACACAACCTTGTTAGAGGTTTACCTTCTTGCCCCTACAAGAAGGAGAGCCTATGCAAGGCTTGTCAACTAGGCAAGCAAACCAAGAACTCATTTAAATCAGTAAATAAAAGTTATTCTCCTAGAATCCTGTATTTATTACATTTGGACCTATTTGGCCCAATAAATGTACAGAGTTTAGGAGGGAAGTATTACACCCTAGTCATTGTAGATGACTTCTCTAGGTTCACTTGGGTGTTCTTTTTGAGAACTAAGGCTGATAACTTCAAAGACCTTACAGATTTTCTATTATGTGTGTAGACTGAGTACTCTACTCATGTGGCCTTGATCAGAAGTGATCATGGTACTGAGTTTGACTCTCTTCTCATGCAAGAATTCTGTGAGAGAGAAGGTATCAAACATAGCTTCTCAGCTCCTAGAACTCCCCAATAAAATGGGGTAGTTGAAAGGAAGAACAGACACTAATTGAAGCTGCTGGCACATTGTTGGCAGATGCTAATATGCCTCTTTCCTATTGGGCAGAAGCTGTTAGTACAGCCAACTATGTCTTGAATAGAAGTCTGATACACAAGCTTAAGTGTAAAACTCCTTATGAGTTACTTAAAGGAAAGAAACCTAAAATAAATTATTTTAGAGTTTTTGGCTGTGTAGTTTATATTCATAATAACAATAAAGAATATCTTAAAAAATTTGAAGCAAAGGCTTCAATGGGAATTTTTCTTGGATATTCCCAAGTAAGCAAAGCTTATAGGGTTTTTAATAAATCATCTTCTAAAATTGAAGAGTCTGTTCATGTGTCCTTTGATGAATCCCAAATGTTTTACAAGGAGAAGGAAACTTCCCCTTCCTCAAGTTCATTACAGGTATAAGAATATACAAAAGATGTCACTCAAGAAATCCTCCATCTTTCAACTCTTCATATCACTGAATCAGACAGTGATGAAGACATTGCAGAATTTTTTGCCGTACCACCAATAATAGATCAAATTCCTCCTGAGGAATTAATCCCAACTATTGCTGAAGATCACATCCCACCTGCTGATGTTGTCACACTTAGAGATCATCCTGCATCTCAAGTAATAGGAGACATATCAGCTGGTGTTCAAACAAGACATCAATTAAGACAGGATGTGATGCATGCTTGTTTCCTTTCACAGATTGAGCCCCTCACCATTAAAGATGCTGAGCTAGATCCCCACTGGATCATTGCTATGCAAGAGGAACTCAATAAGTTTGAAAGATGTAAAGTATGGACTTTGGTTCCAAGACCTAAAGGCCAACTGATCATAGGCACCAAGTGGGTGTATAGAAACAAGTTGGATGCAAATGGAATCATTGTAAGGAATAAAGCTAGGCTTGTAGCTCAGGGCTATAGACAGGAGGAAGGTATAGATTATGACCAAACCTTTGCTCCTGTTGCAAGGCTAGAGGCAATAAGGATCTTCTTAGCCTATGCAGCCTATATGAAGTTTAAGGTTTTTCAGATGGATGTCAAAAGTGCCTTTTTTAATGGTGAGCTAAAGGAAGAGGTATTTGTTGAACAGCCACTCGGTTTTGTTTCTTCAACTCAGCCCTCACATGTATTCAAGTTGCAGAAAGCTCTTTATGGACTCAAACAAGCACCAAGAGCCTGGTATGAAACTCTAGCTAGTTTCCTGTTAGAGCACAATTTTGTTAGGGGAGTAGATGATAGAACCCTCTTCGTCAAGCACTACAAGGACACAATCCTGTTAGTTCAAGTGTATGTGGATGACATTATTTTTGGTTCCACTGATCCCAAACTATGCAAAAAGTTCTCTAACTTGATACATTCTAAGTTTGAGATGAGTAGTATGGGTGAGCTGTCTTACTTTCTTGGTCTTCAAGTAAAGCAAGATGCTGATGGCATCTTCATCTCCTAATCAAAATATACCAAGGAATTGGTAAAGAAGTTTGGAATGGCAGATGCTTCACCAATGCATACACCTATGGCTACTAATGTAGTTATTGATTCTGATGATCAGGGAAAGCCTGTTGATCAAAAGAATTATAGGGCCATTGTTGGTTCCCTATTGTATTTAACTACAAGTAGGCCAGACATAATGTATGTTACATGCCTTTGTGCTAGATTCCAGGTCAACCCCAAGGAATCTCATCTGATTCTTCTCAAGAGAATCTTGAGATACCTGAAGGGATGTCCAAATCTAGGACTTTGGTACCCAGCTGAGTCAGAATTTGAATTAATTGGATATTCTGATTCTGATTATGCTGGTTGTCGAGTTGACAGGAAAAGTACCTCAGGAACTTGTCAGTTCCTAGGAGAGAGATTGGTCTCTTGGTTCTGTAAGAAGCAGGCCTCTGTCTCAACTTCAACTGTAGAAGCTGAATATATAGCAGCTGCTAGTTGTTGTTCACAGATTCTGTGGATACAAAACCAACTTTTGGATTATGGGTACTCACACAAGAACACTAAAATCATGTGTGACAGTACAAGTGCTATCTCCATTGCACAAAATCCAGTGCACCACTCTAGAATGAAGCACATTGAGATTAGACACCATTTCCTGAGAGATTGTGTGGAAAAGAACAAGATCAGCCTTGAGTTCATATCCACAGACCTTCAAAGAGGTGATATATTCACCAAGCCCTTAGATGAACAGAAGCATCTGTTCTTTTTGGTTCAACTAGGCATGATTAATGGAAGAGACTAAGTGTGACGTCTGCCTTGTTGAAACTTGTTCAAAGATAGTCGAACGACGTTCGAAGATAGTCGATCGGATCAAGCCTATCGTCGACCTATAGTTGAAGATAGCCTATCTGCTGACCCTCTGATACCAATCGAATATAGCCTATCTGCTAAGTCCTCTCACCTTGTTTGATTTAGGCTAGGTCCACTCTTAGGTTGTTGACCCACATGTATAGCCAGGGTCAAGGTCAAGGTCTAAGTTAGTCTCTATAGGTCAGTCTTCTCAAGACCAGCTTTGAACATCTCTCAAAGATCTCAGTCTTAGAAGAAATCTGTTAATTTCTCTTCAGTTCAACTTTCGTCGAACTCAGCTCGACGATCGTTGATCTCCGATCAATGATCTCAGAGGTTAGTCTCTGAACTGAGCTCGACGATCTACGAGCTTAGGTCGATGATTTCTCATTTTGTTCACAGTATTCTCTGATCGCAGATAGTTGGTCTCAGATCGACGATCTTCCAGCTCAGATCGACGATCTTCCAGCTCAGATCGATGATCATTATCTGTGTTTGATTTCTTATATTCTTTCAGCAGATGTCTTGAAGATTTATTTCCTACTTCATTGATTCTATTTATGTCAAATAATCTATGGTACTTAATGTTTATATTCTCAAGGCATATAGACGTTTCTTTGCAGCATTAACTATGGTATTCACAGAGTTATTCTTGTGACTTATTTGCCAAGATAGTTGGGGAGAAAATTAATTGCCAGAATTAGTAGTCGTTTCTCTCCTCGATTTCTGCAGAAAATAAAGGAATAGTTTTTGAAATTCAAATAAGGGATATCTTTCATATTCTAGTCCTAAAGGACAATAGAGGTATATATTTAGTTAGAGAAAAAGAGACTCAGAGATCCTGACTGATCAACATACAGAGAGAAATACTCAGAGAAAAGTTTTTCCAAGCCCAGCTCTAATCTCAGAAAGATCTCTCTCAGCTCTCAAGGACTTTTATTGCTCTCACGAAATAGAAGAAGAACAAACAAAAACTCTATCTTGAGTTTTCTTTAATTTTCAATTTTCAAGAATCTACAGAGACAGAAAATCAACATCATTCTACAGATTCTGAAGAGCAAGAACACCAATCTATTGAAGACCAACACCGTGAAGCAAAGCTTCCACTCCTGAACTATTCTTCATCTCAGGGGGAGCTTTGATATCATCAAAATCCACATAGTCTTCTCAATTTCTTTGAGAAAAAAGGAGACTGCCCTCTATTTTCTTTTACCTCTCTTTTATAGGGTTATTACTCCCTTCAAAAGTGAACACTTTGGTGATAGGGCACCTGATCAAAAACTTATTGGTTTTTAGGCACCTGATCAAAAGCCTGAAGGGTTTCTAGATCTACCTGAAGCTGATCTTTTGGTTATAGGGCACCTGATCAAAAACCTAAGTCGATTCCTACCTGGGTGGTAGAAGAGTGGATGTACCCAGATTTGGGGAACCACTATAATTTTCTTGTATCGTCTGGTTGCTCATCCTTATTTGTTTTATGCTGTGTTGTGTTTGCTTTTGTTTTAATTCTCTTATACTTATAAGTAACACCTATTTTAATTCCTCTATAAAAATTAATTAAAAGTTTTTAATACTATATTCCCTCCCCCCTCTAGAGTAGATTAGATCTATCCTATCTCTTTCAATTGGTATCAGAGGATCAGTTTCTATTGGTTGTACAGGCTAATACCTGAACCTGAAAATCCGTGATAGATCTTCTTCTCTCTTTCTTTCTTTTTAAAACCATGACACAAAATAAAGATTATGCAAGCACCAGACCTCCAGTATACAACCTGAATAAGTTTTCTATCTGGAAGGAAAGAATTAAACTATATACAAATTCTATTGATGAGGATTTCATCACCTCTATTTTGATAGGATAACAAGCTCCAGTGGTAACTACTTCAATAGCATCAATAAGCTTGAATGTTGTTCCTCCCCCAGATTATGTTGATGCCCTGAAAAAGGCAAAGATTGTTGATGCAAGGGCCATGAACATACTGGCTCAAACCATGTTAGATGATATCTTCCAAAAGGTGGTTGAATGCACCTCTGCAAAAGAAATCTGGGATTCTCTCAACCAGATGGTTGCTGGCTCAGTTGATGAGAGAAAGGACAGAAGATCAACTCTCATCTCACAGTATGAGAATTTCAAGAGAGATGAAGCTGAATTAGTCAATGATATGTATAATAGATTAAGCTCCATCATCAGTGAGTTAAAGACCTTGGATAAATACATCTCTCTCACAGAGGTGAATGACAAGATTCTAATATGCTTCCCAAGCTCATGGGACTCTAGGATCTGGCCAATCAAAGTGGCCAGAAGCTTGAATGAGATTTCCACAGAATCTCTCCTAGGAAAGCTCAAATCCTATGAGTAGTTAATAAAATCCAGGGAAGCTATAGAACAAAGGACTCCTCCACTAGCAAGGAAGGAGCATAACATTATATTCAAAACCTCTGAAGAATCAGAAGCAACACCTTCAAATGAAGAGCTATTGAGTCTGTTTGCCAAAAGGTTCTTCAAAATGGGCAGAAAAGACTTCAGGAGGAAGTTATCTAGAAATGAAGACAAGCCAAGGTATGATAAGACTCCAACTAAAGAAATCATATGCTTTGGTTGCAGGAAGCCTGGACACATTCTATTAGAGTGTCCAGAAAAACAACACAAAAAAGGAGAAAAGAAAAGGAATCCAGGAAACACTCCAGCAAGCCATCCTCCAGCAAGCATAAGAAGAAAGAAAAGGGCTTTGTAGCTGACACCTGGAGTGAGACAGAAGAAGAATCTTCCTCCTCCAGCTCCAGTGAGGATGAGGAAGAAACCAAGGCCAAAGATTTATGTCTAATGGCCATTAATACTTCAAGACCTGAATCAAAAGCATAAAATTTAGGAGAAGACTCAGACTGTGATCAGGTAATATCATCTTTTGATTTTAATTCTGAAGATTTTAAAATAGAATTCAAATCACTGTATAATGATCTTAGAAAATCTGAGAAGGAAATCATACTTCTCAGAGATAGATAACCTGAATATGAAAACTTGATCTCTGAAAATTTAAAAATGAAAAATGAATTAATTGAGCATAGCAATCGAATCACTTTTCTTAAATCTGAACTAAGCAAAGCTAAACAACTTGAAAAACCCTAAATGGAAGAAGCCAACAGATGGTTGAAATCACTAGCACCCTAAATGCTAGATTAAATAAGAGTAAACTAGGTTTAGGTGCTTCATCTAGTGAACCACCAATAATCAAGAAAAATAGCTTATATCAACCAGTAAACTTTTTTTTAGATAAAGGTAAAAAGAATACAGAGCAGGTAGAAATAGTTAATAAGGTATTAGAACAAATTGAATTAGAAAAGCAGAAGAAACAAGATCAGGAAAATAAGTTTAAACAAAAATCGTCGAACCAAGATCGACGATCGCAGTACTTTTCGTCGAACGCCGACCGACGATTTCTAAACCCAGAGGTTGGGTTTAATTACTTAGCAAAGGGAGATCAACGATATTATCAAACATCGTCGATCAGAGATCGACGATCATGGAACACAGATAGTAGCTACTATTATTCTGTGAACCGGGATCGACAAAATCAGCACTAGTCGTCGAACGCAGATCGATGATCTCTATATAAATCGTCGAACCCAGATCATGTTAACCAAAACCATAACTGTAACAAAAATTTTAATAACAATATCCACAAACCAAAACATGTTAATCCATTTTCAAATTTGGTAATTCCACCTAGAAAATTTCACCCCTTAGGTTATAAATGCCAACTTGTATGTTCCTTTATTTGCAGTTTCAAGTATGAAAAGAGACAAGGACCCAAGGTCACCTTAGTCTCGAATATTTAATCTGTTTTCTTACAAGTAAAGAACTATCCTACCACACTGGACAAGTGGTACCTGGATAGTGGGTGCTCAAAGCACATGACAGGAAGCAAGGACAAGCTAATCAATTATAAGTCCAAGATAGGTCCAAAGGTAATCTTTGGTGATTCCAGCTTTGGTCAGACAGAAGGATATGGGGATTTCTGCATTGGAGATGTTATATTCAACAAGGTAGCCTATGTGAGTGGTTTGAAACATAACCTCATATCAATAAGCCAGCTATGTGATGCAGGCTATTAGGTTTGCTTTTCTGAATCTCAATGCATTATTTCTTTAAACAGCCAAACTATTCTAACAGGATTTAGACAAGGTAACATTTATCTATTCAATTTTAATTCTGCTAGGTCATGTAAACCTTAAAAACAATTCCAAATTATCTAGGGATAACCTTGTTAGAGGATTGCCATCTTGCCCCTACAAGAAGGAAATCCTTTGCAGGGCTTGTCAAGTAGGCAAGCAAACCAAAAATAGTTTTAAATCTGTAAATAAGAGTGATTCACAAAGGATTCTATATCTGCTTCATATGGATCTTTTTGGACCCATTGTTGTACAGAGCTTAGGAGGGAAGTTCTATACTTTAGTTAATATAGATGACTTCTCAAGGTTCACTTGGGTTTTTTTCTTGAGACACAAGTCTGATAACTTCAAGGTTCTTACAGATTTTCTTAAAGGCATAAGGATTGAGTATTCTACTCCAGTTGTTTTGATCAGAAGTAATCATGGTACTGAGTTTGAATCTCTTCCCATGCAAAGATTCTGTGAGATGGAAGGTATCAAGCATTTTTTCCTTGTCTCCTAGAACTCCTCAACAAAATGGGGTAGTTGAAAAAAAGAACAGAACACTCATTGAAGCTGTAGGTACATTACTTGCTGATGCTTTCATGCCAGTATCTTATTTGGCAGAGGCTCTGAGCACAACAAACTATGTCCTGAATAGAAGTTTGATACACAAACTTAAGGGAAAGACTCCCTATGAATTGCTCAAAGTGAAGAAACCTAAAATAGATTATTTTAGAATTTTTGGTTGCATTTGTTATATTCACAACAATAACAAGAAACATCTTAGAAAGTTTGAAGTCAAAGTTGCAATGAAATTTTTTTTAGGATCTTCCCAAGTCAGTAAGGCATATAGGGTATTTAATAAATCAACCTTGAAAATAGAAGAGTCTGTTCATATTTCTTTTGATGAAGCTAATATGTTTTACAAGGAGAAGGAAACTTCTACCAGTAACTCTTTGCAGGTACCTCAACTTTGTGAAAAATTGGATGATCTCAACCTTAATCAAAAGGTTACATCTCATTCATCCTCACAAGTTGATGAAGAAAGTGAAGAAGAAAATTTGGAAGTGGCTGAACTACCTCCAATAGCTAACTCAATTCCACAAGAGGAATTATTTCCCCAAGCTGTTGCTGAACCAACTCCACCACCTTAACTTATCACACTTAGAGATCACCCAACATCTCATGTGATTGGAGACATATATGTTGGTGTGCAGACAAGGCATCAACTCAACCAAGATTTGATGCATGCCTGCTTCTTATCTCAAATTGAGCCCTAATCCATTAAAGATGCTGAGCAAGATCCCCACTGGATTATTGCAATGCAAAAAGAGCTCAATCAATTTGAGAGATGCAGAGTTTAGGACTTGGTTCCAAGGCTCAAAGACTACCAATCATTGGAACTAAGTGGGTATTAAGAAATAAACTTGATTCCCAAGGATCAATCATAAGGAACAAATCAAGGCTAGTAGCTTAAGGCTATAAGCAAGAAGAAGGAATTGACTATGATCAGACCTTTGCTCCTATTACAAGGCTAGAAGCAATCAAGATATTTCTTGCTTATGCTGCATATAAAAAGTTCAATGTATATCAAATGGATGTCAAGAGTGCCTTTCTCATTGGAGAACTAAAGGAAGAGGAATATGTTGAACAACCTCCAAGTTTTATCTCTTCAACCCATCCCTCTTATGTTTTTAGATTGCATAAAACTCTCTATGGTCTAAAGCAAGCTTCAAGATCTTGGTATGAAACCTTAGCTAGCTTTTACTTAGAGCATAAATTATCTTGAGGCATAGTAGATAGAACTTTATTTATTAGACATCATCATGATAGAATCTTGTTAGTACAAATCTATGTAGATGATATTATTTTTGGCTCTACTGATTCCAAACTATGTAAAAGGTTCTCTGACCTGATGCATTCTAAGTTTGAAATGAGTAGCATGGGTGAACTCTCTTACTTCCTTGGTCTCTAAGTGAAGCAATCTTCTAATGGCATCTTCATATCTCAATCCAAGTATGCTAAGGAATTAGTGAAAAGATTTGGGATGACTGATGCCTCAACAATGAAAACACCCATGGCTTCCAATGTTGTGATTAATTCTGATGAAAAAGGCAAACCTGTTGATCAGAAAACTTATAGGGCTATTGTTGGATCCCTATTATACCTCACAACAAGTAGACCAGACATCATGTTCTCTACATGTATTTGTGTTAGGTTCCATGTGAACCCTAAAGAATTTCACTATATTTTACTAAAAAGGATTTTAAGATTTATAAAGGGTTGCCCTAATCTAGGACTTTGGTATCCAACAGAGTCAGAGTTTGAGTTAACTGGATACTCAGATGCTGACTATTCTGGATGCAGAGTAGATAGGAAAAGCACATCAGGATTATGCTAGTTCCTTGGTGATAGACTTGTGTCTTGGTTTTGTAAGAAGAAAACATCAGTGTTTACTTCAACTACAGAGGCTGACTACATTGCAGCTGACAGTTGCTATTCATAGATAATGTTGATTCAAAATCAATTGGTGGATTATTGATATAATCTAAATAATTCAATTATATTTTGTGACAGTACTAGTGCAATTTCTATTGCTCAGAATCCAGTTCATCATTCTAGAACTAAGCATATAGAAATAAGACATCATTTTATTAGAGATAGTGTAGACAAAAAGAAAATTAATCTTAACTTTATCTCCACTTATTTTCAAAGAGAAGATATCTTCACCAAGCCTTTGGATTAAAAGAAACATCTATTCTTACTAAATCATCTTGGAATGATAAATGGAGTGGATTAATTTAATTTTTGTCTGTGTTTGAAGATCGGTTCACAAATCGTCGAACGAAGATCGACGATCGGCGAACTCATCTTGAGCTATATCGTCGACCTGAGATCGAAGACAACTCTGTGTGAAGCTAAAATCATCGACCAGAGGTAGACGACTTTTTCTTCAGAAAATAAATCGTCGACCTGAGATCGATGATTTGTTTTCCCTCTTCAGTCAGAGGTCGACGATAATGTTTGTCTATAAATTCGTCGTCGATCTAAGATCGAAGTTTTCTTATCTTATCGTAGGACATAGCCCGACCTTTCATATTCCAAAAACCTATATTAAGGTTTCTCATCATGCTCTATCCCGCGCCTTCCAAATTCTCGTGCATTTGATCTTTGATTTCTCTGCAGGACTCTAATGGCAATTTCAACGGCCGTTCTCACTTCGATGAAGTTCGACACAGGATTAGACATTGACATGAATTCCTTTAACCACTACAATCAAATCTTCTTGGATATACTGAATCTCTTCAAAGAATAGAATCTGAAGAAGATAATGTCAACCAGGATTAAGATTCCAGCATTTGAAATTAAAGAATGGGTTTACTCTTCAACATATCCAGATGAATTGACTATAGTTGGAACTATTTATGGAACCCAGGTTGTTCTAACTCTAACTTTACTTTCTGAAAATTTTGAATTAGTGAATGGAGAAGATGCTCTAGAACTAGATACCTCTGAGTATAGTTCAATGCTGATAAGAATGGGTCATCCAGAAGGGATACCATCAAAACTTCTTAAGAAAAATCTGTCTAAAGAATTTAAATTTCTGGAAGATATTGTTAGTAAAGTTCTGTTGGGCAAGCATACAGCCCATGATAACATTAATAAGCAGCAGTTCTTTGTGATATCTGCTCTAGTTAATAGGAAATCTATAAACTGGGCAGCTCTCTTCTTTGAGTTGATTAGAAGGAAAAACTTTAAGAAAGAGGTTTGTGTTGTTAGAATTTTGGGAATATTTCTCCAGGCTAAGGCTCCTAAATTGCTAGTCTCCCAGACCCAATTCATAAATTCCAGTAAGAGTTTGGACTCCTCTCTGTTTGCAAAGTGGGAAAGGACCATTCCTAGGCCTTCTAGTGCCTCCAAGACTTTTTAGGGTGCAAGAGCTGATGCAGCTGCTTCCCCAACCCCAGAAGATGTTCCCTCCCTAACTCTTCCTTCAACCTTAGTCCCTCCCTCTGACTCAACCTCAGTCCCCTCACATCCTCCCTACCCAATACAAATCCAATCCTTTCCAGTTCCTTCACCTCCACCTCCTGCTTCACCTATCAACATTTTGTCCTCCCCAGATCATCATGCCTCTCCTCATGCAGAACATCATGAATCCCCTCAGCACATTACTTCTCCCATCATTTCTCCATCCTTACCCTCTCAGATTCCATCTGAGCCCTTCCAAATGGATGTTCCATCATCATCTCTTCCCTCTAATGTGCCTCCATCCTCCTCTTTTCCTGAGTTCACTTATACAGAACTCCATTCTTCCTTCTCAGTTTGTTTAAATTATGGACATCAAACCCCCTAATCCTCCTCTGAACCTGAACCCCTATATCTAAATTTCTCAAATATAGCTAAGGATCTTCTGAAATTCATCTCTCCTACCCTAGAGCAACTCATAGCGAATACTACAGCTCCTCTCACTGCCTCAATCTTAACTCTTTCCAATAGAGTTGCTGCCCTCTCCACTATCCCTTCTTATGGGGGCCTAGCTACAAATACCTCTGCAGCCAGGCAGGGGGAGATAACCAATGAATAAGCTCCAATGCTTGTTCCAGCAGAAGCAATAGAAATAGCAGATATGCAGGAAGATGACTCCTCAGATGATCAGATGGCTTCAGATACTGAGATTACTGATATTGATACTGATATAAAAAATATAGTTCTTCCAGAAGTTTTGTCTGTTTGTGATTATTGCATCAATCCCACTATAGATATCTTTGAGTTGTTGAGTTCCTTTTGCACATGTTTTCTGAATTATCTTCCAAGTATACATCCATCTTTGGTTATTGTGTATTGTGCTCCATCTATAAGTCCCGAAGTTGTCAGACAACTAAAGGCAAGTTTTAAAGTTCCTGTATATGAAGAATTGATAGTTGAAGTTCCTCCAACAGAAAAGTCTGATTCTCCTATCTCAAGATCCCCTGGGGAAACCTATGTTATGGATGATAGCCCCATGCCAAGTCTGGATGACTTGTTTGCTTAAGATATTTCCCTATAGAATGCTCAAGCTAAATCTCAAGCCAATTTTATTAAGCAGCTTAATGATTTGTATGACCATCCTCCTTCATCTGATGATGATGAGGATGAAGATGAGTCTGATGAATCCAGTTCTAAGAAGAAGAAAGTGTCAAAGAAAAGAAAAGCTACTTCCCAGGCTTCTCCTCCAATCAATCCATCCAATGATACTCCTTACTATATTCTAAACAATATTAATCCTTATCAAGGTATGTCTCAGTGGATGTTGATTTCCAGGAATGAGCAAAAGGCTAGGAAGAAGAGAAGAAGGTACTCTCCTCCTCATCAAAAGTTCAGGATAGGTCCTCCTCCTCCTCCTAATGTAGGAGCTTCAGGCCATGTGACTCAAAGTTCCAATATCTCTAAGCCTTCAGAGTCAGCTCCTTATCAAGCTCAGAAGCCAGCATCTTCTCAACATCAGAAGCAAGCTCCTTCTGGATCTCAAAGGCATTCTTCATCTCAATCTTCTAAGTCCAAAGGCAAGTTCAGTCAAGCTCCTCCTCCCAGATCTCTTTACTCTAGGCAACAACAACAAAATCCTTCTTCAACAAATTTTAAAGCTCAATCTAACCAATTCAAAAGTTTTTCTAAGAAACTATCACAAGATGATTCAAAAAGATCTCCCTCTCCTCCTGTTGATCTAGAGCTTGATCCTATTTTCAGGATGGCCAGTCTTAATGAGCTTATTGGATTGTCTCAGATAAACAAAGCCAGAAAAGAAGGACAAGATCACTCATAGTTTACTAATATGTCTTCTTACAGATAAAAAGAAATTGAAAGGCTGCAAGTAAGTAAGAAAGTATTCAATCCTACTGAATATATGTCACTTCATCCTGAAGCAATAGTACCTAGAGCTGCATCTCAGAAAACCCTTGGTGATCTAGACTTGAAGATGTCTAAGAAGGAAGCAGAAGACCCAACTAGGAAGATTCTCTTTGCTAAACCTTCTTTTGCTCCTCCTCTTGAAAATCCTTAAGTCATTCTCTAGACCTTTATTGTTTTACTATTTTTTTTTCTCTGCCTGAACTTTATGTTATTACACTCCTATACTATATCTGTTGTCAATTTACATTCAATCAGATATCTATGGCATTGTATTTTTCTTTGTTTTTTGTTGTTGTTATGTTGAGTGACCTCACCCAAATAGGGGGAGATTGTTGGAACCCTTATTTTATTTGGGCTAGGTCCACTCTTAAGTTGTTGACCCACATCTATAGCCAGGGTCAATGTCTAGGTCTAAGTTAGTCTCTATAGGTAACTCTTCTCAAGACCAGCTTTGAACTTCTCTCAAAGATCTCAGTCTTAGAAGAAATCTGTGAATTTCTCTTCAGTTTGACTTTCGTCGAACTCAGCTCGACGATCGTCGATCTCCGATCGATGATCTCAAAGGTTAGTCTCTGAACTAAGCTCGACGATCTACGAGCTCAGGTCGACAATTTCTCATTTTGTTCATAGTATTCTTTTATCGCAGATAGTTGGTCTCAGATCGACGATCTTCCAGCTCAGATCGACGATCTTCCAGCTCAGATCGATGATCATTATATGTGTTCGATTTCTTATATTCTTTCACCAGCTGTCTTGAAGATTTATTTCCTACTTCATTGATTCTATTTATGTCAAATAATCTCTGGTACTTAATGTTTATATTCTCAAGGCATATAGACGTTTCTTTGCAGCATTAACTATGGTATTCACAGAGTTATTCTTGTGACTTATTTGCCAAGATAGTTGGGGAGAAAATTAATTGCCAGAATTAGTAGCCGTTTCTCTCCTCGATTTCTACAGAAAATAAAGGAATAGTTTTTGAAATTCAAATCAGGGTTATCTTTCATATTCTAGTCCTCAAGGACAAGAGAGGTATATATTCAGTCAGATAAAAAGAGACTCAGAGATCCTGACTGATCAACATACAGAGAGAAATACTCAGAGAAAAGTTTATCCAAGCCCAGCTCTAATCTCAGAAAGATCTCTCTCAGCTCTAAAGGACTTTTATTGCTCTCACAAAATAGAAGAAGAACAAACAAAAACTCTATCTTGAGTTTTCTTTAATTTTCAATTTTCAAGAATCTACAGAGACAGAAAATCAACATCATTCTACAGATTCTGAAGAGCAAGAACAACAGTCTATTGAAGACCAACACCCTGAAGCAAAGCTTCCACTCCTGAACTATTCTTCATCTCAGGGGGAGCTTTGATATTATCAAAATCCACATAGTCTTCTCAATTACTTTGAGAAAAAGGAGACTGCCATCTATTTTCTTTTACCTCTCTTCTACAGGGTTATTACTCCCTTCAAAAGTGAACTCTTTGGTGATAGGGCACCTGATTAAAAACCTATTGGTTTTTAGGCACCTGATCAAAAGCCTGAAGGGTTTCTAGATCTACCTGAAGCTGATCTTTTGGTTATAGGGCACCTGATCAAAAACCTAAGTAGATTCCTACCTTGGTGGTAGAAGAGTGGATGTACCCAGATTTGGGGAACCACTATAATTTTCTTGTGTCGTCTGGTTGCTCATCCTTATTTGTTTTCTGCTGTGTTGTGTTTGCTTTGGTTTTAATTCTCTTATACTTATAAGTAACACCTATTTTAATTCCTCTATAAAAATTAATTAAAAGTTTTTAATACTATATTCCCCCCTCTAGAGTAGATTAGATCTATCCTATCTCTATCAAGGACAAATAGTAGCTCCTGGCGCTACTGTTGCTTTCCCACAACGGAATAAAGTACTTGGACTGAGCTCGACAATCGTCGATCTGAGATTAACAAACTCTGTACTGAGCTCAACGAATTGTGAGCCTTCAAACATTAACTTGAGCTCAATGAAATTTGAATCTTCAAGCTTTAACTTGAGCTCAATTAAAGGTGGGCTTAGCTCGATGAACTCTGAATCTTCAACCTTTAACTTGATCTCGATGATCGTCGAGCTGAGGTCATTGAACTTTGTACTGAGCTCGACAAAATATTGCTCAGCTCGACGAACTCCATTTTCTGGACTTCAAAAATTTCTATTGGCTTTGTCTCAGCGGTTCTTTCTCAGCAATCTCAGCTATTTCTTCTTAACTGCTTAGACAAGCTTCTTTCTCAGTGCTTTCTTCTCAGCGGACTCAACGCTTTATTCTTCCCAGCTGTGACAGTCTTATGTCTCAGTGGTTTCTTCTCAGCGGTCTCAGCTGTCTCAGAAGTTTTGCCTTAATCAATTTGTCTGACTTTAGGTCGACGAATGTTGAACTGTGTTTGACGATTGATGAGTTGAGTTTGACGAATTCTGAACCTCAAACTTATGAATTTAGCTCAATTAATGGTGAGCTGAGCTCGACGATCTGTGATCTGAACTCGACGAACTGGGAGCTGAGCTTAACGAAATCTGAGACCCCAAGCTTTGAACTGAGATTGACAAGATTTGAATTCTCTAGCATATTCTTCTTGTTGACTTGTCCAATCATGGACTACCTGCATGCATGAACTCAAGCACACATCAAATATATTATGCCCTTAGCATGATTGGTGATGACTCTTCAAATCCTAAAGAACATTGAAGGGCACAGTTCCCAACACGAGGGAAGGTTCATAACTAAGCCAAACAAACCACACAAGAAAACCCACTAAGCAAACCCATGCTCTAACAAACGAAACTCGTTACCTATGCATCAACGTAAAACACAGACGTCAAAAATACATCACTACGGGAATTAAAATAAACACCAAAAAATTAGGGGCATTACAGCACAGCCCTATACTCAGGCGCAATGGCCCTACACTCAGATCTACAATTAAATCTACAGAAAAATGTAATTGAGTTTTACAACAGAAGTTTAAAAAAGATTAGAGCTTGAATCTTTTGATCTTCTATTATTCCGGTTTTAATGGCAAGATTTAGAGTAAACTCCTGATCAATGGAATCTTAAGGAACCATAATTTAGGTTTTTATCCTTCTTTGATCTTCTTCTTTAGTGGGTGGAAGAAGATCTGGCTTTGAGTGTTGAATGACCCTCTCTTGTTCTTTTGAAATCAATCGGGAAAAACTAACTTCAGTTCGGAGAGAATAGTGCGTTGTTTTAAAGTTTTGCAATTTGAGCAGCGACATTATTCCATTACCCTAGCATATCCCCTTTATTCCTTTAACTTTTACAACAGTCTTGAGAAATATCTTGTCATCAGCAAGGACAAGAATAAAATAGTCCATTCTAACATTAGGCGCTTCTGCCAAATTTGGTTCCCGCCAATCTGTATGGGCTAAATGAAATTATTTGAATCTTATAAACAACAATGTTGAGTAGAACCTTCATTCTCAGCATTATTTACCTTGGTGTTGTGATATGCGGCTTCTCCACAGCATCATTGAGAATGGACATCATTCTTAACAGAATGGTTTTGGCACTTGTCTTTGATGTCCATGATATTGTGGATATTGATACATCTTGTCAGCGGTACGGTGGAGAACAAAAACCCATCTAGACGGTATACCACTCCTTTACTCTAAACCTATTTTAGAGTCAATAACAATTGTCCTACATATACATAAAGTAGATATGCTATGAAATACATTATGCTCTTAGCATTGAAGTGTTGCCTCTTCAAATCTTATAAGATTGAGGGCAATATTCTCAACAATCTCCTCCTATTTGAAGAAGGCAAAACACTTAGTAATGCTAATGAACATTAACCAAAAAATCAATATTTGACAAAAAAATAACATATAAATTTTTTCAACATACGCATCATAAATAACATAAGAAATGTTATCACAGATAACTATCAGATAAAAATGTTATCATGAATAATTAGGCATCAAGCATATTTCATTAAGCATAACACATTCTAAATTTAATATATATAAAGACAGATATCTAATTTAAGTTCATAAATATATTATAGATTTTAATGTAAATATATCAAAAGATATTTTAGATTTTATGGAACTGGATGCTTGTCCACAGACATGCTTGCTTAATTTGTTCTCTTCCTTTTGGGAGTAGAACCTGAGCTTTTCCTTAAGCAGCAGCCTTCCTCTCAACATGTTTAGCTTCGTTATCTTTTCTCTTGAAGTACATGAAAGGCTTGGGAAGATACTTGGAGGTCATCCTCTTTGCATTGTCCTTTCTAACCAAGTTCTCTTTTAAAATTCTTTCTCCAAGAGCCATCCTCTCCAAATGCTTGATTCACTCTTCACTTGGATACAAACTATCAATGTTTTAAATATCTGTCTATGATTGATCCATGAATTGATAATGATGTTCCTTGAATCATCGCTCTAGTACTCAAAATTAGGATCCTCAGCTTATTCAGCTCTCTTCTTGGCCACATATTCTTCATGTAACATAATGCCTTCTCTTTTCCTTCTTGCTGTAAGTTATTGTGAGAAGTAGCGAACAAACGACTAAAGTAGCGAACAAATGACTAGAAAACAAGCCGGAACTTTGAATAATTGAAATTTTTATTATCCAAAAAGATATCATTTACAAAGGTATGGCCTCCCTTTTATAGAATGGAGGAGAGAGGAGAGAGTACAAACTAACAATGTGGGACTAAAGCTATACAACAAATCTGGGAGGTTAGAACAACAGACCGGAACAGGCTGCGCGGTTAGACAATGTTCTAACCGCTCGGCAATACCAAAAGCAAGAGAGAGATGTGGTAGGAGACCGCTAGACTGCCCGGTTTCCAAGCCGCCGGAGATAAACCGCCAGACCGCCGGACACTACACAACAATAGCCTGGATATCAAACCGCTGGAGAGTAACCGCCAGACTGCGTGGTCTACAACCCGCCAGGCTCAAACCACCAGACCGCCCAGTCTCATACTCTAACACTCCCCCTCAAGCTGGAGCATAGATATCAATCATGCCCAGGTTGTCACAAATATGGAAGAAGGAAGTAGAAACTGGCTTGGTGAAGATATCTTCCAACTCTTTGTCGGAGGTGACGAACGGAGTGCAAATCTATCTCTTCAAGACCTCTTCTCGGATGAAATGGCAGTCAACTTCTATATGTTTCGTTCTCTCATGGAAGACCAGATTTTTGATATGTATATAGCGGCCTTATTGTCACAGAACATAGGAAGAGGATTGTCGTAGACCTCTCCTTGGTCAAGCATGAGAGTCTGCAACAACTTTAACTTACACGTGGTTGATGCCATACTCCGGTATTCGGCTTCTGCACTGGACCTTTAGACAACAGACTGCTTCTTGCTCTTCCATCTCACAAGATTACCTCCAACAAATGTGTAAAAACCTGATGTAGATTTACGGTCACCTTTATCATCCGCATATCTTGAGTTTTAGTAGGCTTCAACTCTCAGATGACCATGCTTCTGAAAGAGTAGCCGTTTTCCTGGTGCTTCTTTGACATACTCTACTATCTTTAAGGCAGACTGAAGATGACATTCCCTGGGAGCTTGCATGAACTGACTGACCTTGCCTACAGCATAGGCGATGTCGGGTCTGGTCACCGTGAGATAAATGAGTTTGCCCACCAGACGTCTATACCTCGTGGCATCGGATATACGAGGTGAGTAATCTGTCCATGTTTTGTCCTCTCCAGTGGCTATGGGATACCGGGCCGGTTTGGCACCGGTCAATCCTACCTCTTGTAGAAGATCAAGAGCATACTTCTGCTGGGAGAGAACCAACGAGTCGGGCTTCCGAGAGATTTTTATCCCAAAAAAATATTTTGGCGAGCCCATATCCTTCGTGACTAGGTGTTGACGGAGGTGTTTCTTTATCAAGTCCACCCCAGCCTGGTCATCGCTGGTAAGAAGAATATAATCCACATACAACGCCAAAACCACAAGGCCCGATGCGGTTTTGCGAATAAATAATGAGTGATCGGCCAAACTTCTTGTAAAGCCAATGGTAGCCACAATGCCACTAAACTTGCCAAACCATGCCCGAGGGCTCTGTTTTAGGCAGTAAATGGCCTTCTTCAACTTGCATACTCGTGTATCCCCCTGAGCAACATACCCAGGAGGTTGCTCCATGTCGACATCCTCCTGAAGATCCCCATAGAGAAAAGCATTCTTGACATCAAGCTGGGAAATAGCCCACTCCCTGTTGATAACCACAGAAAGAAGAACCTGGATGGTGCTGAGGCGAGCAACCGGGGAGAAAGTATCAAAATAGTAAACTCCATAAGTCTGAGTAAAGCCTTTGGCCACTAGACGGGCTTTGTAACGATCCACAGTACCGTCTGGGCGAAACTTCACAACGAACACCCAGCAGAAGCCAACCATATCAGTACCTACCGGTGGAGGAATAAGGGTTCAGGAACCCCTTTCAGTAAGAGTGGCGATTTCCTCATCCATGGTAGATTTCCAATGAGGAATAACAAGAGCCTCCTAGTAAGTGCGGGGAGTGGTAATAGCCGAGATAGCCAAAGCAAAGCACCTGCGAGAAGGAGTAAGCCGATCATAGGAAACAACATCCGCAAGCGGGTGTTGGGGACACGCTCGCACCCCTTTGCGAAGAGCAATGGGAAGATCTAGGTTGTCTCGTGCCTCAGGGACCGGAGCATCTGTGGTAGAGAAAGCTGGCCCGGGACTAGAGAGAGATGGCTGCGAAGAAGAAGGAGGGGGTATAATAGAGAGAGGAGTAGACGGAGGAGGAGATGATATAGGAGGGGAAACATAGATATGCGTGGAAGGAACATAGAGTGATGGTGGAGAGTCAGAGACAACAAGAGGAAGCGGGGATCTAGAAGAAAAGTTGGATGCATTTTCGAAGAAGGTGACATAAACGGAAACAAACTATTTGCGTAGAACGGGGTCAATGAAACAATAGCCTTTTTGAGTGGCCGAGTATCCCCAAAAGACACATTTTATGGAACGGGGGGAAAGCTTGTCACGGGTAGCAGACGGAGCATGCACAAAAGCCGTACACCCAAAGATACGGAGAGGAAGAGGAAAGGGTTCCTTGCCCGGGTAGAGAATGGAGAAGGGGGTTTTGCCGTGGAGAACCGAAGAGGGAATACGATTGATGAGATAGCAGGCAAGAAGAACAACATAGCCCCAGTAGGAGCAAGGCACTTGCATCTGCGTCATTAGAGTGCGAGCGATATCGAGGAGATGACGGTTTTTACGCTCCGCCACCCCATTTTGCTGGGAGGTGTAAACATAGTTGGTCTGATGAATAAGACCATGTTTCATACAAAAAGACGAAAACTCATGACTGAGATATTATTTAGCATTATCAGAGCTTAGTACTTTAATAGAAATAGCAAACTGAGTTTTAATCATATTATAAAAGGATTGCCATACAGATAAGAGTTCAGAGCGATCTTTTAATAGATACACCCAGGTACATCTAGAGAAATCATCAATAAAAGTTACCAAGTAAGAACTACCCCGACCAACGGTGAGAGTAGGAGAAGGACCCCAGACATCAGAATGAATGAGATCAAAAGGGCGGGAGGAACCACGGCCTTGCTTCGGCGGGAAGGAGGAGAGGTGATGTTTGCCAAGCTGACACGCATCACAGTTTAGCGGAGGACTGATCTGAGGTAAGTGGGGAAGAAGCTGACGAAGAATCTGAGGAGGAGGATTTCCAAGGCGAAGATGCCATTGAAGCAGATCGGTAGACGAGGAAGAGAAGGCGGACAGAGCGGAAACATTGTCAAGGAAGTAGAGGCCGCCACTCTCAGTCCTAGTAGCAATCGTTCGTTGGGTCCTCCGGTCCTGAAAACAACAAGAAGTAGGAGTAAATAATACAGATCACTGAAGTTGCTTGCATAAAGTAGTAACTGATAGCAAATTTCAAGGGAACTTCGGGACATAGAGAGTGTACGCTAAGCGAAGCGATGGGGTGACTTGAACCATTCCCTTCCCGTGAACTGGGGAAGGCGAACCATCCACAACAAGAATCGGGGGTAATCGATCATGCGTTTCTAGGAGAGAGAAGCAGTAAGGGTTTCCGGTCATGTGATTTGTAGCACCAGAGTCAATTAGCCATATACCTTGGGTAACGACGTGTGCACTACCTAAGGTCGTGGCCACATAAGCAGATGGCCGAGAGGAGGTGGAGGTTGAGGAAGAAGTATCACCAGAGGGACGAAGATGAGGATGTTTTTGCCAGCAGCGGTCAACAGAGTGGCCAGTATGATAACAGTGAGAGCAGAGAAACCTTGACGAACCGCACGTGCTAGACTGGCTGTGGCCACTATTGCCACCCCGCTGAACTTGGTGAGCATAGGAGTCCGGTGGAGGAGGGGAGGACAACAGAGGACATTGAAGCAGCGGAGTAACAGCGGCGATGCGAGCCGCGGTGGAATCCAAGGTGGGAGACTCTGCTTCTCCCAAGATCTGCTGGCGGATCATATCAAAAGACTCAGGGAGACGTAGAAGATAATAAACAACCAGGAGTTCCTGGAAGTGTTTGTGCTGCTCGGCCAAGTCTGCGGAGAAAGGGCGATTCTTGAGGATTTCGGCGCCAAGAGCCTGAACTTGTTGATAGGCCACAACAGGAGACATGGAAGGGCGAGCGAAGAGATCCGCATAGAGAGTATAAATGAAGGATGGCTGGGCCCCTTCGAGTAGAGAGCAGCAAGGTGAAGCCATGCCGTCTTGACTGTCTCATCATGGCGTATGACAGGAAGCCATTCATCGGAGAGGCTGTTAGCCAACCAAGTGCGGACAAGCGCATCACTGGCATCCCAGTCATCAAATTGAGCAGAGTCTTGAGGAGGAGGGTCATCGGTGAGGTGATGATGTTTGCGCTGAGAGCGAAGGAGAAAGGTGAAAGAAATGCTCCAATCCGGATAATTGGAGCCAACAAGTTTAGAAATTGTGCTAAGGTTTCCAGAGGGAGAAGGAGGCGAAGCCGGAGTGACGATAGGAGTGGTGGTAGTGGAGGTTTCAGAAAGGGCCATAGGAGAAAACAACGAGAAGCCGCGCAGTTAGAATACAAGCCGCGCGGATAGGAAGAAGAAGAAGAGCTGTAGCGGTCACGATGTCAGACACCAGCGGCCAGAGAAGCCACGACCAAGCCGCAGATTCAAGCAGGGAAAGAAGTCGTATGGCTAGAAGAAAGCCCGCGCAAACAGAAGTGAGGAACAAACAAGGCGAATAAGGCAGCAGGTCGCGGCGAACAAAGTAACAGGTCGCGGCGACTGAAAGGAAGGTAAAAGGAGGCTGTGTGGATAGGGCACAAGAAGGGGGAAGAGACAAGCCGCGAGAATAGGTCGCGAGAGGATGAGGCAAGCCGCACGGGCAGGGCGCAAGCAGGCGAAAGAGACAAGCCATAAGAACAGGTCGCGAGAAGAAGAGGCAAGCTGCGCAGACAGGGCGCACAGAATCAGGAGGAGAAGATCGAGTCCTCTGATACTATGTGAGAAGTAGCGAACAAACGACTAAAGTAGCGAATAAATGACTAGAAAAATGGCCGGAACTTTGAATAATTGAAATTTTTATTATCCAAAAAGATATCATTTATAAAGGTATGGCCTCCCTTTTATAGAATGGAGGAGAGAGGAGAGAGTACAAACTAACAATATGGGACTAAAGCTATACAACAAATCTGGGCGGCTAGAACAACAGACCGAAATAGGCCGCGCGGTTAGACAATGTTCTAACCGCTCGACAATACCAGAAGCAAGAGAGAGATGTGGTAGGAGACCGCTAGACCGCACAGTTTCCAAGCCGCTGGAGATAAACCGCCAGACCACCGGACACCACACAGCAATAGCCTGAATATCAAACCGCTGGAGAGTAACCGCCAGACCGCGCGGTCTACAACGCGCCAGGCTCAAACCACCAGACCGCCCGGTCTCATACTCCAATAGTTATGCATCTTGAGCCACTCTTGCTTGTCCTTGGAAATCAAAGCCAGATGTCTCGTTCTTGTACAACAAAGGAAAATATAGAGCAATCCTTATTCCCTAAAGAACCCTAAGGTCTTGCTCAGCATTATACTTCTCCCCCTTTTTAGATTCTTCAATAATTATATTGTCTAGATGAGAAGTATTTGTCTCAAACCTGCTACATAAAGTTTGAAAGATGTTCTCATTATCTTCCAGAAGAACATCTCTTGATTCTTTGACTAGCTACATAGCCTGAAGTTGAGTTTGATACACATAGTCCTTCATGTGCTCTTCATCTTGCCTGATAACCTCACGAGTCTGGCTAACATAGTTCTTCACACTATGTAAGTCTAGGGAAAATTCCGTTAGGCTGTCATCCATTGACTTCAAACTGTGACATTATTATTAATTATGCTTGCAGCTAGGTCAAACCACATGGTTTTCTCACTATTTAGGTGAGCAATGTCACCTTTTAGGAAATCTAGATTAACCATAATATTTTCCTTTACTTTCTGAACTTCAGTCAGAAGTTCTGCTTTACACTCATAATTGAATCATCAATATAACTTTTTTGTGATGAAGCTTGCTCATCTAGCAGAGTTTTGATTGAATATAGGATGGAACTATCAGTCATGTTGGTGGATGGATGGTAGTGGGGTACTTATGGTGTAGCAACAATAATAAGATTTTATTTTGTCTCTTAGTCCTTTTAACCATCCAACTCAGTGTGAGATGAAGTCTCAGCCAGTTGGAATTCTGGGAGACCTTCTTCCTGAGCATGTACATCAGTACAAAGCTCTCCCTCAACATGACCATATGAATTTAAGAAATAATCAAGAGGATTATATATGGAGTCCTCAAATATCTGCTCATGCTCCCCCTAAAATAGGGAATCTATCTTTTCTTGAGCCACTGGCTCTTCCTCAATATTTTTCTATAGACCTTCTATGATTAGATCATTCCTGTCCATGAGATTTTCTAGAATCTTATTAATTTGTTTTGGAGAACTTTTGTTGCCTGCTCAAACTCCCCCTTACTTGGGGCATCAGTCCTTTCTAGAACACTTTGTTCTACTTTACAGGATGCATCATCCATTTCTAAAGCATCTTTCTCTCTCTCTCAGCTAAGGAATTCTCAGTCACTTGAATACATGCATACTGAGCATTATATTCCTCTTTACTTGATAAGGATAGGTTAGCATTATGAATGGGTGTCCTGTTATCATCACTTTGACTTTCTGATTCAGATTCAGAATCTTCCAAAGAAACTTCCATTGGATTTTCCTTTACCTTGCTCTTGTCCTTCTTCTGCTTAGCAGTTTGACTTTTGGGCAAGACTCTACTGAACCTCTCTAGAGTCTTAATATCCATTCTTTTCCTGTAATGGATCTTTACCCCATATTTTTTGTTGAAATGTTTAGGGTAAGCCTGAATCAAGTAAAGGGTTAGAATCCTGCCTAGGTTTGGAACCTGTAGGCAATCAATTAGTTTTTGGAAAACTACCAGAGCCTAGTTTTTCTTCTTCTGCATAATCACCCTTATTTTTAGCTCAAACATTGGCTTGGATATACTATCATGGGAACCTGTCTTGCATTGGATTGCCTTCCCAATGATGTCAGCAAGTAGTTTTCCCCTTTGGATGAAGTATTATCTTTTCAAGGATCTATATCTTTCACCACTGAATTCACACCAGTCCAATGTATCTATTATTTCTTGCGGTGAAATATCCTTGTCCTCTTTTATGTTTGTAGAATGAAGATTTAGGGCATTGGACATCCTTTTGGGGGTGATTTTTATCATGACATCCCCTACCTTGCTCTTGATGGTTTTTCATGAAGATAAGACCTTTGCATGGGAGTAAACTTCAAATACTTCATCTTTTAGGATAAGAGTAGGTTAAGACAAATATACGCTAGGACGACTGCTTCTAACATTATGATGACTTTTTAATTTCTACAGAAGCATGTTAGAATCCATATCGAACAAGTTCATATCCTTCCTGAAGATCCTTAGTTGATTTTGGCACCATTAAAGTTGATTTCTTCATCAATGATAGCGCTGAGACGGACGGAACTAACTTGACGGCGTTCTAGGGTTTACGTTTTATGTTCTCAACTAAATTCTAGCCTTATATATATTTAATTTAATATATATTAAATTAATTTTAAAATGGAATTAAAGTGCCATACTATAGATTGATCATAAAGAATTGATCTAACGGCTGAAAATGATTGAATTTTAATACAGTTGCCCATCTCAGTGGTATCGTTAAGATGGGGAGATATACCATTGAGCCTATTCTCAATGGTATCCATAATATAGCTGAGATTTTCTCAGCTAATCTTCTCAGCACTACTAAGTCTGACTGGCCATCAAATAAAAAGACCAATACTAATGATGATTCAATTGATTCAAGCTAATGATAAATATCAATTAAGGTTATCTACTTAACATGTCACTAAGCATAAGTTTTTTAGAAGTTAACTGAACTAAGTTATCAGAATAAGGTTCAAAGAATATAATTAACATAATTCAATACAAATAACTTCATTTTCAGCATGCTCTCTAATGAACTAATATCTATATATGGGAGAGGAATCCCAACACTTGTTTCTTTAGATAATGGCTTACTGCAGAAAGTAGTACTGAAACAAAATTTTATATGATTGATATCACTTTAAAAGAAAATATATGAAAAAAATTTATATTGAACCAAATGTTTATCATACATAAGATTCACCACAAAATGTTATTTTACAAGTTTATATAAGACTAGGCTTTTCTTTTCCCTTCCCTATTAACATGACTCTTGTCATCTTGCTCCTATCCATTTCCTCTTGAAGTTGTTCCCTTTTTTGCTTCTTAGTATTATGATACATGATTTCCCAAATCATGTGAGCACCTCTAGAGGAAGCTGATGCACCTCCTTTTGGGAGTCCTGAACAGAAGGCAGCATAATTATTCTTCTCCTCCTCCTTTCTATCTACTCCAATAAATATTCTAATCCGATCGATCATGCATTCATCTATGCGATGGTTGAGTATGAGCGACAAGTTGTTCACTTTGTTTTTGAGCTCAGTGAGTTGAGTTGAGAACATGTCATGAACACCTTGAATTACTTTAACAAGGTGAGAATCAATGACTTATCTGGGAACTAAGGTTTTATCACATATCATTGTCATCAGTGGGTTGGATTGTAGTAGTTTTAATCTTCCTTAATGACCCCCCCCCCCCTGAAAAGATGTCATACTTGCTGATTTGGTGAGTGGAGTTTTTTGGAGGAGGAGGGTGAAATGAGACTTAGAGGAGATGAATATATACCATGACTTCCTCTCTTATATAAAGGAAAAAAATTATAGAGATTTCTTGAAAGGCGAGTCATCGCGCATTTCAATTCATTAGATTATTCTTATAAATTGATTAAGGGTTGTGATTTCCTTATCCTGTTGGAATTTGCATCTTGTCATGACAACTTTTTCCCTTCTTTTTTTACAAAAATTTGGAAGTTTAAGAGCCGCGTACCTGTAGCAGAGATCTATTTTAAGATCAGATGACTTAGAACTAATTTAAGATGAAATTAATCGTGATTATCTTGTCTAGATGGTGTTGCTTTAACCTAATGGTAAACCAATCTTGAAGATATCATCGACACATACTCAGTCAGTCTCCTTTACACAGATTTGAACCTCGAGATAATACGTTCTTGTAGTTAATAATATCAATTAATGCCCTTATTCTCATTCTTTCCCCCTTTTTAGAGAATCATGTCTACTTCCATGTTTACCATTTGATTTGTCCTTAGGTCATCATGCAAAGAAAAATTACTTTACCTTAGGAGCCCAATAAATTTTGGGTCCTAGGTTCTTGTTAGCAGTACAAATATCATTTCTACTTGGGGCAACTCTAGCTGGAAAGCTTCTTTTTGTATTATGCACATTGGGATTGTGCCAACAATCAATAGAAAAGTATCCTACTTTACCACAACACCAACACTCATTGATGTTATACCTTCTCTTTTGAACATTCTTTGAGGTAGATAGAGCATCCAAATGTTTATGTTCAGCAGAGAAGACAACAACATTCTTATTATTCCTCTAAGCTAGTGCCTGACAGCTTACTCGACGGTAATCAACCTTACTCAACTACACCGGCTTGACAACAACATATGTCAGTTTGGTAGCTAACATGGTGTTGATGGAATCTGATATGGTCTTGTCAGAATTGATTACTGTTAAGCCCTAGCCAGCTTCTTTGCTGGAAGGGTTTGGGAAGATGCTACTTCCTTACCCTTGAATGTAGGGGCTGGAGTATCAGACACAAATGGTTCATAATGATCCATTTGGATTTTCTTATTGGGAGCATTCAATGAACTCATCCCCACGCTTTCTCCCTCCATAGTTAGGTACATTATTTCCCTTATAATAGGAACATCCATTCTTCTAGTGACCATAGAAATTATCCTGGTCCTACCTATTAGAAGGAAGTAAGACCTTTTGAAAGGTGGTCTGAGGATTAACTGGATCTTTGCATTTTTCTTTATTCCAATCACTTGTTGCCCTTCTATTGAAGCCTAGACCCCTCCTATTATTTTGGGAGGAAAAGGAGTCATTGATAGGCAACATTGACTGTAGCTTAGAGAATTAAGCAACTAACATCCTCTCCTTGAGGCGATCAATCTCAAGCTTCTTAATAAGTTTTTGATTTTAAATTTTAATTTCAGTGTACGTGTTAATGATTCCCTTGAGCTCAATTGAGTTAGAGGCCATTTGATGGAACACCTTCATCTTTTCCTCTAGCACAGCCTTAAGGGTTCTAAGAACCTTAAGCTCTTCAGCTTGCTTCTTAGCAAGCTTCTAGATTTTACCCAAGGCCTCAAGCTGGTCACCATACTTGTCAATCAATTGATTGACCTCAAACTCAGAATCTGAACTATCCTCATCACCAGATGAGGAGGATGCTTCAGCTTCTGGTCCTGTCTCCTTTTCTGAATCAAAAGAAGATATGGCAAGAACTATTACCTCATTAGGATCAAATTCATCCAGATTGTTTTCTTCTGTTATGTCCATTAAGCCGTATATTCCTTCTTCATCTTCATCCTCATTGTAACTTTTTAGATGTCATAAGGGAGCTCTAATTCATATCATGGTAGTAGGATAGTCCTCTTGTTCTTCAGCAGCATAAAGCCTAATGCAGGCTTCTTCTTCCTCAAAATCAGATGTGTCTGCGTCACTTTGACTCTAGCCCTTCTCCTCCTTCTTGGCAATAAAAGTCTTCGCAGACTTCTTGCCCTTGTGGTGGTGCCTCATTTCATCATCATCCTTCTTCTCTTTGGCAGAAACTCTTTTATTTATTTTAACTGAGCAGCCAACAATGACATGCCCAGGCTTTCTACATGAATAACAAACAATATTAGAAGAAATATGTTTGTTGTGAAAGGATCCATACTTGTCCCCCTTCGGGTTCTTCTTATAGTTGGAGGAGTAAGAAGTCTTACTTTTCTAATGCTTCTTCCTGGACATCATCTTCTTGAACTGCCAAGAGAAGACAGCAAATTCCCTATCATACATATCACTATCTGATGTGCTTGGCTCAGAAGTTTTTGAGTCAGCTGGTCTTCTGGGAGGAGAGGGAATCCTCTCCTTTATCTTCTTTGACTCTCCATCTTTGAGAACTATTGATTTCTCTTTCTGATGAGTCTTGGTAGCAATTTCCTTCTCTTTTCTAGCATTTAGCTGCATCTCATAAGAGAGCAGCTTTCCAAACAATGTATAGGGAAAAATATTGGTCATGCTTCCCATCTCCCTAATATCACAGATCTTGTTATCCCTATCCCTTGTTAAAGTTCTTAGGAACTTATCATTAAGCTCATAATAAGGAAAATCACTGTCATAGGTCCTCAACTTATTAACTATCTTGAAGAATCTTTCACAGCAATCAGCTATGTTATCCATGTTGTTCTGCCTGAAGGAATGATACTCTTGACTGAGTAGATATTTCCTATCATACCTTACCTCTTCTATTCCATTCATGTACCTTATGATAGTATCCCATAAATCCTTTAAAGTCTGGTAGTAGACCATGTTTTGAAAGGTGGAGTCATCAATTGCACTGACTATTATATTCTTTGTTCTTTTATCCATTATAGCCTACCCAATCTCGTCCTTATTCACGTTAGCATATCTCTTTGGGACTTGCAGATTTTGATTAATATTAGAGGTCTTCATGGGAATGAATGGCCCCTCTTGTACTGTGATGTAGATCCTATGGTTAGAAGCTTCCATGAATAGCTTCACCCTCTACTTCCATATACCAAAGTTATCCTTTCTGCATATGAGGAACTTAATAGAGCTCATCTTCTTATGAGACTCACTGGAGATCATGGTGAATTATTAGACTACCTCTTTATATGATTTGGTCATACTATTAAGTCCATTTTGACCATCCTCATTTTGATACCACTTGATAGTTTGTTGTTAGTAGTAGTCTAACTCACCTAGGTGGGGGCGGTTAATATGTGACTTGTAGAATAATTGCTACTTTCATAATTTTAAGCAGATTTTAAGTAAGAGAAATAAATAAATGCACAACATCACACAATAATTTATAGTGGTTCCCCAAGTTTGGGATAGATCTACTTTCTCTCAACACCTATCTAGCAATGAGCTAGACTCGACAATCTTCTCCAAAACTTGGCTCCTTCAGAGCTAACAACTCAGATCCCTTAGGATCTCTTATAAATTACTCATATCCTTCCTCAGGCACCTAGGCCCTACACTCAGGTGATAAAGAGGCCCTACCACAGAGTGATCCAACACTTACAGATCAAAAACCCTCCAGGTTTCCTACCACAGACTAATCTCCAAGTCCTACCTCAAGCACACAGTCCCTACAACTTAGGATGGGAGCACAGTCTTACCTTAGAGTGTTCCAACTCTTATAGCTTAGAAACCTTCCAGGGTTCCTTCCTTATACTTATCTCTATGTCTTATTTCAGGCACACAGGCCCTATAACTCAGGCTAAGAGAATAACCCTACCTTAAAGTGCTCCAACTCTTACAGCTTGGAAACCCACTAGGTTTCCAACCTCAGACTTATCTCCAAGTCCTACCTCAGACACACAGGCCCTACAACTTAGGCTGGGAGCATAGCCCTACATTACGGCTCAAAGGCCCTACACTTAGATTTACAAGTAGATTCTATAGAAAAATGTAAATGAGTATTACAATAGAAGTCTAAATAAGATTAGACCATAAAGCTTGAGATCTTCTATTGTTCTTGCTTTGATGGCAAGATATAGAGTAAGCCCCTAATCAGTTGAATCTTTAGGAACCAAAAGTTAGGGATTTCTCATTCTTTGATCTTCATATTTAGTAGATGGAATAATATTTGGCTTTCAGTCTTGAATGACCCTCTTATTCTTCTAAAATCATTCAGGAAGAACCCTCTTATTCTTCTAAAATCTTCATATTTAGTAGATGGAATAATATCTGGCTTTCAGTCTTGAATAACCCTCTTATTCTTCTAAAATCATTCAGGAAGAACTATGTTCAGTTCGCAGAGGACAATGTACCATTTTTGGTTTTGTAATTTGAGAAATGGCATTGTTCCATTGGTCTAGATTTTCCACTTTATACTATTGACTTTTGCAACTGTCTAGAAAAACATCTTGTCATCGGCATGGACAAGAATAGAATAATATATCTTATATTATGTGATTCCACAAAATTTGGGTCCTGTCAATTTATATGGGCTCAACGAAATTTTTGAAACTTCTTAACAGTAATGTTAAGTAGAACCATCATTCTTAATGTTATCTGCCTTGGTGCTGAGATCTACAACTTCTCCATTGTATCATTGAGAATATACTTCATTCTCAACGGAATAGTTTTGGGACATGTCCTTGATGTCTACGGTATTGTGGATACTAGTACACCTTGTTAGCGGTATGGTAGAGAACCATAACCCGTCTCGACAGTATACCTCTCATTTGTTCTAAACCTATTTTATAGTCAATAATAATTATCCTACATACACAAAGTAGATATGTTATCAAATAAATTATGCTCTTAGCATTGGAAGTGATGCCTCTTCAAATCTTAGAAGATTTAAGGCAATATTCCCAACATTTAGGTCTGGCAATTTCATTAGTAAAAACTAATTGTGGTATGTGTGATAAGTATAAAACTTAAATTAAGGAGATGTATGAGACTTTTGAAGAATTCAAGAGTGAGTAAGTATGAAGCTCATATTGAATCTGTTATCTCCATTCTAAAAAATAGCACAATCGCTTATAATAAAGCTAGATAAGATTTGAAAAATAAAACCAATTAGTTGGAAACTAAAATCAAATTGCTTCAGGAAATAATAGAGAAAAATTCATGAAACATAAATTTACAGAATCAAGCGAAGTCTAAGAGCATGTTGAACTTAAATTTCCATAACACAAATAAACTGAGCCAAAGGAGTAGGAGAAATCAAATGCAAGTGAATGAAATTCAAAAAAAATTATAATCCTCTTAATTTTCAAAATAGATCCACTCCAAATGAAAACCTAAATGAAACAAAATTTCTTAAGGATCAATTTCATAATAGTAAACTTGGAATTTTGAATCTTAAGAATAAAAACAACCAAGGTATGAATGAAGACCGATTTATAAATAAGAGACACTGTCTCCATCAGAGAAGGTACATTCATCCATGTCTCCCCAAAATCAAACATGATGTGTTTGGGTACCCAAAGGAATTGCCACTCTTGGTCCCCTTTGGATACCTAAAATTGTTATTCGTTAGTATCCTTTCTTTTCATGAAGTAGAATTAAAATGAAAAATAAATAAATAATACTCTCTACTTCATGATATGCTTATTGATTTCTTATTCTATTTTCCCTTCTTTTTATTGTGTTTTTCATTTTTACACATCATTGGTCTCATAATACTTAGTGCAAGATGATTCTTAATTACCAAGATAAATTTTTATTGAACTAATTCAAGATAACCAAAAATGGATAATAATCATCTCATCACATGTGACCAAAATCATTGTATTATTCGTAAAATAAGTGCCTAAAATAAACTATAAAAAGGGGTGAGGGGGTCTAGTTATTGATACCCATTCCAAAAATCTGAATACTCATGCATGTTCTGCAAAATAAAATAACACCTACGTTATGTTACTTTAAAACTAAAATTAATTAGCCACAAAAAAAGTGAAAGACATTAAATATTAAGTTAAGTAAGTTAATGTCACATAACAAATCACAACAGACATAGCTAAAACATTCTAGTTAGCGGAAGTGGCACCACTACCGCCGATATTAGTACAAAGAATTTATAACACTGTTCAAGCTGTCTTAATACATTTTATAAAAAGGGAGGAGATAGTACTGCATGGCTCCTAGTACTGACTACCTACTCTTAGATGCTATTCTTCTGAGGAAGTAAGAAAAATAATAAACTACCACATCATCTTTTTCATCATCTTCTTCAATCCACCCACAACCTTATTCGTCTCCTTTTATCTCCCAACCGTGTTCCTCAACCATCACATAAAGGTCTTGATGGGGTTCCCAGAGTGAATCTCCATGAAGAAGAGGAGGACATGAAGTAGATGGTCATTTGCGAGGTGATATAGAGATACTCTCTTCCATATATATATGAGGTCAACTATTGTTTAGGAATGGTGTTTAATCGATATTTGGATATTTGTGCGCTAAAATTTTCTAAATCATGCCGCCCAAAGGCAGGGTGTTCAATCACTGGCACTCGGGATCTCTCAGCCGGAATGTATATCACTTAATAAAAAAAATCAAATAAAAAATAATGAACGATATACCTTCCAAGATGCAGCAGGTCACTATGGTGAGCTTAGGAGTAATCTTCTTTATGTCCCCTGACTTGTACATGAGCAGCTGTGAGTGTAGACATAGTCATGATGAGGTCTCGATAACCTTACTTACCATAGAGGACCTGATTCATCAGTGTCTGATCTCTGGAAGACCTGAAGGACTCGAAGATGTCGAGTCATTGGGTGTCAGGAGTCAAGCCATACATCTTCTCTAAGTTATCATGCTCTATGATCACAATTTATAAACCTATGCATGATTGTACCCTTCCATCAAGTGATGTGAGTACTGGATCATGGAGATTGTTTTAAAACTCTCAGACAAGCACTAATGAAAAGATGGTTTCCGACACAAGCAGTGAAAGAACTTCCGCATCGGCCAAGTATGAATATATGTGAGGATATTGTCCTACATCGATCTCTATGACCATATAAACACTCATGATGGCACTCTCCATCATAGGGTTAGTTTGCATAACGGTGTAGAGCACTTTGAAAAGCTCTATCGGGACTGGGCACTGGAAGATGTCATATCCTGAATAGGAGGAAAAAAACATTATGAAAATGTGTTCTATGATCTTCCATCGCTCGGGAATGTGTTACCGTTGTGCGGTAGGCAAACAAACTCAAACCTGTCTTCTTCCTAAAGATCCCCCCTAATGTCCAGATCTAGTAGTGTAAGGTAAGGATTCTGTGAGTTAAGGTCATCTCATCTCATCTATTTATGATATTAGAGATTCAACTTTTGTTCCATGAAGAAAAACAAAAACCTTAACTCCAATTTCTTTGAAACCTTGAACCCCTAAACTACTTCCATAAATTTAGACTAAACATGCAAATCCTCCATGAATTCAACCTAAATCTCAACATAAAACAAAAAAGGGGAAGAAAAAAAAGTGATTTTACCTTGGAATGGAGGTAGTGCTGGGGGAATCCTCGTGGACAAGTAAAAATGAAATGGGGGTGAAGTGAGGGGATTAGAACAAGGCCAAGTCTATTAAAGCAAGCTACTATGACATGCTACCAATATCGCCAGTGGTAGCATAGTTTTGTGAAATATTTTCACTGTTATTGCTGCTGCAAAATGTTTGGAATTTTTTCATCTACTTTGGCTATGTATTTTGGTTTGTCATGTATTCTTTATTATTTTTTCCTTTGTTATTGAATTTAGACCCATTATGTTTCTCTCTTTAGAGAGGTCATCGGGTTGTGTGCACTAAGGTCACATACCTATAAACCATATCTTGTCCTTAACTGGGTAGGGTTCCAGTGGGCCCTTGCAGGGCACTAGGGGGAAAGAGTGTTAGGTTAGGGGTGCTTTGGTATATGTATTTGGGACTAACACCCCAACCTATGACATGTTTTGTAGCTTTTCATGCCCATCAATCACTTAGTATGGGGCTACCGTGTAAACTTAGTGCCTTTGGTGTCTCAGTTTTGAATGGTGCTTAATTTTCATCTTCAACAACTGTTATGTGATTTTATCTAGTTGTTTTGTTGTATTAGATTGATAGTTGATTGCATATTATTATATATGCATCATTGGATGCAAAAATTATCGAAATTTGGGCTATTTTTCCGTGAAATCGTGTTTCTGTGAGCCACAGTTGCGCATTGGCATTAGCGCTAGCGGTAAGTGTATTTTATGCGTACTTCATTTTCCTTTTATAATTTTGATTTCTTTAGTCTACTTGTTCATTTGTCCGTAGGCAGTTTGCTTTCAAGTTTATTAAAAAAAATTATTAAAAAAATCACGTAAAAATTTGAAAATTTCAAAGCCACAAAAAAATGTTGTTTGGTTTTTTTGCTTCGTGTTTGAATTTATTTGTGTTTGTTTGCTCTTTAAAATTATTAAAAAAAATGAGTGACATGCATGACAGGAACTTAAAGTATAAAAATTACGTGTAATGTTTGATTCAGGATTGCTAAACTCTATTTAACATTGTATGTTTTTGTCATGATGTGTCTAATCTTCTAGTATTTAGCTACTAAGTGTGATTGGACAGAATAGTGTATGTTTAATATGCCTTTAGATATGTGTGAGGATTTAGGTAGAATAATGACATTTCACTTATAACACATCTATAAAGAATATACTTGTGTAGAAATTTAAAAACCTACATGTTATAATTCGTGATGTTGTGTCTAATATGTTAGGAATGACTTGAAAAATCAATATCGCGCTGTTTGTGTTCAAATATAGAGCTTAGAATGTTGGGCCAAAATTATCTTAGTATGGTCTTTGTATACAAGTTAACGTGTATTTATCTATGTAGATAGATTTTGATTGATTCGGGAACCTTGCAACAATTAGTACAAAATTGATAGTAAACAACAAAAGAGAAAACTCATATATATGCAATCAAAATATGTGCCAAGGATACCCCCCCAAGTGCTACTAATATATCCGGATAAGCCTCTATGAGCATTGCGAGGATGACCACCTTAGTTTATTGAATCATTTCAATCATGTGCAAAGACAATCAAATGAGTTAAAGCCCTTTATTCTATTGTTGGTATTATTGTGATAGAAAACATGACATGATTTTTCACTTCATCACTCTTATGTTAGTATATATATTTACGAAGATATAGCATGCGTTACTGATTATTTTTTCATGATGCTTTTCTTTGATGTTGCGTGTACACCTGCCATTATTCTATCTAATACTTCCATGCATAAGAATTAGACTTAAACTTCTCTTCATATTTACTACACAATTGTACTAATACACGATTGTTACTCATAATACTTATAATGTTGCACTGTATTAACTCTATAAATCACCTAACATTGTACGATAAATCTAGTGTATTTAGTTTCGTATACTTTGTCCTCGGCCAGTTTATTAATTAGATGATTTTCCTATGCCATATAAGTTCTTGAGTCCTAGTGCCCCGCTCGTACTTTTTGTAACACCCCAGAAATCTCAAAAGCCAAAGTGGGATTCAGGTTGGCTGACACGGCCTGAGACACGGGCGTGTCTCCGGGCGTGTCAGGTGTACACGGCCTGGGACACGGGTGTGTCCTAGGGCGTGTCCCTATTCTCGACGAGTACTCGAGAACTGATTGTCGAGTGTGGAACACGGCCTGTGACACGGGCGTGTCACAGGGACGTGTTTGGCAAGGGGCTAGGGACACGGGCGTGTGCCTTAGCCGTGTCCTGCTCGGGTGATTTTGGAGATCGTGTTACAGGGGTGACACTGCCAGGTACATGGCCGTGTACTGGGTGACACGGGCGTGTAAATGCATGCGTTCTGGTTTATTTTCAGTCGGTTGTGCACCGCTTTAGGAACACAGCCTATGACACAAGCGTGTCACAACTCGTGTTCGGCCCAAGAAATAAAATTCAGGGCTAATCAGAACCGTTCATTTTCTTTGACTGATATCCAATGGTCTGGGCTCTTCCCTGGGTTGATAAGGCCGGGATTGAAGAAGAGAAAGCTCATTTGTGTTTCATCATTCTCTTTCTAAATTTAAGAGAGATAGGAGAGCAAGACAAGGAAGAAGAAGAGGAATCCGGCCGCCGGTGGTGCTGTGGTTGTCCAAATCGTGAGCCAAGTTCAGATTTACGAAGGCAAGGCTGCTGCAAAGGCTTTCATCCGTCTCAATTCTCTCCATGGCTCCGAGGCGACTTCCAAGGGTAACAATTTCTGTCTTGGACATGTGAAGTCCTACTTTCCTGCATTTGCATAGGGAAAACCCGTCCCGGCGAGTGTGCGGTGGGTTGTGGTGTACCTTGGGGTATATATGTGAAGTCCCCCTTGTTAGAGTCTGGAATTGGAGTACGGATCTAGGCATGCTGTGTGAAGCCCATCTGGACGTGCTGGTCTTGATTGGTGATGCTTGTTTGCATTCGGAGGAATCTCCGAGTATTTGATTGTTTGTGTGCAATCTGTGGTGCATACCCGTCGCTTGGTGCAGCAAGAAGTACTGGAGGAAGTCCAAGAAATTGTGAGAGTTTGTTCAACTCTTGTGACCGTGAGTTGTCACTTTACGTGGTATTGAGCCGTTGGGCTGCAACTATTTATAATGAGGCTTCGTGCGGAACAGGCAAGGTGAAACCAACCCGCGCCTTTATTTGTGGCCTCAGGTACGATGTACTTGGTAGTGGCAAGGCGGTTTGAGCAATGGGGGGTGGCTGATGCGTACCTGCGTTATGTAGGCTGGACATGAGAGCGCCAAGGCATTGGGCTTTCGTCAGCGGCATAATGAGAGTTATGGGCCTACGTGCCAGGCTAAATGCTCATTGGTGGGATCCGGTGTTTTCAGTATACCCGAATGTGCCCTGAGTGCACGGAGCATCGGGTCGTCGTGCCGGCATTTGTGATATGTATTGACTGTGCGGTCGTGCACGTCTTGCGTGGGTTGCTATACATACTGTTGAAACATGCTTTGCAGGGATGGAATTCCGCTGCCCCGTGCCAGGGGCAGGGTCGTTATAATTGGTCAGCTGAATGCTGACCGTTGCCCTATTTACCACTGCTTGGTGGATTGGTTCTTGCAGGTGTAGGAGGTGTTGGTCCGAGCGAGACTTAGCGGGCTGAAGCCTAAGTTGCATTGCTGCCCTAGAAGGCTTAAGTTTGTTTCTTCTTGTTCATGTGTGGCCGGCCTGCGTGTCAATATTTGTAAACCAAACCTTGTTAAGAGAAATTTGTAAGGCCTTAAGGCCAATTACTTTGGTTGTATACATTCCTCTTTTGGTAGTGGACAGTTCTTGTTTTGCTTGAGTTCAAGGTTTCAACCGTGAAGCTTCCGCTAGAATGCTCTGTGTTAGGATGCGTTGGTATTGATATTATTTCGTAGCATCTCTGCCTGTTTGTGGAATATGGTGTGGGGCCCCGGCCGGACCCTCTATTATATTCTTCTTGACGGGTAGAGGTGTTACAATTTGGTATCAGCTTGTTGGTCGATCTCTTCCGAATTCGCGGACGAATTCTTTTGAGAGGTGGAGAGCACGTGTCAGTGCTGTCACTATAACACTTAACTTGAACTCAAGAATGTCCACTTAGGAATGCAAATACACTTGTTTGTTGAACCTGTGTATTCTTTTTGTATGTTTGCCATTTTACTTGGTCGCTAAATTGTGTGTTTTACACATATAGGTGACTAGAAGTGTTGCGGGTCAATCCGAACCTCAATATTTTGTAGAAAGTGCGGCACCAGCTAAGGTGCCCACACCTCCTCCATCCGCTGAAACGGTACGTTTCATCACGAAAACAGTACTTGTTGTGATGAATGCTCAGCAGGTTGGGCAGACACGTCCTGCAGTGGTGCCAACGCATGCTGGGGTACGACAAGAACCGGTAGAAGCTGTAGTTGATCCGCGGGCAGTAGATCAACAATTTAAGCAATTCATGAGCTTCAATCCTCCACAATTTACTGGGGCAGGTTCACCGGCCAAAGCAAAGGATTGGCTTGCAAGGATCAAAAGGATCATTAGAGCTATTAAGGTTAAGGAGGGACAGAAGGTTATGTTGGCCACTTTCCTACTGGAAGGAGAGGCTCGTTTATGGTGGGATGAGATTGAACTGCATCACTTGGCCAGTAGAGAACTTGCAGAGGTCTCGATGGACGAATTTTCTCGGTTGTTCTTGGCACAACATCTACCAATGCAGCAAAGGATATCGATGGAAATGGAATTTCAACGGTTAACCCAAGGAGATCGTAGTGTGGATGATTACCTACATGAGTTCACATGTTTGGGAAGATATGCGGGTACAATCTTCGCCGAAGAAGAGCGTAAGACTAGTAGGTTTTATGCAGGACTGCGAGAAGAGCTGCGGTATTTTCTCTCGAGTTCTGTGAGTCAGGGATTCAAAGCCTTAGTCTGTACGGCTCGGTCTTTGGAGACGGACATGAGAAGAGGGCAGGAAAAAGGGACCTTAGTTGTGACAAAGCCAGAGTTCAATCCGCCGCGTCCGGAGAAGTTTGGGTACCGTAAGAGATGGGGAAAGAAGTCCAAGTCTATTGGACAAGCTCCTTCTGCGACTGTGACAGAGACATATGGGAATGGAGCTTGTCCAGTAGACTTGGACAAGCTCCTTCTATTGGACAAGCTCCTTTTGTCTCTGTCACAGTCGCAGAAGGAGCTTGTCCAATAGACTTGGACTTCTTTCCCCATCTCTTACGGTACCCAAACTTCTCCGGACGCGGCGGCTTGAACTCTGGCTTTGTCACAACCAAGGTCCCTTTTTCCTGCCCTCTTCTCATGTCCGTCTCCAAAGACCGAGCCGTACAGACTAAGGCTTTAAATCCCTGACTCACAGAACTCGAGAGAAAATACCGCAGCTCATCTCGCAGTCCTGCATAAAACCTACTAGTCTTACGTTCTTCTTCGGCGAAGATTGTACCTGCATATCTTCCCAAACATGTGAACTCATGCAGGTAATCATCCACACTACGATCTCCTTGGGTTAACCGTTGAAATTCCATTTCCATCGATATCCTTTGCTGCATTGGTAGATGTTGTGCCAAGAACAACCGAGAAAATTCATCCATCGAGACCTCTGCAAGTTCTCTACTGGCCAAGTGATGCAGTTCAATCTCATCCCACCATAAACGAGCCTCTCCTTCCAGTAGGAAAGTGGCCAACATAACCTTCTGTCCCTCCTTAACCTTAATAGCTCTAATGATCCTTTTGATCCTTGCAAGCCAATCCTTTGCTTTGGCCGGTGAACCTGCCCCAGTAAATTATGGAAGATTAAAGCTCATGAATTGCTTAAATTGTTGATCTGCTGCCCGCGGATCAACTACAGCTTCTACCGGTTCTTGCCGTACCCCAGCATGCGTTGGCACCACTGCAGGACGTGTCTGCCCAGCCTGCTGAGCATTCATCACAACAAGTACTGTTTTCGTGATGAAACATACCGTTTCAGCGGATGGAGGAGGTGTGGGCACCTTAGCTGGTGCCGCACTTTCTACAAAATATTGAGGTTCGGATTGACCCGCAACACTTCTAGTCACCTATATGTGTAAAACACACAATTTAGCGACCAAGTAAAATGGCAAACATACAAAAAGAATACACAGGTTCAACAAACAAGTGTATTTGCATTTCTAAGTGGACATTCTTGAGTTCAAGTTAAGTGTTATAGTGATAGCACTGACACGTGCTCTCCACCTCTCAAAAGAATTCGTCCGCGAATTCGGAAGAGATCGACCAACAAGCTGATACCAAATTGTAACACCTCTACCCGTCAAGAAGAATATAATAGAGGGTCCGGCCGGGGCCCCACACCATATTCCACAAACAGGCAGAGATGCTACGAAATAATATCAATACCAACGCATCCTAACACAGAGCATTCTAGCGGAAGCTTCACGGTTGAAACCTTGAACTCAAGCAAAACAAGAACTGTCCACTACCAAAAGAGGAATGTATACAACCAAAGTAATTGGCCTTAAGGCCTTACAAATTTCTCTTAACAAGGTTTGGTTTACAAACATTGACACGCAGGCCGGCCACACATGAACAAGAAGAAACAAAATTAAGCCTTCTAGGGCAGCAACGCAGCTTGGCTTCAGCCCGCTAAGTCTCGCTCTGACCAACACCTCCTACACCTGCAAGAACCAATCCACCAAGAAGTGGTAAACAGGGCAACGGTCAGCATTCAGCTGACCAATTATAACGACCCTGCCCCTGGCACGGGGCAGCAGAATTCAATCCCTGCAAAGCATGTTTCAACAGTATGTATAGCAACCCACGCAAGACGTGCACGACTGCATAGTCAATACATATCACAAACGCCAGCACGACGACCCGATGCTCCGTGCACTCAGGGCACATTCGGGTGTACTGAAAACACCGGATCCCACCAATGAGCATTTAGTCTGGCACGTAGGCCCATAACTCTCATTATGCCGCTGACGAAAGCCCAATGCCTTGGCGCTCTCATGTCCAGCCTACATAACGCAGGTACGCATCAGCCACCCCCCGTTTCTCAAACTGCCTTGCCACTACCAAGTACATCGTACCTGAGGCCACAAATAAAGGCGCGGGTTGGTTTCACCTTGCCTGTTCCGCACGAAGCCTCATTATATATAGTTGCAGCCCAACGACTCAACACCACGTAAAGTGACAACTGACGGTCACAAGAGTTGAACAAACTCTCACAATTTCCTGGACTTCCTCCAATACTTCTTGCTGCACCAAGCGACAGGTATGCACCACAGATTGCACACAAACAATCAAATACTCGGAGATTCCTCCGAATGCAAACAAGCATCACCAATCAAGACCAGCACGTCCAGATGGGCTTCACACAGCGTGCCTAGATCCGTACTCCAATTCCAGACTCTTACAAGGGGGACTTCACATATCTACCCCAAGGTACACCACAACCCACCGCACACTCACGGGGACGGGTTTTCCCTATGCAAATGCAAGAAAGTAGGACTTCACATGTCCAAGACGGAAATTGTTACCCTTGGAAGTCGCCTTGGAGCCATGGAGAGAATTGAGACGGATGAAAGCCTTCGCAGCAGCCTTGCCTTCGTAAATCTAACTTGGCTCGCGATTTGGACAACCGCAGCACCACCGGCGGCCGGATTCCTCTTCTTCTTCCTTGTCTTGCTCTCCTATCTCTCTTAAATTTAGAAAGAGAATGATGAAACTCAAATGATCTTTCTCTTCTTCAATCCGAGCCTTATCAACCCAGGGAAGAGCCCAGACCATTGGATCTCAGTCAAAGAAAATGAACGGTTCTGATTAGCCCTGAATTTTATTTCTGGGCCGAACACGAGTTGTGACACGCTTGTGTCACAGGCCGTGTTCCTAAGCGGTGCACAACCGACTGAAAATAAACCAGAACACATGCATTTACATGCCCGTGTCAAGCCTGACACGCCCGTGTCACCCAGTACACGGCCATGTACCTGGCAGTGTCACCCCTATAACACGATCTCCAAAATCACCCGAGCAGGACACGGCTAAGGCACACGCCCGTATCCCTAGCCCCTTGCCAAATACGTCCCTGTGACACGCCCGTGTCACAGGCCGTGTTCCACACTCGACAATCAGTTCTCGAGTACTCGTCGAGAATAGGGACACGCCCTGGGACACGCCCGTGTCCCAGGCCGTGTACACCTGACACGCCCTGAGACACGCCCGTGTCTCAGGCCGTGTCAGCCAACCTGAATCCCACTTTGGCTTTTGAGATTTCTGGGTGTTACAAAAAGTACGAGCGGGGCACTAGGACTCAAGAACTTATATGGCATAGGAAAATCATCTAATTAATAAACTGGCAGAGGACAAAGTATACGAAACTAAATACACTAGATTTATCGTACAATGTTAGGTGATTTATAGAGTTAATGCAGTGCAACATTATAAGTATTATGAGTAACAATCGTGTATTAGTACAATTGTGTAGTAAATATGAAGTGAAGTTTAAGTCTAATTCTTATGCATGGAAGTATTAGATAGAATAATGGCAGGTGTACACGCAACATCAAAGAAAAGCATCAGGAAAAAATAATCAGTAACGCATGCTATATCTCCGTAAATATATATACTAACATAAGAGTGATGAAGTGAAAAATCATGTCATGTTTTCTATCACAATAATACCAACAATAGAATAAAGGGCTTTAACTCATTTGTTTGTCTTTGCACATGATTGAAATGATTCAATAAACTAAGGTGGTCATCCTCGCAATGCTCATAGAGGCTTATCCGGATATATTAGTAGCACTTGCGGGGGTATCCTTGCACATATTTTGATTGCATATATATGAGTTTTCTCTTTGTTGTTTACCATCAATTTTGTACTAATTGTAGCAAGGTTCCCGAATCAATCAAAATCTATCTACATAGATAAATACACGTTAACTTGTATACAAAGACCATACTAAGATAATTTTGGCCCAACATTCTAAGCTCTATATTTGAACACAAACAACGCGATATTGATTTTTCAAGTCATTCCTAACATATTAGACACAACATCACGAATTATAACATGTAGGTTTTTAAATTTCTACACAAGTATATTCTTTATAGATGTGTTATAAGTGAAATGTCATTATTCTACCTAAATCCTCACACATATCTAAAGGCATATTAAACATACACTATTCTGTCCAATCACACTTAGTAGCTAAATACTAGAAGATTAGACACATCATGACAAAAACATACAATGTTAAATAGAGTTTAGCAATCCTGAATCAATCATTACACGTAATTTTTATACTTTAAGTTCTTGTCATGCATGTCACTCATTTTTTTTAATAATTTTAAATAGCAAACAAACACAAATAAATTCAAACACGAAGCAAAAAAACCAAACAACATTTTTTTGTGGCTTTGAAATTTTCAAATTTTTACGTGATTTTTTTAATAATTTTTTTAATAAACTTGAAAGCAAGCTGCCTACGGACAAATGAACAAGTAGACTAAAGAAATCAAAATTATAAAAGGAAAATGAAGTACGCATAAAATACACTTACCGCTAGCGCTAATGCCAATGCGCAACTGTGGCTCACAGAAACACGATTTCACGGAAAAATAGCCCAAATTTCGACAATTTTTGCATCCAATGATGCATATATAATAATATGCAATCAACTATCAATCTAATACAACAAAACAACTAGATAAAATCACATAACAGTTGTTGAAGATGAAAATTAAGCACCATTCAAAACTGAGACACCAAAGGCACTAAGTTTACACGGTAGCCCCATACTAAGTGATTGATGGGATGAAAAGCTACAAAACATGTCATAGGTTGGGGTGTTTGTCCCAAATACATATACCAAAGCACCCCTAACCTAACACTCTTTCCCCCTAGTGCCCTGCAAGGCCCACTGGAACCCTACCCAGTTAAGGACAAGATATGGTTTATAGGTATGTGACCTTAGTGCACACAACCCGATGACCTCTCTAAAGAGAGAAACATAATGGGTCTAAATTCAATAACAAAGGAAAAAATAATAAAGAATACATGACATACCAAAATACATAGCCAAAGTAATGAAAAAATTCCAAACATTTGCAGGCAGCAATAACAGTGAAAATATTTCACAAACTATGCTACCACTGGCGATATTGGTAGCATGTCACAGTACTTGCTTTAATAGACTTGGCCTTGTTCTAATCCCCTCACTTCACCCCATTTCATTTTTACTTGTCCACGAGGATTCCCCCAGCACTACCTCCATTCCAAGGTAAAATCACTTTTTTTTCTTCCCCTTTTTTGTTTTATGTTGAGATTTAGGTTGAATTCATGGAGGATTTGCATGTTTAGTCTAAATTTATGGAAGTAGTTTAGGGGTTCAAGGTTTCAAAGAAATTGGAGTTAAGGTTTTTGTTTTTCTTCGTGGAACAAAAGTTGAATCTCTAATATCATAAATAGATGAGATGAGATGACCTTAACTCACAGAATCCTTACCTTACACTACTAGATCTGGACATTATGGGGGATCTTTAGGAAGAAGACGGGTTCGAGTTTGTTTGCCTACCACACAACGGTAACACATTCCCGAGCGATGGAAGATCATAGAACACATTTTCATAATGTTTTTTCCTCCTATTCAGGATATGACATCTTCCAGTGCCTAGTCCGATAGAGCTTTTCAAAGTGCTCTACACCGTTACGCAAACTAACCCTATGATGGAGAGTGCCATCATGAGTGTTTATATGGTCATATAGATCGATGTAGGACAATATCCTCACATATATTCATACTGGGCGATGCGGAAGTTCTTTCACTGCTTGTGTCGGAAACCATCTTTTCATTAGTGCTTGTCTGAGAGTTTTAAAACAATCTCCATGATCAGTACTCACATCACTTGATGGAAGGGTACAATTCTGCATAGGTTTATAAATTGTGATCATAGAGCATGATAACTTAGAGAAGATGTATGGCTTGACTCCTGACACCCAATGACTCGACATCTTCGAGTCCTTCAGGTCTTCCAGAGATCAGACACTGATGAATCAGGTCCTCTATGGTAAGTAAGGTTATCGAGACCTCATCATGACTATGTCTACACTCACACCTGCTCATGTACAAGTCAGGGGACATAAAGAAGATTACTCCTAAGCTCACCAAAGTGACCTGCTGCATCTTGGAAGGTATATCGTTCATTATTTTTTATTTGATTTTTTTATTAAGTGATATACATTACGGCTGAGAGATCTCGACTGCCAGTGATTGAACACCCTGCCTTTGGGCGGGGTGATTCAGAAAATTTTAGCGCACAAATATCCAAATATCGATTAAACACCATTCCTAAACAATAGTTGACCTCATATATATACGGAAGAGAGTATCTCTATATCACCTCGCAAATGACCATCTACTTCACGTCCTCCTCTTCTTCATGGAGATTCACTCTGGGAACCCCATCAAGACCTTTATGTGATGGTTGAGGAACAAGGTTGGGAGATAAAAGGAGACGAATAAGGTTGTGGGTGGATTGAAGAAGATGATGAAAAGGATGATGTGGTAGTTTATTATTTTTCTTACTTCCTCAGAAGAATAGCATCTAAGAGTAGGTAGTCAGTACTAGGAGCCATGCAGTACTATCTTCTCCCTTTTTATAAAATGTATTAAGATAGCTTGAACAGTGTTATAAATTCTTTGTACTAATATCGGCGGTAGTGGTGCCACTTCCGCTAACTAGAATGTTTTAGCTATGTCTGTTGTGATTTGTTATGTGACATTAACTTACTTAACTTAATATTTAATGTCTTTCAGGTTTTTGTGGCTAATTAATTTTAGTTTTAAAGTAACATAACATAGGTGTTATTTTATTTTGCAGAACATGCATGAGTATTCAGATTTTTGGCATGGGTATCAATAACTAGACCCCTCACCCCTTTTTATAGTTTATTTTAGGCACTTATTTTACGAATAATACAATGATTTTGGTCACATGTGATGAGATGATTATTATCCATTTTTGGTTATCTTGAATTAGTTCAATAAAAATTTATCTTGGTAATTAAGAATCATCTTGCACTAAGTATTATGAGACCAATGATGTGTAAAAATGAAAAACACAATAAAAAGAAGGGAAAATAGAACAAGAAATCAATAAGCATATCATGAAGTAGAGAGTATTATTTATTTATTTTTCATTTTAATTCTACTTCATGCAAAGAAAGGATACTAACGAATAACAATTTTAGGTATCCAAAGGGGACCAAGAGTGGCAATTCCTTTGGGTACCCAAACACATCATGTTGATTTTGGGGAGACATGGATGAATGTACCTTCTCTGATGGAGACAGTGTCTCTTATTTATAAATCGGTCTTCATTCATACCTTGGTTGTTTTTATTCTTAAGATTCAAAATTCCAAGTTTACTATTATGAAATTGATCCTTAAGAAATTTTGTTTCATTTAGGTTTTCATTTGGAGTGGATCTATTTTGAAAATTAAGAGGATTATAATTTTTTTGAATTTCATTCACTGCATTTGATTTCTCTTACTCCTTTGGCTCGGTTTATTTGTGTTAGGGAAATTTATGTTCAACTTGCTCTTAGACTTCGCTTGATTCTGCAAATTTATGTTTCATGAATTTTTCTCTATTATTTCCTGAAGCAATTTGATTTTAGTTTCCAACTAATTGGTTTTATTTTTCAAATCTTATCTAGCTTTATTATAAGCGATTGTGCTATTTTTTAGAATGGAGATAACAGATTCAATATGAGCTTCATACTTACTCACTCCTGAATTCTTCAAAAGTCTCATACATCTCCTTAATTTAAGTTTTATACTTATCACACATACCACAATTAGTTTTACTAGTGAAATGCCAGACCTATGTGTTGGGAATATTG